>JAWNKV010000326.1:4340000-4940000 GCA_035041805.1 Amiota mariae | reverse complement strand
ACATTCTAAGGCATCAACGAGTTGTGTATAAGTTGCATTCCGTTGCAGGTGTAAAGTCAACTCTTCTTAGCCTAACGTAGCCACATCTCATCTCATCACACCACACCACACCACACCACACCAGACCAGGCCATGCCAGGCCAGGCCAGGCCAGGCAATGCAGACCCAGACATTAGTAATACGACTTTGCTCTCTATAATATAGAATGATTGTGTGTTGTGTAGTTATTGCGTGGTTCTTAGTTTGGTTCATTTCGGCCAGGGCTACTTAAAAATATACTTTTACGACCTTAGCAAAGAGTGCAGTCGAAGCGACCGAGCACATTTTCATAATTACTTGCAACCTAATACAAACAAACACAAACACACACACACACACACACACACACACACACACACACACACACACACACACACACACACACACATACACACATGGTGTATACGTGTCCATACTTTACTATACTCATACTACAATAATATATAGCAACTCGATTATACTCATTTCTACTTCATTCATCATCATCATCAGCAACATCATAGTCATGATCATTATTACAGCAATCATCAACATTGGCGTCTACTTTAACCATTTGTATGTTGCAGTTTTAAAATTGTAATAAGAATACGAAAAAAAAAAAATATATTAATCTTAAGAATAAAAAAATGAAAAAAAAAATATATATATAATAATAAGAACAACAAAAAGTCCCAGAATGCCATAAAATGTAAATTTATGCGTTTCAATTTAAAATTTGAAGCCATCATAATTACATATGAACATACGAGTATAGTAAACAGTATCAACATACAAAATAATTTCAATTGAACGAAATACAATAAATTGTAAATGCTTTTTCTTTCGAGAGAAGTGATTATGGTTGCAGGCATAAGAGAATCTACTTATTTCAAAAAGAATTAATGAACTTTCTGGAAACTTAATCCATCCCTTGACACTAGTTTTGTAAGCAATAAACTTTAACAATTTAATTTAATTACCCTAAATCAGAAAAATCTCTGATTGATCTTTATATTGACATCAATAATCAAACAAGATTCATTTATGTTATCAGTGAGAAATCACTTTCACCTGTAGCCTCTAAATCATAAATATTTACGAGTGATTGGGTTTTTATCCCGATATCAACAATCAACCAACCTTCACTAAATGTTCACACTTGTACCTGTTCTCTGATTCAGAGATACCTAAAAGCGTTCAGCTGTAAATTCCAATGACAACTAACCAAGGTTTATTCAACGTGTCAGTGAGCGTTCTGTTACTGTTACTTGTAGCCTCTAAATCCAGACATCAACGGTTGACCAAGGACCATTCAACCCTTCAGTGAATGTTCACTGAATATACCTTTAGCCTTTGATTTAGAGATAACTAAGAGTGTTTACTTGTTTATTCTAACAATGACAGCTGACCAAGGTCCTTACATTCCAATAGTAAGGGTTCAGTTTTACATGCAAACAGAGAAGATTATGAGTTCTACGAGCTTTTTACTACAATATTGGTAGTCAATCAAGGACCATACATTCTATCAGTAAGTGTTTTATTTGATCTGTAGCACTATTTCTCATTCAACAAAGAGAACAAGCATTCAAAGTCTTCGAAGAGCACTTCTAATACTGACGCCTTAAACTACTTCAGCTATTAGATTCTCTAAATTCTCTAAATTTTATATTAAAAGAATATTTTATGTCATTACAATTGATGTTAGATAAAATAAGTATACTGGAATCTTAATACCAAAGAATTTCCTTAAATTCCCTTCCACATTTATTGAATTTTTAAGCTTCCAGATCAAACACAAAGTACGTGTATCTCTGTTGGTGGTCGTCTTTTCTTCACATAGTGTAAATAGTATACAATTATACTAAATAGTACATGTCAACCCCTTTTAAAAACCTTCCTAGCAAACTAATAACAGCTTCTTTCCTTAATGAACCGTCTTCTTTAAAAATAATTCCCGAAAAACTGGACTCCCTTATTTTTTCTTCTTTTTATTTTTTTTTTTATTATTTCTTAGTAAGTAGATTTTAAAGTAATTTTTAATATTGGAAAAATATTTTTAATAATTTTACCTTTGTCTTCATTGACAATAACTGCGGGTAATGATTATTTATTCATTCAAAGTCTTTCATTTACACACTTCGGAATCGACTGCTAATAAGTGCTTTTGCTGCTGATCACTTTGGCCAGGTGATTTGTCATTAACTATGCCATATAATTAAGTAGATTGGAGTTTCTTTGCGTTTACTTGTTGTCCCCTTCGAATGATTTCATGCTATTAAACTGATAAATTTCATTAGGTGTTCGATGCTTTTATCATATAAATTTTTAAATTGGCAAACAACAATTTCAAATCAAAAAACAAAAAAAAAAAAAAAAAAAGGTAATGAATGTTTATTTTAAACTATTTTACTATTGATTTGTGTATAATCACTTACTTTACTTTAGAGTTGAGCTGTTCTGATTGAAAACGCTGCTGTAAGGAAAAACTGGTTAAAAAAACGTGTTCAAATTTGGCGCCACCAAAATAGTATACTCGTATACATAATTGAAAATCATTAACACACCGTCAATTTACTTAGCAATTTTTTTTTTTCAAATATTTAACTCACTTGATTTATGTTTAAAACTTGTCTTATAATCATAAATTTTTAACTACCATTTTACTAAAAACCATTTTTATTCTTTTATTTCACAGGTAAGTTTCAAACTGAAATTAAATTAAAATTGCTCTTCCTAAGTACTTTCCAACAGGTAACTAAAAACACTTAAATTTAATGCAAGATTTCCTTCAATTATAATTTGTAAAATCTCTCAAACACTTCATAAATAAGTTAGTACATATTACATGATTATTTTATGTAAACAAATCTTGTAAGTGTAATGGAAAATATAGAAAAACATTGTTTAAATTTTGTCTGTGTGGCTTTTTGTACTATGCGTGATCCACATTCACTTGTCAAACTTAACTTTAACATGTTAGGCTTCGAGGCTTCAAACCTTAAACTTTTAATAAATATTTAATTTATATTTAAAAAAAAAAACAAAAAAAAAATTAAAATGAAAATTGTATTTTAATATTACACATGTTTGAATGGTAATTTTTTGTTTGGTATAACATTAGTGTGGTCTGTTGGATATATTGTAAGTTTATAAGCCTAAAGGAAAAAGTTGGTAGTGTATAGTTCATAATCATTCCATTTATTGAAGGTGTTATAATTAAGTCATTTTCTCATCATCTAAACATTTCCTTACCAACAGCAACAGACTCATTTAAGATGCTTAAACACAATTTACATTTAATTACAATATTTATATAATAATTATGAACATATAGTAATTAAGTTGTAATATGAATATAACACAACTTATTAAAATGTATTAACATGGGTAGACTTTTCCTAAGTGCCGTGAAATTAAACGTTGCGTGGATCATTCACGTATTACTCGTATATTGGGCTTCAGGGTGAACTCGATCTTGTGGCAAGCAACATTTTTATCCTATGCTCTTTTTTAATAAAAATCAAATTGATTTAAACAATTTGATAATTTCTTGGTTAAAAGGCAAGGAAAAAATATAAATATTCATGTGTATTGCATTTCCTGAAAGATCTTTTCATCAAGATTAATACCATTCAGTCAGTGATCCATTCACTCTTTGGTATCGAAAGTAAATGAGTAGGCGAGGATTTCTAAACTTACTTCTAGGTATATAGAAAAATATTCTTGACAAAAACTATTAACAACAAATTACTTATAAAGCATCAAAGTACTTAGCACAAAACAAATAAACAAACAAACAAGGTTTTTGTAACCAAGAAACTCATTGCAGATGCCACAACATATTTGTATCTCTTATATGCATTTATATGCATTTCATCTGTCAATATACTAATCACTAGCAACAACTATATTTGCCACGCGGCGACGCTTTGGCGCATAACTCGTGTCTAAAACACATTGCACGCCGTGTTGCAAATTATTTACAACAAACATAAATTCCAGTAGCTTTCCTAAACATTCAAGATACCAAGCGTGCATTCACCTACATCGTGTAGTAAATACTACATACATACAATATTTTGTAAAACCACCTGACCGGTTGCCAATATCAGAGATAGAGCAAGTCAGACAAGCAAACCCAACCAAGCAACCAAAATAACCAAATAGCCAACTAACCAGAAAGACAGACAGTCGGATAGACAGAAAGCCAGAAAGCCAGACAACCAATGACCAATTTCATTTAGGAGAGACGGATAAAGGACGGATGGCAAAAGAAGGAAAGACGGATAAGGTTTGGTTGTCTGGTCGAGATGATTGTCCTATGCTGAGAATGTGCGTGCGTGTGGCAAGTAAAAATTTTCATTTTCATTTCAATTTGAATTCAATTCAACCAAATAGCAACAACAACTACAGCAGCATAAGATACAAATCTATCTATGCGCGCGCGCGCGTGTGTGTGTGTGTGTGTGTGTGTGTGTGTGTGTGGATATCTTTCAATGCTCAACAGCATTTGGCATTCAAAATTGAAATTGCAACAAGTTTTTAATGAAGTGACCAAGTGACAAGTGCACACACAGTTGGCTTAAAAAAGAAGGGGAATTGAAAATGTAATGTAATGTAACTGACTGACTGCCTGACTGAATGACAACTGAGTATGTATTTGTATACTGTACCTACTACACATGTCATATGCCATTGACAATGACAATTGTTTCTTGTAATCAAATTTACATATTGTATTTACCAATTTATGTATCTTTATTTATACTAAATGTATCTTTAAATGCATCTACCTATCAATGCATCTGTAATTTGGTGTTAAGTACTTCACTGTGTTTGTACTTGTTGCAATTATCTTAACGACATCAATTTTTCTTTATTAATTGTTAACAATAATTTCTTTTCTTTTTGTATAAATTTACATGAAATAACAATGATTTTTCCTTTTATACAAAAACAAATTTATTAATGAAACACCTCCACCAAGTACAGCGTCTGGGTCTGTTGGTCAACCAGATATTCATGTACAAATTACAATTATTATAATACTTAATGGTAAGGGGAAATTTATGTTGATTTGTTGATTAAATGCAGTTCATTCTATAGATAAGATGATGTTCTTATTAATCGAGAGGTTGTACTTATAAAATATTACAACTTACAACTCATTTAATTGTAACAATTTTGAGGGCAGAAAAACAATAAACCATAATGAATGGCAAATAATTGTGCATCAGATCACAATTCACAATATGTGTAAGTTATGACAAACAACAATGTTAAAGATCTGTGTGGTTTAGCATGAGAAAATGTAGTAACTTCTCTGCAAAGATATAATACAATAAATATGTAGTAGCACATTAATTAAATTTAATAATGTAATGTTAATATGATAATCTAAAGTTAATTGTGCAGAATGTAACAACTGTGTAGATGAAGCGCCAACTTAGTAAGCGTATAATGAAAATGATAATTCTTCACTTATTCATGTATTTAAATTCTTTGAAACTTAAATTCTGTGAGCCCAAATTTATTCATTTATTTATTTATATAAAATTTCTGTCCACTTAAAAAGAAAAGAAACTAAATTAATTTAAATTATAGTAAATCCATTTCTTACCTGGTGGGGGAAATTTATTTGCGAAATAACTAACAATGCCCCAACATATAATCTAAAATAGGGCTGACAAGATAGACGAACCAATAAGCGATATCCATCCAAGACATCTAACCTGCCGTGTGCTCCGATTCCCCAAGGCAGCAAAGAACGATGATATTGTACTAAGCGCAGAGGGAGAGATCTCAAGCGAAAGAATGTAATAGAACTTATTATAAGAAGTTCATAAAACTCAAAAAGGATCATGTACATATATGCAAATGGCATAGTTAGTTATGAATCTGTGCAAGAATAAAAGGAAAAGTTTGTAGTAGAACGACTGCGGATACAAAAGCTAAACTGATTTAAAAGCTCAGGAGAATCTATGGTCTCAACCATAAGCTTATGAAGAATATTAATCCCAATCTCTATTGGAGTAAGAAGGTAAACAGGATATAGAGCACGAACGGCAAACAAAAGGAATTGCTTCTGAACAGATTCAATAAGATCTTTATGCTTTTGTCGAGTTTTTAGTTTATAGAAAAAGCTTTGACTTGAATGGACCCAAAAAACTATACCATAATAAGAAATTTTCTCATTATTTCTTAGCTTAATTTATTCGTACAATCTCTGATAATGTAAAAAATGAGAAACAAATGGAAAAATTAAACAAATCCCATAAAATGTTTTTATTTGCAGTAAATTAGAAATCATAAGTTAAGTAGTCCATTGCTAGGGGCCGTAAACCTTTTGAGAGACATCTTCTATCCCATAGAAGATAATATCGAAGATTATTCTTGCATTTTAATTAAAGAAGCACCCAATTATGATATAGATGATATCATTTTGTTGATTAATTCATTAGTTTCTTTATTTTCATAGTATAAACCTAATATGCAAAGCCTAATTAGATTAGTAGGCAATATTTCAATATTTTTTACCGACTTTATTTATAGCAGAATCTTGAACGATGCCTTCGAAAAGTCATTTCAATCTTCAATTACCAATTAGAAACTCTATTAGTATTCCCATATATAGTATACCATATGTACATAATATGTTTTACCAAATGAATCATAATAACTGAGATACAGTTTTATATTGTAGTTTCTTGAAATTTGTATCAATTCATTCGATAAATCATTTGAAAAACCAGTTGTCAACTAACCAAAAATGTCAATTATGATCGAAATCAATTATGCAAACTGTCAATTTATCTTTATGATCAACGAAATATTCCAACACAATGATATCGTCGTCGTCGTTGTCTATAATAAATTAAAATAATTCTTGAATTTTTATAGTTTTATGACCATTTAAGATTAATTTATGTAATTAATAGGTGCGCATTTTTCTTAATTTATTTCATTAAATCATTGTAATAAATATGATCATAACTATAATCTTACAAGATTATTTTAAATGAAATGAATATATCAAAAATAATATCACAATATATTTCTTATATTTAAAATATTCAGCGAATTTAAGAAATAACTACAAAGGAAATATAAAGGAAATGTTTGTTGTTGCTAGTTGTTTATAATATTAAATAAAAATATTATTTATACATGCGACCCACACATAAATATATCTAGATACTACATAATTTTTTCAACTGTCTGTCCTGTCCTGTCCTGTCATGGTTTAATTTAGGAAAAACAAATTGTTTCGCATAAAGATAAAATATATTTTTATTAGTCTGATCTTTAATACTTGGCAAAAGAGTCTTAAATTATGAAATTACTTTATGGGTGTTAAAGGAAATATTTATAGTAAGTGAAACACAACTTTGTTGCCAATAATTTAATATTTGTATTAAAATTTAATGATTTCCATGTACTGAGCATCAATTATTCAATTATTTTTATTTTTTAGTAAGTGAAACACAACTTTGTTTGCCAAGAATTTAATTTTGTATTAAAATTCAATAATTCAATTATTTTTATTGTTTTTCTGTGTGTCACCAAGAAAAGATCTTGCAAAAACTCATCTGAACTGCTTTGATCCAAAATAAACTAGTGAAATACTTATTTTGTTCAACTTAAAGTTACATTTATTTAATTGTCGAACTTATCTGTAAATTAAATATTTAATAAAAAATCATTTAATTATTTATTTAACCAAATTAAATTCAATATTTACTACTACTTCAAACTGGTGTCTCTAGTTGCAAGGGCCTTCGACTTGGAAGAAGAAAAAAAAACTAGAAAATTAAATGTTTAACAAAAAGTGCAAACTCGTTTTTTCATACAAAGTACATGGTCTGCATTTTATCGATAACCAACCAATAATGACCAACACTTGGTCACATGCACAGTTTTCTTTAGTAGAATAGTAGACAGATGGCACATGTTGCAATGCCTGCCTCATTGCCTGCCTTCATGTATCTCTCTAAATACATGTACATTTCCACTTCATTGTATCTAGTACGTGCTTCATTGTTTACATTCTCCTGGAAAAAAATGTACTGAAAAATAAAAGAAATAGTGACAAATCATAATTTGCGCTTATTGAACTATGTCTGTTGAATGAAGTGAACGAAAAAACAAATTGACATCTCGATAAAAAACCAAGAGAAATACCAGCAAAACAATAATAAATAATAGTGATGTAGATTAAAAAGGAGAAGAGCAAACAAATTTAAGAAAAGAAAATTGCTGAAATTATCAAGTGAACATCAGGATGAGATTTTGAAAGTGAAAAGTTTTATACTTTGTGCATTTTCAAGTTCCTTAATAATAAATCATATAATTTTCTAGTTCAATTGCTCTTTTAAATTTACTAACCAATTTAAAGATGAAACCATTGCATTGTTTACTTAGAATGATGATTGATCTATTATCTTTGATCTTTGGTATTTCAAAGGTCAACACAATGAATTAATGATTATTACTTAAAATATTTTTAGCTACATTACTAAAACATTATATGTATCTTCCAGCTGTGGAACGAGCAGCACAAAATATCATGATAAAAATCATTACAAATATTTTAGTAAATTTCTTTGAAAGAAAAAAAGAATGAAATGGTTCGTCTTTAACTTGTTCCTTTAGCTTTAGTTTCCCTAGATATTGAATAGAGATTATCAGGGAACTTTTGGCTATATACAACTTAATAGTAAATATCAAAAATTATGTGATGTAATCGTACAACTTCCTGATTAGATTAGGGAAAGGACAGGAGCTAATCACCACGAGATTCTCGTCTTCATCAAGGATTTTCTTGTAGACAAATCTGCAATTTCAGTTGATTCCAGGTACTGGTTGCCTAGATATCGGATTCTGGTCCAAATTAGTCACTTAATGGGGCATAGCAAAAGCTTAGTTGCCTTCTCTTTTTGTTTGCATACATACATCTACAACAATCATTGAGACTCTGAAGTGTCCTGTTACGAAACCTGTGACTATAAGGATACTTTTCTATATACATAGTTAGTCCTAGTATTCCTTGTGTTCTTTTGCGAAATCTAGAAGAAATGAAGGCTTTCGATACTCCTATAATTTTTTGTGTTGGCTCGATGCGATTTACTTAGTTTTGATTTTTTTTCTTTATTTTTTTTTTTTTTAAATACCCAAAATGGTTTTGGTCCAATGATTGCCAGCTCATTTCTTGTCAACTTCAGCTGCCTCTTCGTTCTCAAGATACCCACTAGGGCGTTGCACCCAAATATTATTAACAACATAATTATTTGCTGCTAGTCATCGACTTTCTTCGATTTGATATTGAATGCGTTGAGTGCTTATAGTGCAACCTTTTTAGCAGAGTGAATGTGTATGTGATTGTTAACAGGTATAAATTATTATCTTTGGTATCTACATACCTTCTTTCAGAGTTCTTATAAAACCTCATAAGTATAAGCTTGAATATTATAAAAATATTATGTATTTGAAACAATAAATTTAGCTAAGCCTATGTAGTATTCAAGATGCAAACCATGCACTTAGTGTAAATATATAAATACATATACAAGTTTCTATTATTATATCTACTTATTAATATAAATATTTATTTTTTTTACACAAATTTTGTGACATGAAAGTTATAAATGTCGCACTATTAATATTTTGTCATAAATTTTGTATTTTGTTGACAACTAATAGTCAAAGTGATGTGGTGGCGGCGGTATGATGCTTTTTCAAAAGAAAATAAGTAAGTAAAAATAATGCAATTTATAAGTAAGTAGATGGAGAGAGGGAAAGTTCAGTGTGGTTGTTCAAAATGGATTTTGTACTCATGCACATAGATCTATGCAATGCCAACATTGAGTTCGAGGAATAATCACTATGTGTTTTTGTTATTTCAAGAGTCAAAACAAGTGAACAAATGAATGAACAACAAACAAACTATGGAACGAGTGACGAACTGCGATCGAGTGCCAAACGCAAATTATAAGTATTGCGCAGACGCATTTAATGAGGATTTTTTTTTATGATTTTTTTCTCTGATTTTTCTCCAACAAAGTTTTATTATTATTATTTTCTTTTATTTCTGATTTTTTTTTTTAATATAATTTTTATTGCCATTGCAATTTATGCAAGGCAATTGTAAGTCATGTATGTTATATGTGGTGTGAGTATGTAGAATCCAAACGAAGTGAGAAATATTCATTATTACAATATTTTTTTGTAAGAGAAACAAATAATAAAACAAAAAAAATATTGTAAATATTTTTGTTGTTGTTGTTGTTTCGGTTTTAAGTTACATTTTCAATGTATTTATTTTATTATTATATTTTTCTTATTTTTATATTTTTTCATAGTCAAAAAACAATTTGCTTCTGCTGCATGTTCTTCTCATATGGTACTAATAAGTATGTTTTGTCTGGTCATAGATCGTTGCCATTTTACAAGATTTTTAATATTTTTTATTTTTTCTCATTTTCTTATTTTAGTTTTGGTTCGCTGATTACTTCATAAGCTACTTACAATACTAGAAGCCATCGCTTTTAGTGATTCAAATCAATACACTGCAAAAAAAAAATAGTATTTTCCTATAAATCTAATGAATGAGTCAATTTTCATTGGAAATTGTAACATTTCCACATTTCATTTTTGGTACATTTTGTCTTAAAAGATATGTAAGTTGACAGTACTATCAGCAAAAAGTGTCTTAGTTTAGCATCATTTAGTCGAGATCTTACTAAACGCTCAACTCCTTGTAATTGGATAAGTTTCTTGGACTTTTTATAAAAGATTTCTTATGAAGGTTCGCGAGTGATAGCAGAACAAAATATGTAGTTTATTTATAATTGATAAATAACTGCATCTTATTATCTACAGAAAAAGGTAATAAGTTTCTGAAAACAATCCAATATACATAATGCAGAGATAGATCTAAATCTGTCAGTTGGTTTCTATACCATGAGTTGGCATTAGTTGAGCTCTGTGATTTTCACTATAAATAATATTATATTCACAACTTTTGAAACCTAATTCTCTTTTGAGAGATCATTCTTACAAACAGCAAAAAACCTTTGACAAAAAAAAAAACTTACTAAAGACGATAGGATTTTTATTGACTGATGGCAGGTAAATATCTTCAACAATTTCAATACTCTTAAACTAAGTAGTGCAAACTTATGTTTTTAAATTATAAATAAGGAGCTTGTTGAGTGGAATTTGATGAGATTTTGGACACAAATTGAGACACATATGTAAATAGTTTTGTGAACTGATGCATTTCGTATTGCATAATCCCAAAATTGTCCTCCCACAAATCTTGAGTGGACTCTTTGATTGATTGACTGAATTGAATGTACATACAAATGTATGCCAGCCAGCCATTGTGTTTATTATTTAGTTTTTATTTTATTAAAACTCTTAATTTTCAATTCTTCATTCTTCTCGACATTCGTGATCATCATCATCATCATCATCATCATCTTCATCATCTCAAATTACTTTTAAATATTAAATCTTGTACTGATGTGAAGTGCAACTGCAACAGCAAATTCAGTTTCCACATTGATTTCATTCCCTTTGCTGAAGTTTTTCTTTTTTTTTTCTTTTTCAAACATAAAATTATAATTTACAACTTTGTTTACATGTAATCGTGGTTTTATGTTTGTTGTTGTATTTGTTAGACTGTAATATTTTTTATCTGTGAGTTCAATACAAGAATAAAATAAGCAACAACAAAAACAAAAGCAAGTCAAATGCAACATAATCCACCTCATGGAGTATTTCAACTTGATTTTTACAATGCACTTTTGTCCCTCTCTCTCTCTTTCTCTTTCTCTTTCTCTCACACACAATACTTTTATATTTTTATATATGTTGCTGTTGTTGTATCCTTCGCCCCTAAACCAAGAGTTAAACATACACAAAAGTCTACTCCAAAACAAAAAAAAAAGAATTTAATTATCATCGGTTGTGGTTCTCTTTTTTATCTTTTTATCATTTGCATTTGCCTTGTGACTCTTTTTATGTTTAAATGCTTCTTTTCTCTTCTCTTCTGTTGAATTTTTATTGCTTCTTTTAAGAAGAAATCCTTTTTTAGAATTCTATTTTTATTTTTGTGCTTATAGTTGTCCTTCTTAAGAATGTTTTTTTAATTTTATTCACGTTGTTTTTCTGCTGCTCTTTGCTTTATTACAAGTGAAAATAATAAAAGTAAGATGACATTTAACTCAACTGAAACTCATTGGAATGAGTAAAATGAGTCCATGAGCAAAAAGCGTAGCCATTTGATAAAGAAAAAATTATAATAACTCTTTTCTCCTGGAGTTCTTAACAAAAAAAAATCCGATTTTCAAGCTTTGATTTTAATATTCAAGTTTCTCAAGTCTTTTACTTTTTATATCAAAACTCTTCTTTACTCTTTCTTTATGTTCTAAACAATAGAAAAGTGTTTCCATATCATTGAGACTCGATTTCAATAATAAGGTTCTTCAAGTCTTTTATATTGAAGTGAAGTAATTGATTTTTTTTTTTTTTTTTTTAAATTGATGCAAAGTATAGCATTGTTAATCTGAATTAACAACTTTTTCTATCTTTTTAGTTAGTGGACATGGAAAGAAGTGTTCATGCACTGATGGAAACTTAATTTCTTGTTTTCTGATTTCGTATCTCTCAATACTCTTTTGAAATGGATCAATTGTGTACGATATAACTCCTTGTTTTACCTAATTTCAACAACTCCTAATATCATATACCATTTCCGAATACACCTAACACTTAACAAAACATCCAAAATAATAGATAATTGTCTTAGAGGAACATTGAATATCATTTAATATCAATTAGCTTGTTGAATTACATTTTCCATATATGTATTTTACAAAGTCTTATAGAAATCTCTATAAAATTCTGTTTATACTTGTGTAGGAACTTAAATATGTTCTAATTCCCTTTTACTTACTATTAGCTATTTGTAATTGAAATTATAAACTACAACAAAGTAAAGTAAAGTAAATTTAACCTTTAATAATTCAAAACCACAAAAAAATCAATGTAGACAGGCAATCAGGATTTTACATTGTAGTCTTATACAAATTATACATATGTATCTGTACACCTGTCATAGTCTGTTGGGTCATTATCATCACCATCATCATCATCATCATCATCATCATCGCACTACATATTTGACTAACTTTTGGTGGTCTGTTTGTCTTCAGTCTGCCTGTTTGTCCTGACCCTTAATCACTAGAATTCTAGAATTGAAAGTCTAACTACACGTGTAATTTTTATTAATTATTCAGTAAGTGAATTTTGTCATAAATTGTCATAAATTAGTAAATACATAAGTGAATAGAGGAATGGATTGGATTGGATTGCATTGGATAGTATAGATGGCAATAAACTTTGTATAAAATAGTATTTAATTCTAATTTTTTGTGTGTATTACAAGAACACTATGCCATTGGCACTATTTCTTATAAACTATTTACTTCCTTTCTCCTTCCACCCCAATTCTCCTCTTCCTGACAAATTTATTTGCATTGCTTACAAGCACAAACACAGAGAGCAAACAAAACAAAACAAAAGCAAAGAAAGAAAATCAAGTAATGAAAAGAAAAGAAAAGAAAAGAAAAGGAAAGAAAAAAAAAAAATGAAAATCGCACGCCAGATATAAATATTTATAGGAGAATATTACAAGCGAAACAAATTCAAGTTCAAGGTAGCAGCAGAAATTGCATGAGTTGTTGCTCTACTTGTTCATGATGATTATGATTATGATGATGATGATGATGACGACGACGATATCATAGCTTCTTCTCTATGTAGTAAAGATACACACAAATGTATTGCACATACAAATAATAATAATAATAATAATAACAATAATAATAAAGATAATAATGATGGAAATGATAATTGTATGTATTGAGTGTTTTGTTATGTAATATTGAAATGTGTAGCGGTTCTTTCATGTTACTACTACTTAATACAATTTGTATCTTTTTCCCCATTATAAATACATTTACTACAACTACTACTACTACTACTCTCTTGGCGCTTACTCTTCTTCTGGCCAATTGCCGCTTGCAAGTTCAATAACATTTTGAAGGACAGTCATTCAGTCAGTCACTTAGTCAGTTAAGTTAGTCAATTGCATTGATGATGATGATGATGATGATGATGGGAGAACGAGACAGACATTAAGGCAAATGAACTGATTGACGTATGGGTTCAGTTCAATATTGTTGTCTTGTTTTTTTTTTTTTTTTTTTTTTTTATATGCATAAGAAAGCAAACAATGAAAGTGCAAAAAGACGAAAAAATCATAGCATAAATAAATAGATTAATAAATGATTAAAAGATACTGACACCAATGAAAGGGAAATTTTCAAATGGGTTACATGATGATGATTAGTAGGAAGAACTTTGAGACTTTATTTATTCACTGCATGTCAAATATATATAGTTTGTGAATATTGATTGATTATGTTTTATTATTACAGATATTAACTGAACAAAATAAGGTTTGGGAATTTTAAGCAAATGATTGATTGATGAGATATTTGATTGAACTCTAGGGAGCAAAGTATTGTTCATTGGTAGTCACTACTTCTTATCTTATCTTTTTAGAAGGGAACATATTTGGCCTTTGAATAATTGATAGTTATTTTTTTTCCAATATTTGACATCTTCCAAGAACTTCTGACTCTCGTAGGTCCATAAAAAAGCGCAATCAATGTGAGGACAATAGAAATTTGAAACCATTGCAGTATGCGATGTGCTCATAACACCATCAATATCACTGACTCAAATCGCTGAAACATTAATAGTGACTTTGTCTATGAAGAAGAAACACAAAAGGATATAAGACCTCGACCACCAAAGCTTAAGCTTTTAATGTCTAATTATGTGTCTATCTGAACTAATTGAATATAATTCAGTCATCTTTATTTGAACACTACTTATTTAAAATTTTACAAAAAAAAAAAAAAAAATAAGAAATGACTAAATAATTCTTATAATTGTTTTCTATTTGAATATAGAAAATGTAACAAATAACTTTATTATTACAAGCTTATCAAGTTTTAATAATCAGTTGCTGCACGTAATCAAGTCAAAGTTATTACAAATTAAATTGAAATGCGACAAGAAAAAAAATAAAAATTGTTTGACACTTAAAAGTGTTCAGTGTTCAGGTTGTTTTATAATACAAAAAGTACGAGTAAATGAGAAATTGTATTACAAATATAACGTGTGTCATAACGGTAAAATGGGGGCAAAAGATTGTGAGTCTTTATAGTTTGAGCGACTCGCTTCAATGTCTATGTCTCCCTGACTAACGTATAATCGACATAGTGTTCTAATACGCATACAAACACATGTAAATGAATATGTGTAAGTATATGTGAGCTCGTAATTAACCTCATGCTGACACTTTGGAAATGCAGTCAAGTGAGCCCAGTACTCGTATGTGTCTCTTTATAAGTTTATATTCAGTTAGGTAATTGTTTGTATGGTTGAAAGAGTAAAATGTATTTGATTAAACTAAACCAGCAACAGATACAATTACAATATGAAAAGGAGATTAAAGAGGCTTCTTCGCCATGGAAATGATATTCTACTGTTTACTGTAGTATAAGTAAACTTTCCTACATCTACTCTTATAATAATGTATCATGAAAGTCCAACAAAAGCTAAGGATGAAAGACTATCGAATGATATTTACTTATAGACAATTCACACAAGGCCATGATTACTACATGAGACTGCATAATTTTGACCAATATAACAAGTAATTCAAAGTTTTGAAGCATCTTTTCAATTCAATCACAACGCACACAGGAATTTAAAAGTTAAAACATAAGTATATAGTGTAAAATTGTAAGTCTCATAAATAGAAATGGTTAGTTAAATTTCCAATCAAATTGTCCTGCTAATATTTTTTTTTTTTTTTTTTTTGATCCAAGGTTTTTAAGCCATCTTTCCTTGGGTAATTTAAAGTTAGCAACAATAATGTATGTAAAAAAACATGATTAAAAAATTATATGAATATTGTACAAATCCCTTTAAAGTAAAAATGCACCAATTTCTACGCATCAGGAAGATCAGGCAGAGGACGATTTTATTCAAGGAAGACATAAAGAAAGCTATAATGGAAGCATGGGTCAAAATGTCTCCTGATGTTACAAACATTGTCCAATCGATGCCAAGGAGACTTAAGGCGGTTGTATAATTCAAAGGGAAAATTACAATATATTAAAATTTAAAAAAGTGTTTTTTTTTTTTAACTTAATATTGGTCACCTTGGATACGAGTATACTGTGCACTTTTTTTTGACGCGTAAAATTGGGACTTTTTTTAATTAATGTGAATTATTTTTGGTTGTGTATTGATTTTGATTGCACTTTAAATTGAACTCGACTCCTAAAAGATAAGCCTTGAAATCTGCTTACTAACTTTTTATTTTGTCTTCATTAATACATAATTATAAAACTTTTAATTCAAGAAAGTAATGTGTTTATTTTTTTTTTTTTGCTGACTGTATATGGCGAATAAAGCAAATTATTAAATTAAATTAATATGCATAAGAGACTTTACATTCAAATAGTCATAATATTTATAAATTTGTGCTATGATAAACCTTAAAGTGACACAAAAATTCAATATTTTTGAAAATGTGAAATGTCTTGATATTTCTGAGAAAGTTAGACCACTTAGTTTTGCCAAACAGATCACATTTAAACTCATCCTACTTTTTACCTACACAGCCTCCATGGATTGCATTTGTAATCAGTATTTAATCTACATTTATTGGCTTTTCTTTGAACAGTTTATAAAATTGAGTATCATTTTACTTTATAAAGTTTATAAGTAATAAAATCAAAGTCTTTTTATATGTGAATATGAATTTCGTGTTGATTTTATATAGTAAAGGAATTCCTTGAAATTACCAAGGGTCTGTTAATGATGAAGATATTTATCTATATCAATATTCAATTTGATTTTGTTTCCGTTCAACTTTCCCATACCAAATAAAAAAAAAAAAAACAATTATACAAAACAAAAAAAATTACTTTATATTGTATTTGTGATTATAAAAGCAAATTGCTTACACGAGTCAATGTTTAACTACAAATACACATGAAATTTAATATATTAAAAATTAAACAAAAAAAGAAACAAAATAAATAAAGGTACATACAAGTTGTTTCTAAGTTTTTGTTTAAATAAATTACTACAAATGTAGTAAGTATGATGTGCTTATGAGAGTGAGTATTTCATATAAAAGGGGGTGTAAACCAACAAATGTTGAATAGTTTTTCCATTCTCTTTTCATTTGAGTGTGAAAATATTGTAGTAAACTCAACGGTTCATTAAATATTTAAATTATTAGAATTTTTTATATACATAATTAAAATCATTTTTATATATTTAACATTGATTAAGTTGTAATTTTAGCAATTGATTTTATTAGGATTTTGAATATTTGAATACCTTATTGATCACAGTAACCTCAGATATCTTCTTAAAACAGCAGATATATCAGACACTAAGACCAGCTGATTAAATTACATAAAAAGCTATAACTTTTAGGTAATACAATGAAGGTGTCTTCAGAAATCAATGCATGATGTGACTAACAGTATCAGAATCAGCATCATCATCATCATCTTAAACGTTGACTTTGTGTCTCCTCTCTTCTCATTGTACCAAACCTTGTCTCTGACTCAATACAAAGTTCGTAGTTCGGTGACAACTCAGTATGATTTCAACTAATGTTTGAGCATCTTTTTTTAATATGAGCAACATATAAACGAAATACATAGTGAATAAATTAACAATTTAGTAAAGAATACTTTCAGAAAGATAAAATGCAAATACGGAATATTAATTGAGAAAATCACTATTTTAATTTCCTTACACTTTTTCTATAGAAAATATCAATACTTTATAATCAAAACCTTCAAATTTGTTACCCAACATAACCTAAGACAATAAATAATTACATATAATAATAGTGGCTTTTTTCACACTTTCGTTTCTCGCAAAAAAAAATACAATAAATAATTTTTAGTAATAAATTTTCATTGAGAAAACTCAAGAGGGAAACAAAAATCATAAATTTAAAATAAGTTTATTTATTTTTTTCATCATTTATTTTATTGAATTTTACTTGATTTATTTTATATAAATATTTTTAATAAACAAAAATTAGATTTCTTTCTCAACTAATCAATTGGGTCTTAATGATGCAAATATTTATGGGCAACTGTTGCGTCAATCTTTCAGTATTCATTTAAGGTAAAATCGTAAAATCGCAAATTGTCTTAAGGTGCACTTGAGTGCAACCGCCCGCGTTTATTTAAACTAAAAATGTAGGAACAAAAATAAAAATGAAATGAAATAGAAAAGCAAAAACGCAAATGCAACAATGTAAGCAAATTAATATATACTGACGGTTATCTGCAGGCAACAAGCATTCAGATTCACACACACACACACACACACACACAGATACATACTACAAATACCCATACTCATGTATACAATTGCATTGATAGAAAAAGCTCCCTCAAGTTGTTTCCCTAAGCCCGCTTAAAATCGGAGCGCCATAGAACTGCACACGTGTAATCCATAAACTGTTGACGTAGTCTCACCAAACAAATGCACAACAGAATACTAGCAGCAGCAACAAAATAAGAAAAAAGCAAGAGAAAAATCACAGAGAGAGAGCGAGAGTGTGTGTGAGGAATGGAGAGAATAAGTGGCAATTTGGTTGGCAACAAAAGCATCTCTATATGTTTGTTTGTCTGTCTGTCTGTCCTTTTTTCTCTCTGTCTGATTGTTTGCTTGCTTCCATGTGAGTGGGTGGGTATGCGTCTATTTAAATTTACCCCTAACTCATCCTCATCCTCTTTCTTTTCTCCAGTATGCTTAGTTATTATTATTGTTATTGTTATTATTTTTGTTGGTTTTGGTTTTGCTTTTCTTTTTTTCCTCTTTAGTTTTCTTTCTTATATGCAAATAAAAAGAAATGCAACAGTTGTTTCTTCCAACACGTTCCCTGCCTTCCTCCATTCGTTCCTTCCTTTCTTTATTTATTCGGATCTCATCAACACTCAGTTACTTGGTTGTTTTGTTTGCTGTTTTGTTCATCATTTGCTCAATCATAGCGGCTTTTGTTCTTTCATTAGTCGATTTGAGTTGAGTTTATTTTTCCTCTTGGTCGCTTTCTTTTGAGTGTTTTGATTGCATTTCATTTTGACCTTGAATTCGATTGAAGAAAAAAAAGAAAATTGTGTCATAAGGAAATTACTCAAAAGTGCAGACACGTTTTTCGCTCCTTCACTCATATATTGTATGTAGTAGTACTTAGTAGTATAGTCTCTCTCTCATAGTACTACAAATCTCTTTCTTTTTTCCCTATTCTTTCTGTAAGTTTTTCTGTTTTTTTTTTTTATTATTTTTTTTTTTTTTTTTTATATAAACACACAATAATATTCATACGCCATATAAACCGGCAGCGGTTCGCGTGTATTGCAGTTTCAAACATTTTTTGTAAAAGTATTTTTTCACCTCTAAACTTGATATAATGTTTACTTTTATCACTAATAATGGACTTGGATGAGATCGGTCAATGAATTTATATATGAGAATTGACAAGTTTTCTATGAATAAAAAATAAGAGGATAATTAAAAGATTGTATTGTATAATATGAAAAACTTAACTAAGATTAAAATTTAGAATTTATTCCTTAATAATAATACAAGTCAAAACATCATGAAATCATTCTTTGAATCTACATACAAAATATAAAAGAAAATTGAAAATCCTTTCCTTACCGATACGCATAACTTCTAAACCACACAGCGGATTTGATTTGTCATTTAGAGAATTTTTTATTAAAGATTTATATGTGAAATATATTTTAATTAATTATAATTCAGTCTTTGTATATTGGTTGTATGGAGCCACCATATGAGAAATTTCTTAAAATCAATTAATCAATTAAGCCACGACGTTGTTCAAATACAAATCGTAGAACACGGAACGGAAACAAATTTCATTTGCTTCAGAATGATCTTAGAAGTACTGTAGTAGTATTTAATTGGCGTATTAAAACATCAAACAAAACAAAAAATACTGTCTAATGCACCCATGCAAAGCAGCGACAGGTCTCTAGTTAAATTATAATCAATTTTGTTTAGCATTTTTCAACTGCCACTACACATTTCAATATATCTTTACTCTATTATGAGTTGATGTGATCATACAAATTATGATGATCTTTGATAATTTAAATATTTGCTCCCATAATCATTATCAATTCCTCTTTTTCCTAGATCTTACCTAAATCTTCTATTTTCAAACATTATTTTACACGATCAATCATAATCTTCCATCTTGAACCATTTTATTCAATCAGTCAATCAAATTATTTCATCTTCAATTCAATCTGCAAGCAAATTCTTCTTATATCTAAAACAATCTCATTTCACCTTGAGCCATCTCATTTTCTATGTTGAAACATCTTTAAGCTTTTAACTTATCTCATCTATAAACATTTCCAATCTTTCTTAATCTTCTTTCATCTGCAACTTTTTATTCATTGTAAGTACATAGTTTCTTTATTTTTGTTTTTTAGTAAGATTCTCTTAAAAATCACTTTTACATGTTGATCATACTCACTAAATTCTCTTTGTGTTCTCTTCAAACTTATTTAAGAAAACATAAATAAAGGGTATTGAATCTTCATAAAAACCTGATTCCAACTAATTTCTCTTGCTCATTTCTTCACTTCAGAGTTTATTATTGACAATTGTGCTAGGTTTTTTGTTAGACTTTGTTTAGTTTTTTCTCTCTTTTCCTATTCTAGTATTCATTGTTCAAATATTTGTCTTGTAATTTTCCTTATCACCTTTTTACCTTTAGTATTACTTATAAAGGGAAAATATTGTAATTGATTATCAATCTCTCTCTCTCTCTCTCTCGTTCTCTTTTTCATACATATTGTAGAATATAAAAAATAAATAAAAAATAAAATTGCTTTAAATTTAAAATACCTCAGAAAGTAATATTTAAATTATACATATGTGTTTAAAATGTAGCCTAGATTATTGCTTATAGTAATTATAATATTTTATATTGTAACATTCTTGAACATTCTTTCGAATTATTAAATTAACATTTATTGTGACGATAAAACTGTATAATTAGTTATATAATATTTATTAACCTTTAACTAGCCCCTTTATTAGTCTTATTTTGATCAGACATTGTAACTACTTATTCTTTCTTTTATAGCCATAACGAAATATTATTGTATATCGTAGTATTTATACTGATAATATTCGTAGACCTGGGAAGAAACCATATTACATAAACACCCATTTAGATTTTTTAATAATCAGCTGATTGTGTAATAGAATTCAGACTTTAGATGGTTCGATCTAAATCTGTACTTAGATACTTTGTAGCTTAGTTTTTAGGTCAATTGGACAATTAAAATTTTATTGAGCTGTTTATTCTATGGGTTATTACAAAATTCGAATTATTACAAGTTTCATTAAGTTCTTGAATAACATGATACATAAGTGGTTGATGATAATTTCCCTTTTTGTAGGTTTTCTAAATCTACTAGTCCTAAGATTTTTGAGATATTGAGAGAAAATTCACCAATTAAATTCTTAATAAAGTGCTTAAGAATTTATTATCCAAATTCTTCTATTGCTTCTGAAATATAACTTGGATCTCATGTTAGTACATACTTTTGTTTTTCATAAATAATTGGGTCGCCAAAGATCTTTCTTCTATCGGGTAACTTCTTCTTCATTCTTTGTCCTTGTAATTGTTTCTTTTCATCCACAATTTGTCCTAAGAAATAAAATATAGTAGGACTAGTAAAAGAGAGATTCTAAATGAATGGTCATTGCAATGATTGGTTCCTCTGGAGTCATAGAGTTATTTCATTATTTCCAGATTAGATCTTTGATGAGATTATTGAGATGAAGCATATTTTTTTGATTGAGTCTACTGACCTCATCCTATATATCTATCTTCGTTACAAAGCAACAAAACTTCATGACTGAATTTAATGTGCTTGTATCTTAATAAATTTATGTTTTACTAAAAAAAAAACAATTTTGTCTTTAATCTTGTAAATCAAAAAGTTATTTTCTGATAATAAACTACTTACTAAGTAATGAACTAAAATTATAATGTTTCACATTTTCTCCTTTCATAAAAGAAATGTTTTTTTGTTTTTGTTTTTTATATTTTTTGTCCATTTATTTTATTAGTTTGTTTCTTTATTTAATACTTTCGTGTTATTGTAAATTATTTATGTAAAGCGCGAAACATTTGTACTACAAGTTATAATTAAATTAAAAATTCAACAAAAATAAATACATAAAAAAAATTGCATGTTGCACGTGAATAGTAAATAAAAAATAAACCCAACAACAACAATAAAATAATCTATAGTTATTTTTTGTAAATTGTTCATAATTGAATAAAGAAAAAAAAAAAAAAAAAAGCATTAAAAATCTTGTAAATTTTACAGTTTGGCATGACAACTAAACACTACTTACCACAGACTAATCAACACTTGCTAGTACAGGGATATGACCTAATATAAAATGTTTACAGAGTATTAAATTTGTTATTCATTACAGGGAGATACCAAGATACTGACAATTCCAATATTTAAACTTATGAATTTCATTCTGTGTAAAAAACACCAACCAATTCTGTTTGTAGAACTATTCAAATTCTCTAATACACATTTGAAACAAGTGAACTTCCTTTAGTCTATTAGTTTTTAAATCACTTATTTTATAAATATAATCACAGTATTAAGACCTGGGAAGTTATTGTTTTAAGGCTCAAAAGAGATCAAGATACATTATTCATTTCTTGAAGACTCAGTTTTGTTATCTAAGTAAGAAGAATTCATTGAAATACAAAACTCTTTATATTATATCGTATAATATATAAAAATTAGTGTTTTAAATTGTTCGTGTGCTATGCGCTGCTATACCGTTCAACTGATTGCATTAATTGATTGTGAATGTGTATGGTTGGTTCCCTGGCTTGAACATAGGATAGCATAGGATTAATCCCAATATGTGTCTTCGTTCCCGAGATTTGGGATATTCAAACAACTCCAACCCATAAAAGTATACTAAAATATATTAATTTTATTTTCTGATACTCAAACTGTGTTCTTTGTTAATACTCAAAGAATAACAGAGAGAAATGTATTCAGGCTATGTTGGTAGATTTATAAAAGGTCATCATACATTTTCCAAATTGATCATGTACATATGTATTCGTGTCAATGTTTCATTAAACCAATTCTATAATATATTTTCAACATTTAAAAAAAAAAACAGTATAGAGAAGAATGTCTTTTTCTATAATAACAACAATTCCATATTATCTAATAACTCATATTATTTTATCACATGAATCCTTGAGGGTCATGCATTATACAATATTATAATAATATATGAGCAAGAATATAAATTGAAAAGACAAAGTTGAATGAACCCAAAAAATCTAAGCAAGCATTTATTATATTGTATTTAGTATATAAAAGAACTTAACTCTTATTGTCTGTCTTTTGTATTGTGTATGGTATATGATTTAAGAACTTTGTAGTAAATGTGTATATCATCTTAATAATCATTAAATTTCAATCTATAAATTTAATTGTATATTAACAAGGAATGATATCATAGCAAAATAGGCATAATAAACAACCAAGAAGATACTACAAATGCATACCTATGCATAAACAGATGTTTGATATGAGGTTGGTTGATCTCTCGCATTAACAAAGGACATTAGTGTCAGGCCTTTGGCTATTTGAAAAATTAGTTGTACCAATAACAGGGACAACGATGAAGGCAACGAGTAAGAAAAGGTTCACTTACCTAGAATGCGCAACTACTAATCGCAATACAATAAATCATAAATCATTTGAAGCCCAAAGGCATTTTATGTTATTAAAGCAATCAGAATGTGCAAGAATTCAAATTTCTGTTTTAAACTTCTTTGATTCTACAAAATTTAACAAAACACGTAAATAGTAACTTTTATCATTTGAAATGTTTAATGCTTTCTTAATATCTTTGGAACTAACTAAACCTATTTAATTATCACAATTTACACCAAAATGATGCTAAAAGCATTTTATTTATTGTTTTAGTGCATCCTTTGTTTTCTTTTACCACATGTTAAACTAAACTCTACTCCGACGATTGATTTTGTGCACTTCAAAAGCAATTTACAGTATACTAAAAAAATAAAGAAAATTTGTATATTAAAAGCGACTGCATTACGCCAATGAATAACATTTTCACACTTTATTCTACCATCAAAGTAAACTCAGTATCAATAGCGACGAGAACCACAGAGATGATGGACACAGAGACATGTTAATACAAAAAGTTAATATTTGCAAATTGACCAGAAATCAGAAAATAGCAAATATGCAAATATGCATTCATCGTTCCTTCTTTGAGCTTTTATGTTTCAATATGTGGCATGTTTTAGCTTGTGCCTGCAACATAATTGAAAAATCAGTGAAGAGTAGAAAAAGATTCTTCCATGCTTTATTTTTATTGTTATTATTCGTACTTATTAATATTTATGCAACGATTTCTCTGTAGCTTGTAGTGTTCTACTATTAGCAGCATCAAACGATTTTGTAATCAATTTTGTTGACAATTTGTTCTGTTAATAAAATTTATGATTATACAATTTTACTAAAAATTTAAAGATTACAATGAATTAGCAACGAATCTGATTATAATTAAGTACTTTCTTAAATTTCAACAGGTTGTGTTTGCTCACTAATATGCCATGTTGAAATCATGATGTAGTTAGTATTAAGTTGCGAATAAACCATTTGCAGCCAATGAGAAGTCGAAGCTAGTAAAACTTTCTAAGTTTAGCTTGAGAGGTTTCAACCACCGGGGTGATATACTCCCTGGATATGAGACTTTTGTTGAGGAGAAGCACAAGGTATTTCATCTTGGTGCATTGAAGCATTGCTGTGCTGCTAAAGTGGTTGGCCGGCGTCTTTCCTTGCTTTAAGGTGAAGCTTACCCTTGTATATCTCCGTTGAGCTTTATTTTCTAGTCCATTCTTCAAAAGCATGAAGGTATTCCTTCCGTCTGTCTGTAGCCTCGTATTCGCGACTTGCACTAGACAGAATTTTTTCTTTCATCTCACTGCCCTGAGGTACTCCAGAAAGAATTGGCAGTGTGGCTGAATTCACTGTTCACACCTTGACTTTGAATTTACGATCTTCCACGTAAGAACGAAGTAGTAGGAAGTAGAGGCCGGGAGCGCTTCTTTAATCCTGGTCATCAGACTGGTGTAAGCCTTCCTTGGTGCTAAATTTCCACTGAGAAATCCACTTGAGCATCAATTTTCAATTGAATCTAGAATATAGAAGACATTTTAGATACGATTGAAGTTTGATGAGAACTTCATTTATAGTTTAAGAAACAAAATAGTTGAAATCTAAAAGTCATGCTGAAAGATTCTTTTAAATAGATTTCAGAGTTTCTTTTTATTTGACACTTGATATAAAGTTGGCTTAAACCTAAGATTCCATAATGCAATATTTTTGACTTTGCTTCACTAAATTTCAAATCTTATAGAATTTCCATTTTTCAAACTATTGTAATTCTGTTTATATTAAAGTTTTTTCTTATAGTAGTAAGTCAAAGTTTACTTGCGCCACTCCTAAGTGATTAACATAGCTTAGTCAGTCAACTTTAAATATCCGCCTCGCAATTTAAATCTTATGTGAAAACTAATAAAATAAAAACCTTCACGATTTTTATATCCTAGCAATTAACGCGATTGTCCCAAGTAATACCAAAAAGCATTAAGAGAAACCTTCTGCATGCCTTCTTGCCTTCTTTCTTTAGTAACTGACCCACAGTGAATCAAACCAAACTAAATGCAAGTTGTACATGTAAGCCAAAATCCCATTTCTGTAAAATTCTTATTCTCTACTATTGCAGTTTTCTTAATTTTTGTTTTGTATTTTTTATTTTTTTTTTTTTTGCACAAAGTTTACGAGCGTAAAGCTCATGATGGAGTACAATATACGATAAGATGTATGACGACGAGTATGCGAGAAATGAAAGCCCGCGGAAATACATTAGAATAAGAATGAAACCAAACAAAGGGGATTACAAACCACGACCACGACCACGACGAGTAGGATGAAGACGACTATAACAACTTCGGAGACGACGACGATGACTACAATGATTGTTGTTATATCAGTGGTTATGGTGGCAATGTTGGTTTGGGTAGTGACCAGAGAGAAAATGTGCAACTAAAAGCTTAAGAAGGAAATGCCACCCGAGTTGTTGTCGTTTGTTGCTCGTAAAATGACGACAGCATTTTACGATGCTACAGTCTAGCAAGCATTAGCCGAGGCGCGTCAACATACAAGACAACTAAACAGATTTTTTTTGTTTTTTTTTTTTTTGTTCCTTTCCAAAGAGTAAAATAAAAAGGAACTAAACTTAAGACAATGCAATACTACACAACCACCAGTGTGATGTGTTTAGGATGAGCTTAAGCTTGAGAATTACCAAAAGTCAGGGAGAAATTTGGATAAGTTACGATTTTTTACGACTAACAATCAAGATTGACAACAACCGATTTTAGAACAGCAGACAACATGACCATGTCATGATGTTTATGAAATACTACAATAGTATGTAGTGTTACAATATAAGAATAAAAAGGGGAACATATTAAAAGAAGGAAGGAAAAAGGGATCGGTTAGAGGGATTTTTTATAATTATAAAATAAAGAAAGGTAATTATAGTAAAAGAGATGATAGAAATGTATGAATGAATACATGAATTATTTTCTATATAATTTTATAAGGAAAAGAAATAATCTTCTAAATCTAAAATCACTGATAAAATTTTATAGATTTCTAAGGATTTCGAATTAACTTGAAAACATATTTAAATGTATAAAAAATGTAAAATTAAGACATTAAAAAAATAAGAAATTTTTCAAGCAACTATAAACATATTTCTCTCCTTTTGCCAATGATGAATTTTCACAAGAAGAACTCCAAGCTTCCTTATACAACCAATACACACTCATTCACATTTTACAAAAGTAGTGTATAATTCACGACTTCCATGAGATACACCTTCGGATCTCACACGATTCACATTTAACTTGAACACTTTGACGTGACTTAACGTGACGTGATATCTACGTGAGAACAACTCACGGGAATAGTTGGCAATTGGCATTAATACGCTGTTTCGTTGTTTTCCTTTCTTTTAACACTTGCTACATAAACATAAATAAAAGCAATGAAATAAAAATCAAACAAAAAAAGCAAAAAAAAAAAAAAAGGGAAATACAATACACAAAAAAAAAAGACTGTTATCTCGCTAACTTAACTTAACACTGACCTAACCCAAGAGAAAAACACGTAAGCTTGTTCTACAAAATAATGTCAAAAATTGCTTATACGTCATGTATGCTGCGTGAGTTATTTTTACACTTACTACTACTACTACTACTACTACTACACATTCTTACTTAAATATGTACATTTATTAAATTTTATAAAGAAATGTATAACTTCAAACAAAATTTAAAAAAAAAAAATCTTTATGATTATTCAATGCCACCCACCATTTTTGGTTTAACCTAAACTAACTAAAGGCATCATCCATAAAACTTAAGTATCATTCTGCTTTTGGGTTTGAATGCGGCAAATCTTTTGATATAATGCTAAGCAACATTCATGTGGCACATCTATAGATACTTTCATTATATTATACTATTGAAGTAGTAGTTACATATGCATTGCAGTCACGTCTTGCAACCCATTTTGCACCGATGAAAGTTTATCTTTATGACTATTGCGCCGATAACGTTAAATGAATGAACGAACGAACGAACGAACGAAAATCTTTGTAAGTAGTATAAGTGACTAAAAAGTAATTCACAAAAACAAAACTATAACTAAAAACCGGTTAAGACAACGAAAACGACGATGAAAACTGAACAATCGAACGAAAGAGAGAGAATTCTAAAAAATAAAAAAAGGCAAATAACTACGCATGATAAGCTGATTACTGATTTAAGCTTTAGACAAATAAAACTCTTATCTGACTGAATTTTTTTTTTGCCATTTTTGCTTTTGTTTTTGTGTTACATTTTGATTATGACACGTGGAAATGAAAGGGAAACTTTTTCCCTGATTATTAGAAATTTGTGTGTTACATTAACAAATATTAAGTGTTTGATTTCTAATTGGCAAAATATACATACATACTTATATGAAACACTAACACAGATCTGTTTATGTATATAGGCAAGTATATAAGTATTATTTTCAAGGTTGAACAATATAATTATCTCTCTCATGAATCGCCTTTTTCGTCGTCTACATCGTCTGATCTGAAATTAAAATGGTGATAGATAGATAGATAGATAGAAAGTTAGATTAGTTTGTTGATTATATGATAACATTGACTTAAGATTGTTATAAAATTTTAAAAAATTAAAATTTCTATTGAATTTTTCACTTATTAGAGAAAGAAAAGAAAAGAGAGAATTACTAGGCGCTCACATTGTTTTTTTTTTAAATTATATTACAATAAATACTTTTAGTAAATCTAAAATTTCAATTTGTTTCTAATTTAAGATCAACAGCAAAAGAAAAAATAAGTTAATGAGAATATTTTAGATTTATTAATTATTATAATCAATTAATTATTATTATAAAATCATTTAATCTTAAAACATTTTAGTTTCACCAAAGTCCCAAATTTCGATACCAAATTCATTTACTTTTCTCCTTATATCATACGATTTTTATATGAAAATAAGACATTTGCATATATGTATTAGGAATTTCTTAATTTCTTCTTCAATCAATCAATGGTAGAGCTTTGATAAAATTCAAATCCATTGCTCTTTTAGCACATGACTGATGATGGATTTAATTGATTATCTATTTACATAAAAATTGATGTCTGCATATAAGTATGAGATCAATAAACTCCGAACACATTTGACCGATCAGAGTGAAAGTTGGCATATTTGTACATATATGTTTTTTTATGCTATCCACTTTTCATCTTCTACACCGATTGTCATGAAAATCGGTATACACAAATATTTCAACCCGAAATACAATATATTCTCACACTATCTCTTTTACTATAACTCGCCACTGGATGACGCCATACAATTATGTCAAGAACAACAAACTTTTCGGGGGCGTAGCCGGGCAACAATAGTTAATTCTAAAATTGAAAGTCTTTAGCAGTGAATCTAGTGCCTTTTTTTCTACAAAAAGCTCTCGTCTCAAAGAAGTAAGAAAAGTTTCAAATACTAGTAATCTAAGACTTTCGGTAAACCATTTTATGTTTCCTTCTTTCTACAGTAGAACCTTAGTTAAGAGAACAAAGTTTTTTTGATAGATTTTTTTGAAAAAAAATTGTAGTTTCCGATTATGAATTGGATTATTACAATCTTATTGATTTTAATTTGTTTATTGTTAGGGGTACAGCTAACTTTTTACATTAACATAACAACAAGTACACAAGAGATCACTACAATGAATTTTATGTCGACTTAAACTTAACACTTACCAGGCGATCTCCATTTTTCATTGTTCCAGAAATCGATTTTTACAAAGTTTCACTATTTCTCTATAACTCAGTCGACAAGATTTTTTTTTCTTCAACCATTCATTAGCAGGAATCTACTTTTCAACAATACCCACATACTATTTTCTCGGTCCAAAAATCTTGCCTTTCATTTTTTTTTTCTCAGTTGCTCATTCCGTTGTTCGTTGATCTGCACCTATGCAATAGGGATGGGTATCGACCAACAAAACATCGATTAATGACATCGATTATTATGTTTACTTATCGATCGATACATCGATTAATCGTTGCGTTAAACATCGACTAATCGAATAATCGTCAATGTCAAAAATGGTTGGGAAAGAATATAAAAACAACAAACTCCAAGTAAAAAACTGTCCTTCTTTATTATGTCGGAAATATCATTCAATAAAAAAATATATTTAAAGTTAAAACCAATACTTGTCATCAATATCCTTTAGAAACAAAAGCTTATTAGCCAGGTCGGCAGTCAGACGGCTCCTCTGCCCTCTCAATATTTGTCCTACTTCACAAAAAAGCCTATCTGAAGGCACCGAAGTTACTACAGCTCAAGGCGAACTTCGAAACTGCTGGGAACGTCTCAGCCATCTGCTTCCAATATAATACAGGGTTTTGTTGTATTCTTTCTTGTGGCATCCTCAAATACAAGCTGTACTCTTCATTTATGCCGCCTTGATCGTCTATAGCTAGGGATGTCACACGACTATTGGTCCAAAACTTTTGAACACTTTTGTTTTGCTTTTTAAACAAAGGCGATGATGCTGCACCTAAAAATGCAACCCCTAAAAAACCCAAGTAAGCGGAAAATCGGTTATCCGAAGCAGAAAAATCGATTATCCGATTAATCGAACTCAGATTACATCGATTATTTCAAGTAAACATCGATTAATCGTTTCATCGATACCCATCCCTACTATGCAGCAGTGTCAATCACTATGATTTGTCGTAACACTAAAAAATATATTATATAAATTAGTTCTTTTCGCATTCGTACTCTATAACAACTTTACTTAATTACGTGTATTCAATAACTTATTCGTTGATCTAGAGAATTCTTATAGTAACATAAAAAAAGTTATAAGTAAAATGCCACGATGTAGTAAACCAAATAATTATTTTTATTCTTTCAACCATTGAGTGAACGAACTACTCGCATTTAACTTTCTTTATAATACTAAGGACATAAAAACATTTAATGAATTCTTTAAAATCCTTTAATATAATTTACAATATTTTCCTATATTCATTCATTTATTTATTCATTTATTTTACAAAATTTACGAATTTTAATGCAAACCATTTAACTCGACCAACTTTAAAATATAAAATGTAAAACACGAAGAACTTTTAAATTGTCCACAAAATTTGTAAAATTAATTAAAATAACTTAACCGAAACAATGAAATACATAATGACTTACTGACTAACTAATGTAACTGATTGTCAGTCTGTTTGTCTGATTGACTGTCTGCCTTACTGTCTGACTAACTGACTCACTCGACTTAATGAATGAAATATTGCAGACATACTTAGTACATACTGAGTAAAGTTACATCAATTACTAATAAATGAAATAAGTAAATTTGTCACAAGTTGTTGTTGTTTGTTGTTATTATAAATTGTAAGCTCAAGTAAATGGACCAAATGGGAGAGCATGAAACTAACTTGGATATGAATGTTTCCATGTGGTATGATGGCATATGGTTTTGTTGTTGTCAATTGAAGGAGAATGAGAATTGTGTTGTTGCTCAAGTAAATACTACAAATTGTTGTTAGTTGGTCAAAACTTTCAATAAGGAAATTTGTTGATTTGTTGATTATATAAAATCACCAACAAATTTTTGTTTCAATAATTTCACAATATTTAAGAAAAATTAAATTTAAAAATAAAACTTATTTAACTAATTGTTAAAATTTCAAAAAATATATGCACTCACAAATAAAATAAAAATAAACAAAAATAATATAAAAAAAAAAAAAAACAATTAAAATTAATTGTGAAAACAACCTTGTTATTTGTAAACATAAAAAATTTATTATACAATAACATACAATTACAAGTTAGTCCGTTAAAATCGGGTAAGACTGGACATTGAATACCCTGTAGCTCTCAATTATTTTGAAGCATAAATAACCGGAAATGGTTAAGCAAAGTAAATAATAGTATAGTAGATGTATGAGTTTAAAATAGACATAATCTTTACAAAAACTTAGCAAAACATGAAATACTTAATCACATTTCAGGTGGCAATAGATGGTTATGTGTTTTGGGGCAACCAATATTGTTGGAAGATAGTGAGATGTTCAAAAAATTTCATATGATATGAAAATAAATTCGTACATTTGGTTTCCTATTGTTGTGTTCTGGGAAATATTCGGGCAATATGTGTTTTCTATACGAAACTGGAAGCCAAATTTAAAATTTCAAGGCCTTAAATGTCATCAAAGTGAATAGAAGTAGGAGACTTGTCTTATATTCTTTACATTTTAGTATTTGAACAACAGGCGCCAGAAGTGATTGACTGATAAATTGACAAAAGGGTATAGATTAATTTGTCTCTTCGTACTGATCATTTTTACCACTCTCTCCTTCTGTGATCCTCTCAAACTTAATACTCTCCATTTAGTTAAAGGGCATAAGATTATAAGTTATCCACATACTTTTATTTACAAATATCACTGAAAATAACAAAATATTAAACAAGTTGAATAAAATTGAATTACGACAACTTAAAAAAAAAAAAATAAAACAAAATCAACAAGAGAAACAACAAGGACAATGACGATGAGGACGATGACGATGACGACAACGACGACGACGACAACGACAACGACAACGACAAACAACATCGTCAAAGCGTTTATAGAACTCGTAAACCTTTGAAAACTGCAAACGTTTTAATTTCAAGATTAAAACTCCTTTCGTGCGCTTAACTAGCTTGACACCCGCAAGCGTAAATCGTACAAACAAAAACAAAAGAAGAAAAGAAGGAGCATAACAAAAACTGAAAGAAAAGAAAATAAATGGAAACAGTAACGAAAAGTATAAGGAAGGACATGATGCAAGGACTCTGCTGCACAAAGCTGCAAGCATATTATTCTTGTAGTTGTTATTCTGGTTGTCGTTGTTGTCGATGTTGTTGTTACTTTAAATGCCGCTTTCAAGTTTTACTTAGCTTTTAAATTAACGCTTAAACATGAACGGAACGGAAGCACCGTTCTTCCATTCTTCATCCTTACATCATTTACCAAATTTCCTGCTTGCCATTTCTTTAGTAGCAGTTGCAATTGGAATGATTCCTTCAAGTTGTAAGCTTCATAGTGTCGTAAAAATGCTGCGACATGCTCTTTTATTAGCATTTACTGTATTCGTCATTCATCTCTTCATGCTTCATACAAATAAACAAACAAACATACATACTGAGATGAGATACACACATACTTACATACTTAGATACTTTTGTACTACATACATTTGACTGAATGCATTATTATAAGAATGAAAAGAAGAACGTGCATGGACTTCCGCTTGAATTGCACAAATGAGTATTTATTTTATATGTGTGCCGCGTGACAACAGCAGTTGCATAATATACTTGATTTTTCTTAGATGATTTCATTTTGAATAGAACAAGAATTGTTGTGAAACTGAATATTTAACTGAGAAAGGTTAAAATTTCGAAATTAGAAATAAAATTTATTACATTTAATCCTTGTTACTGTAAAATGAAATAGATGAAATTTATTTTAAATCTATTTAGATTTTGTATTAAGACAAAACTAAATCAAATCAAATAAGAATCGTAGATTTATTGATTTTGATCCATTAATTCCTATTAAATCAAAACCCAAATGTAATACATACTTTGCCTTCTTGTAAATAATAAAAGAAAGAAAGACAAAATTGCACCAAAAGTTAAATAAAAAGGATACTTACTTCTATATATTTCTGTGATCTTATTGCAAGTCATTAAGTTAAAAAATGGGAATGAATTTTAACAGAGACGAGTTGTGTTGCAAGTGATTTCTAGATGACTTGTGACTGATCATATCAGCTTCTGTTTTCGTTATCGACCAATAATGGCAGCGAACCTTCGGCCCAACCAAAACTCAGTATTCTTGAATGGTCACGCTTCGTTGAGTTAATTTCAGGTCATTTCATTGCTCGTGATTCCCATCTGAATTCGACGGTTTTATTAAAAAATTAATGAGGAATGGAAGACAAAAATCTTTACTCAGATATCAGAGGTTTTAGTTCAAGTAGATAGGAAAAGTGTATTTTAAAGGTCACAACATTTCCCCATCAATTTGAAATTAATTAATTTATTTATTAATGTACGAGTATTTGACCCCAAGTTCAACAATCTACTACCACAAAATTCTAGTAGATCACTACACACTAAAAACTAGAAAAAGATTTTTATTTACAAAACTTTGTTAGCCAGTCCATTTTAGCCTACTATATAGAAAACTTTGTTAAAGAAGAATGGATAGAAAATAGGAGCGCTTACTAAAATCTAAGATTTGAGTAGTAACGTCTATTTAAAGTTAGTCAATATTTATTGTAGCATGTATAGTGATGATATGCATGGTAGTCAGTAAACTATGTAGAGAAAGTCAAAGCGATTGATCAATTAAATAATCAATTTACTTTATTTTTTTGGACATTTCATAAAGCCTAAGATGACACAAAATTGTAGAGGAGTGAAATGAGGTTTCCTAAACCGCTCATATGTTTGCATTTTACGCTAAAAAAATTGTCTAACAATAATTTAAAACAATTATATCAAATACAAATAAACTGATTTATTTAAGGATCCTTAAATTAAATATAGTATTTAAAACCAAAATTTAAGTCTCTCAACAAAAACAGAAAAACCTTTTAATATATTAAACAAAATATATTGTATAATTTGAGTGAAAATACAATTGCTGGGACATATTTAATTCAGAGATTCCTAAGTAATATTTTTAACCCCAAATGTGTTGCATGATTTCATTACAAGTTTTGCTGATTTCTGGCAAAAAACAAATTAAACATGAAAATTTCATGAACCAAAAGATATATAGATGCATCATTCAGCTATCCATCTACATCCACTTTCATTTGTATCTAGATACATTGCTTGGAGTATAAACAATGGTAGTATTTTTGTGTTTAAAAGTTATTGCATGCATGTGTACATATAAATGTGATTATCTTTGTGTGTGTGTGTGTGTGTGCGTGTGCGTTTGTATTTGCATGCATCTGCATATCCTTACTAGTCAGTCAGTCATACAAATGCATCATCATCCTTTTGTGATATGTCGATTTATTATTTTTATTGTTCTTACGTTTTACGACTTTTCTGCTTTTGCTGCTTTTCTGCTGCCAAATAATCAAATATTTTTGACTATAATTTTCTATGATGATGCTGATGGAGTATGGGGGGGTGTTGGGGGTTTAGAGTTTTGGTTTGTTTATGGTTGATATTAGATCAAGTTTTGCCTTCCAGATAGGATTTCATTACTTTTTCCTTTTAATATTTTTTGCAAATATGCATTATAGTTGTATAGAAGATAATATACTCGTATCTTTGTTTGACGTTATTGTTTTTGGGTACATGTTGCTGTTTTAACCCCTTTTTGACATTAAAAAATATTGTGTTTTTTTTTTTTTTTTTTTTTAATTTTTTATATTTTATTACAAAAGCAAAAATTTTTACAACTTTCATCACTTTAAATTGTTCATTTCAAGTGAATGAATTTAGTTTTCATGATAAGGGAAAAAATTTGAACTAACAACAAAAAATAAAATAGAATTAAATTGAAATATTTTCAATTAAAAAGAAACTTTTTATCCCTTTGGTCGGATGTTTTTAATGCCTAGAATCTTGCAATGGAGAACCCCCATGTTTATACTTCGATCTTACATTCATTGACATATTAAATATGTGTATGTACTCGTCATATGTGTATAGTCCCTTGTTATTTGAGTGTTCACTAAGAACAGAATATGTAATCCAACCAAGTGTATTTATAAATCATTTGTACATATCAATGAACAGACCCAGGTCCCCAATACTAAGTCTCAAGATATGCGTTAGATACTTTCGGATCCTTCTTGATCTTTACAGCTGCAACAGAGCATTCATCCTTCGATCCAGTAACCCAATGCTGCAGTGCCCAGTTAAGACTCCCGTGATTATTCAAATACTAATCTTGTTAAAGTTTAGAAGCTCGGAAGTTCTGGAAAATTCTGGTGGCATTAAGGTGCCCATAAATTGGCACATGCAATCGGTTGTACAACTTAATGGGTCATAATAGTTTTCACTTCCAAACATGAATTACTAATTTCAATGTTAAAGGTAGAGAAAGAGAAAGATTCTACATTTTCTTTTCTCAAATTGTATATTTTAGACGCCTTATTTCGATTGATAGATTAATAGATCGAATGAAGCATGAGTCTGCCAACACATATCATTTCATATATACATAGATGATAGATAAAGATCATGACAAAAAATATATTATATTTATTGCTAAATAAATTTTTGTAAGGTTTAGTTGAGTCAGTGTTATATTTTTTCTTTTTCAAACCCCAACTAAGTTGTAACAATAAACATTATTATCTTAATTGTAATTCAGAAAATCTTCATTTTCATATATTTTTTGAATAAATTGATAAAATCGTTTTGAAAAATCCTTAAATATATGAAACTCTCATAGATGTATACGAAAAATATTTACCCCATATAAAGACATTCTTTAAATGAGAAAAACCATCCACAGCAATTGGATACAATAAATGTTGCATAAGCATAACAAAACCAACAACAACAACAAAAGCAATCATAAAGAAAATACCGAGTTGAAAAGTGTTGCAATGCTCGTTAAAAGTCATAAATGAAAGATGATAAAAAGAAGAGAACCCAAAGTACGAGAAGTAGAAACTCAGTAACGACTTAACGACGAACTATAGAAATTGCAAGGACTCTGAGCCGAAGTGCGCATCCTAGGCGAAAGATAGACAGACAGATGCAGCAAATGATGATGATGAGTAAAAGCAACCAACATAGAGAAAATAAGGACCTAAAGTAAGCAAAAGAAAGAGAAAGCAATCAGAAGTTGCAAGTTGAATGATGCAAGTGAAGCAAGGATGTATGAGTAGGACTCTTTTTTTTTTTTACTTGATAATGGTATCCTAACATTGAGTTGTTCGGTCTATATGCAGAAAAGAGCACAGTAATAAAAGTAATATGCAGCAACAACAAGAACAGGACATATTCGTTGCACATAGATACATACGTATGTATTTAGGTAGGTGCTGCTTGTATAGATAGGAAAGATACGTAGATGGATAGATAGATAGATAGATACATTTATATGTAATATGTAGTAGTAGGAAGAAGATACACTATACATAAACAATATACAGAAATCCTTGGTTGCATGTATTTGTGTGCGCACATTTTGTGCGCGCTAATGGCATCGTTTACTGGTTAACTGTCTGCTGAATGCCAGCCAAATGGGTGTGGTTGGTTTGGTTATTGGGTTGCTCACTTGGATTGTTGGATTTCTGGCTGCCTTTTTCTCTCTCTTAGAATTGTTGGTGGCCCTGTTGCACTCATGCAACCCGGTAGTCATCATCAAAATTGTCAGTAGCAACAACATCAGCAGCAGCAGCAGCAATAACAACAACAGCCAAGTAAAAACGTGTACCTTCTTACGAATGAATGAATTTTAGTTTGAGTCTTGAGTCTTGCGTCTTGCGTCACTGCTGCAGCTGTTGTTGTACTGATGTACCAGCATTGTTAAGGTTCTTCCTGCCAAGTGCCAAGTGTTGTACGTGGTAATTTTGTTATATACAAGTACAAGATCTTATGTATTATTATATTTGTTCTTCTTTTTTTTTTATATATGCATATGTATAAACGATTTTTAGGGCGTTTCCAACACCTGCACCAATAGAAAAACATGAATACATCATCATAATTGTTTAATGAGTTGGGTTGGTTTTTCTTTTTTTTTTTTTTTTTTGCTTATTGAAAATTGAGAATTACTATAATCGCACAATTAAAATGAAGTAATAAAGTAAGTATAAGAGGAAGTTCAAGAACAAGTGACATTGAGAAAACATGAACTCATAGTTGAGATCATATCCCGAAATAATTATGAACTGAACTCGCATTCCGATTTAATTGTTAGGTCTTTACAAAAAGCACCTTTCTATTTCTAGGAATTTATTTGATTTTAATAACTTTGACAATAGTATGAACAAATCGCTATAATAAATATAATTAAACGGTAGTCATAGTCTATGAGTTTGTTTGTTTGTACGCACATGACGTAAAAGTCACTCAATGGATTCAAAATCGAGATACTAAAAGATAAGAAGCTTTATTGTGAGAAACATATAACGTTTATTTCATCAAAATCGATTCATAGAATCGATCAAAATTGGTGTTGTACATAGAATCTTGCATTGAATACCCAATAGAGTATAGGCATATTGAAATGAACAGGGTGTCGAGGAGAATCGTTTAAGCCATATCAATTAGACAGTCAATGCTTATTCTTGCCAAGCTCTCAGTTTTTAAATTCGGACAGGCACGTTGCATTATTAAATGAGTGTCAAATTTAAAGATCTTCCATTACTGGAAGAGATAATCCTCATTAAAAACTCACTTTAAAATCCTTATTGACGATAAAGTAAGTTTTAACTCAATCCACATCCACAAAATATTCTTTCCAAGTCAATCAAACTGTCACTGGGAATTAATACTTAGTAGTTCTGAAACAGTTGATGCATTCAGCTAGAATATCGTGATCCCGACAGTTAGAGTTTATTGCACGACAATGACCTAAATCACACTTATTGTGCATCAATTCATCTGATTTAGCTCCTTGTTACTTCTTCCTATTTAAAAAAATTAAGATTTAATTTATAACTATGTTGTTTTAGATGACATTGAGAACTGAACCAGTCATTTGAATCACTATTGAATTAGACAAATATTGATTGGTATATGAAGGGTGTGTAACCTTCGCTTATCCGAAAGAAATTCCTTATTCTCTTATATAATTGCGTAATCTTTCAACTTTATGCATAATAATAACCTTGAGACAGTACTAAAATTATAATGATTTATTTGTAATGTTAATTGCAAGTATATAAGTATATTTTTATCTAATAAGTGTACATCATAATGAGAGAGGTAACAGGTATCCACCCCTTTTTTTCCCATTAAAAACAAACTATTTAAATGCACATTTGTACTTATATCGTAAAAAGGAAAAATAAAACAAAAATCATAAATCAAATTATGAAATCAAAATTATTTGACATTTAACCATACTCGTTTTTACTAAATTGGATAAAAGCCAATTACATTTTATTATTATTGTGGTCAAAATTTACTATCAAAGTCATTATATTGTACTTATACTTATTAATCTCTAAGACAAATTCAAATGCTAGAGACTTTCACCACCATGTCCATGTTATTATTTATTGTCTCTCTTAAACAATCTCATAAAATTTAATAGTTTAAATGTAAACTATAAAAATATTTTAATTTACATGTGATAATTGGATGATCAGATAGATCTACTATATAATATTAGAGGAATTGCCTATGAGCCCCATACCATCCCCGGGGAACCCCCGGCACTGAGTGAGTTCATAGAATTGTTTGAAAATGAAATAGACATCCAACATGAAAGAAATTGTTTCTTAATACTGAGAACACAAGGCGGACAGACAAAACGTCTTTCTTTGTCTGATGAAATACATTATTTCTTATGGGGCAACACACACCAAAACATACAAGACAAAACACATGTTTTTTTGTTTGAATCGTCAAGAAAGATATGTGTACATAGCAATGCTGTTATCACTCCCAAACATACACTGCCTAGGGATCCCTAGATACCTTAATCCTGATTTAATTGAGCGCTAGAAACTCACAGCCTCGTTTGTATTCTCAGTGCCTCTAGTGATCAAGGGATCATGCTACTCGATTTAAAACAAAATATAAAAGCAGGATAAGCCATTTGAATCTATGTACACCTAACAAATAAAACTCTCTCTTCATGGTAATTCAAAATAAAAGAAAATAAGTCACAAATTAAAAAAAAAAAAAAAACAAACCTTAAGGATAGAAACTTAAAGAATTTTTAACATGATTCGATCATAAATCAATTTGTATTTTTTAAATTGGATGGAAATCATATTTATTGAAACTTTGAAGTAAAATAATTACAACAATAAAACAGGAATAAGACAATTTGTTTTAATTGGAAACGATTAAACATTTTTATGACTACCAATTTACTTAGTTTATAACCAATCATTGAGGTTAATAGATAAAACTATACAAAATAACAAGGTTGAATTGTTGGAAAAAATGTTTTACACGTAATGTTTGTCTGTCTAACCTAAGATAAATGCATGTATTGTACTTACTTCATTTCATAACAGAAATAGAAATAGAAACAGAAACAGCAACATAAATAGTAACATAAATAGTAACAACTAAGTTTACTAGCAAATGGCTTTCAATAAACATAGATACACACACAGACACACATAGTATTGTAGATACACAACAATACAACAACAAAAAACGCAACATGAAGTTGTCATTGGTGTTGTTGCTGTTGTTGTTGTTGTTGTTGTTGTTGTTGAGGTTACCATCACCAAAATCTTAACTAAAAATTAAATTTGTTTATACAGCGATACTCAATCTAAAACTAACTACATACATATGAAGATAGTACAACTTCAACAGCAACAACATACTATAATAGTACATGTGTACATGTGTAAGTACATTTAAGTATTTACTAAGTATGTAAGAGAGTAGAGTATGAGTGAATGAATGAGTGAGTGAGTGAGTGAGTGAGTAGTGTGTGCATGTGAGCATGTGAGCAACATAAAAGGAAGAGGGAGGGCAAAAATACATAATAAAAACGAGCCAATGACTATGAAGCACCGCCTACTAAAGCCAACCAAAAGCAAAAAAGATACAAAACAAAACGAAGTCAAAGGAAAAGGAAAAGGAAAAGCAAAGACAGCAAAGCAAAGACAACAAGTGCAACAACTAAAACAACAGCAACAGAAATGCCAACAGCAACAGAAACACAAGAAGACAACAGCAATGGCTGCAAAAGCACATTTTGTGAGCTTAACTAAACCGCAATAGAGCAAAGCAAAGAAGAACATGGTAGAAACAAGAACGAAAAAGATACAACAACGAACATAAGAATACAAAAACAAGATTCAGCACCGGCAACAACTATAACAATAAAAAAGTGCAAAACTAGCAAAAGAACAGGGGAAAAAAAAAGAAAACCTAAGCAACAACAGCAGCAAAAAAAAAAAAAAAATAAATAAATAAATAAAAACAAAATGGCATAAGACAAACAACAAAAGCATGCAAAGTAACAAGTACAACAAAATTAACAGCAACACGAATGAAATATAAAACCACAAAGCAGAATGAATACAAGAAAAAAGACACTAAAATAAACAACAAGAAAAATTTCTAGTTACAAACAACACTACTAACGGTTAGTCTTCATGACTGACATGATACATAAGTGTATCTAGATACATGCAAAGATAACTAGGATAAATATTGATCAAGTTGGGTGGCATGCAACATAAGCACAGAAAAAACATTACAAATTAAATAAGTCCCTGCATAGTAGTAAAAATAATCATTTCATCTAAATAAAAATAGTTTGTAAAATTTATAAAAAAGTTTTTATATCTTTCATATAAATATAATAAAAATATATTTTAAATGCCTTCAGTATTAAAAAAAAAACTAAAAACGAACATGTGAACATAAAATAATCTCAATTATAATTTAAACGATCCAAGTTGTTAATATCATACAATGTTCTCAGATTGTTCATAAGTGACTGTGACTACAATATTATTGTAACTTTAATATACTCGTACTTAGTAACTTTGGCATTTGGATTAATTAAACTAATATACTTTATAGCTAAATATCTTTTAACCTATAATTAGAAACTATAAATTCAATACAATATGAATACCATTAAAAAAAAGAAAAATATATAAAAATAAACTAGATGATAAACTTGAAATCTTAATAAACATTTTTTGAGATGAATAGTTTTCACAAAATATTTCTCCCCTACTGATTGATCTTTTGATCATTTACTATATTGTATTTGTGAACTGATCTCCGATGTTTCTTTTTATTAGTTCAAAATATAAAGTCATTCTGATTATTTAAACTTAAACTTAAATATAAATTAGGTGATTATTCTAATGAATAACTTTTTTTAGAAAATTAAGCCGACTTTGATGAAGTCCCAATAACAATATATAATAATCAATATATTTATGTATTGCGATTAAAAATTTCATAGACATACTTCTAGATTTTAGTCTATAGCTTTGGTTTCTTATAGACAATACACTCGTACATTTATGTACATTAAAACCTTCCCAGTATAATATTCAGTCGAATAGTGAAAACATCATTCAATTCGGATTAGTAATTTTAGAGAAAATCGGGAACATACATACATATCTACATACATACGAGTTAAACTAACTTACTTTTTTCGAAGTCGGTTAAATAAGTTAAGTATTATCATCATTGAGATTATTAACTCTTACACAATATCGTATCTTTCTATAAAAGTTCTTTGACTCTGTTAATGTGAAAGGCATTTAAAATTCGTTAAAACCTGATTTGTGTTTGCTTTTGTACTGCATTTATGTTGTAGTTCCTATTGTATTTAACTAACTATGTGCGAATGAATGAATATAAATGGTTGCCGTCATCACTTTACCATTTCATTTTGTTGTTAGTTTTTGTTGTTGCTTTTGTTATTGTCAGCTTAATTGTCATGTTGCTTTTGGTGCTCGTTGATTGCTGATTGTTGTTACTATTGCTATGCTGTTTTTGTTTGCCATGTTGTTGCTATTTCTAGTAGTTGTTGTTGTTGTTCTTGTTATTACTACTTATTTGCTACAATCGCATTGGCTTAACTATTATTCATGCTTGGCCATTTTTATTGGGTTGTTTCTTTCCTTTTTTACCGGTTTTACTAAGTATAGAAGCGAAAATCAACTGAACTGAACTGATGAACTCGACACCATTTTTGTTATTCAATTCATTCAATTTACTACTAAATGGCAAATGACTTTAAGCCGTTTTAATGATTCCTTAAATTAAAACTTAATGATAAACAAATTTTATTGAAATTACTAAATTCTCAATGGTTATCGATCTCAAAGATTTCGTTGAATTAAGTTTAAAATGTAAATTTGCTTAATTCCATAACTCCATTGGTTTGCAGCATTATTGGTCCCACCTATTGCACCCATTGAGGCTAAGATTTTATTAAATCACGTAAAATTATTAGTCCAATCCCGTGAGAATACTATATATTTTCCATATTTTAAAAAAAAAAAAGTAAAACATTTTCCAAATATCAGACTAAGGTTCATCTGAAGCCATCGAAGCTCTTCACTTTCCCATATCCTATTACCCGCTGAACTGTCTGGGTATTGGACATCCAATGTATTGATTTCTTTGTCAATATCTCCTACTTACCCTTACGAATATTACAGTACCATAGATTAGAGAAGCCCGAAACTAGTCGTCCAGTCAGTTTGGGATCTCAATCAGGCCTATTGTAAAATCAATACAGTACCTGACTCCCTATATACTAGTATTATAAAATGATACTATTTACTAATTAGGTTCAATAAACTGCCAAATCTATATATTTCTTTATTAACTTTATTTTAAATACTAAGTAAGCTTAAGGCTCCATTGATTCATAGAACCTCTAAACTATAATAATACAAATAATAATAAATTCACAATGTTTATTCCTTATTTTTGTTTACAGGTCAAGATGTTTTCCTAGAATATTGTCAAAAGCTTTTAGAAAAATTTCGTTATCCTTGGGAATTAATGCCACTCATGTATGTGATATTAAAGGATGCTGGCGCAGATATTGAAGAGGCTTCACGACGCATTGAAGAGGGTAAGTCGTCAGTCTTTTATTCCATTTTTATGTAATAAAAAATAAAATCTTATATAAAAAAAATAAAACATATTCTTCATATGTCCTAGGCCAATATGTTGTTAATGAATATTCCCGTCAACATAATTTAAATATTTATGACGGGGGTGAATTACGCAACATGACACGTCAATGCGGATGATAAAATTTTATGAACTAATAACAAAAAAAAAAACAAAAAAACTGAGAAACATTTAAAAAAAAAACAACAGAAAAGAGAAACAAAAGCAACAAATGAGATAAACTCAAAATATAAAAATTGCTTAAATCGTATTTTTTTTTTTTTTTTTTGTGTTTCAAAATGAAGAGAAAACAAAACAAAGTTTTTAATCAATAAAACTAAAACCTAAATAAAATACAAAAATAAATTATATAAAAATTTCTTAAATAATAAAAAAAAAACATAAAAAGAAATATGAACATTTGTTGTATATAAATATGTATGCGTATTTCGAATATAAAATCATCGACAAAATATGATGATAAAATTACAACAAATTTGTCCTGTTCAATCAATTAACCAAATACCAAATATTCCAAAACTGGCGGCCAACTTCTTCTCTTGAATTCTTCAATCAACTACAAATTATCTAACAACCTGACGAAACAAATATGTAAATCTTTCCCTCGTAGATCTACAAATAAATTTACTATAATTACAAAAAGATATAAACTCATCTTATCTCATGATGATAATAATGATAAAGCAAACATTGCATTAGTTTGAAGTTATTATTATACTACTTACTATAGTTTTTTGTTGTGTGCTTATATAAATATACGAATAGTTGTGACTCGGTTCTAAGAACTATTGATTTTATTAAATAATTACAAATACAAATATATTACAATTTTATTATTATACTACATACAATATAAATATGTAATTCATAAATCTTAAGATATTTTGTCAATGTGTATTATTGATTAAATGTTTATGTGAGAAATATCTAATCTAGTAGTTGTACTTAAGAAGAATGCAAATAGCAAATCAAAAAAAAAAATCGAAAATAAAAGGATTTTCAATATTTCAAACTTAAAAATTAAAAAAAAAAAATAAATAAAAAGTGGAAAAACTTCGGTTCCATCGAAGATTTATTGTATTTATATATTTTTTCACATGACTACAAAAGACACATTGAGATAAAGTTTACAAATTATAAAATATTTTATACAAAAGATGAATACAATATATATTCCGTGTACTATAAAACGAACCATTGAGAAGGGGAAAGTCAAGTGAAGCATTGAAACAAAGTGTTTTTAACTACAAATCTTGCCTAAATGAATGCTGTGCAGCATTATGTCTTGGAATCAATCAATTTAATTTGATTTAATCACAAGTTTTTCAATAATTTTATAATTGTTTACCCGAATTTTCATGAAGCTGTGATTGATTAAGATAGCGCAATATCACCAAACAGTAATCATTAGAATCTTCTAATGCATGGTTTTACTTGATAAACATTTAACATTTTCTTAGTAATCCCTTTTCATTATAAATAATATTATAATTTAGTCCGAATACGATATTTATTGGAATGAAATTGCATCAATTAGTTTCCGAGATGCCTATTATAAAAATTATTTGTAACTTGCTAGAAGTTTTCCATTTAAAAACATATTTTTTGGTCCAAAATGCTTATGGAGCAAACATTCCTCTCCTAGTTATGGGGGACCTCCAATGAATATATAAACTGTAAACTGTAAAATATATCTGTGTCAACAAGTCAGAGTAGCTTATATCGAAAATTGAGTGAATTGAGTTTGAACCCTATCATTATTAACCTCTTCAATACACGTATTTTCACTAAAAAATTTCTAAAAATATTATATATCATAGTTATATATAGTTTACCCTGACCACTAGAAATTCATACACCTACGATTTTTTCACAAATCCAATTTTCAAACTCTTTTAAACAATTACGATATTGGAATAAATAAACTAAATAAAATTTATGCTTGTTAGAAATAGAAATATTGTGAAATCTACTTTTATAAAAATATTTCACAAAATTTAAATAACATGTATTTTATTTTTTATAATTTTTTTTGTGTAGCATCTTAAAAATATGAAATGAAACCAAACAGAAATTACTTTACACAAAATGGGCAATATCTCAAAACAACGATTTTCGACATAAGCTACTCTGATTTGTTGACACAGATATAAACAACTTAAAAACTACTCTCTTACCAATTGAAAGTTTCAAAATATCTGCTTAAATGTCATCTAATGGTTAGTCAATTTTTTCGATCAAGATTATTAAAACCAAGTATTACTTCCATTGCGGGGCAGTTATATATACTATACATATATAAATATCCACATCCAGGACAGAAATTTATGTGAAGACACATGTGTCCTATAAGCCATAATCATATAATCCTTTTATTAAAGTTTGAACTATCTAACAGAATAGAAGTTATTAAAAGTTCATTCAATTCTTCCAATTATCGAGGATTTTCTGTAATTAAAATATATCAAGAAGACCAATTGAATTAAATTATGGGTGTTTTTTTCTATAAAAACAATTATTTTGCCCCGAAATCATCTTTACCTCTTCTAGTTATAGGGGATCTACGACTGAAATGTGTTTATCTGCAATGGCCATGTAAATCTTTCTAGTAAATATCAGAGAATAAACTTAGGAACTGATGACAAAAAAACTCTTTGTTTTTCTAATTGTTTCTTTATTAGACTTTAAAGGGTCTCTGTGTCTGATGACTTCTTTAACAACAACTCAAAACTTAATTTTTCTACTAATTGAAGAACCGAGGGATATGACGAATTAATGTGATTATTTCTTTATTAGACTAATAGTATCTCCGTGTCCTATGACTTGGGATCTATTTAAAATTGAAAGACCCCAGCATATATGAAAAAATCTATTCCTACTTTGTTGTCTACTTAATTTCTTCTTTATTAGACTTTAAGCGAAAACTCTGTGTCCGGATGTCTTCTTCAATGTTTGTACTTATTACAAAAATGAATGTGAAGTGTGAAATTTATATTAATACACAATATCTATAAATTACTTAGTTTTCATTGTTAAAGGTCATAAATATAAAATATATTTAGATCTTTTTTGAAAATTAATTAAATCAAATATTTTCGAAGTTCGCTTATCTCTTTCTTAGCTTTCTATAACAGAACTATAAACATATTTGATTTGTTTCTTTCTATTTTTTTTTTTTATTTTTGCTAACCTCAAATAATCTTTATACTTAGTACATAAGTATATGATCTGCTCTGATCTACAAATGACCTTTAAACTGGTGCATCAAATATTAAATATAATAAAATACAATTAAAAATTTAAGCAAACAAAAAACAAACCAACAAAAAAATAAAATACTCTCAAATAGCTTTGTATATTGTTGTGTATAAAATAAACAGAATTATCTACTATCTATCTAAAATTTTCCTAAATGTAAACTCAAGCACAAATTTATTATAAAATTTAATAAATTTATATAACAAAACACACGCACACAAAACAACACAATAATTATTAAATCAAAATATACAAAAAAATCAAAAGTTAATTTAAGCTTATTTTTAAATTTAATTACACACACACAAAAACAAAATGCAAATCTTAAATACAAAAACAAAAACAAAAACAAAAAAATAACATTTTTCAATTTTATTAAATTTAAAAAGTTAAAAATGAATAATAATAAAATTGTTTTCTAGAAAGCAAAACGAAACTCTCGAAATCTTTTTAATATTTATAATTTTTCTCTTTTATTTTTGTATAAAAAAAAAAAAAATTTTAATATTTATACATACAGCATTTTATATGAAACAAACAATATATTTTTTATAAATTTTCAGTTGCCTTATGCATTGTATTACAAACGTTACAAGTAAATTGTTTTTGATTAGTTTAGTGTAAATATTCATTTTTGCATGTAATCAGCGAGATGACATCCGAAAAAGTTCCAGTATTGTATAAGCAGATGCCTCCAGAAGAAGGTACAGGATCAAGAAGCTCCAATCAACTATCAACCGCTTTAAAATTAAATCTGCGAATTTAAACTCATACTTTTGTTACGTCATTCAACCTCTTTTATGGTCTGAAATTGAGCTCTTTCTCAAACCATAGTCACTCCGAATGTTGTAGCAGACAATTTTATAACTTAACTTTTGGATAGAGAGTTAGTTGCCCATGATTTCGACAGATAGTTCACACATAAGTATTTTAATAATCAAAATGCTGATTTAATTGGAAATTGGAATAATTCATGGGACATTTGTATGGATATTTCTCACCACTGAGCTCATCCTCTTCTTGACATAAATAAAAAAAATGATAATGAAATGGTCCACTTTTTAAGAACTTTGTTAACCAGTTTAATAAGTTCTTAACTACTCAAGAATGAGATTAACAAACACCAAAACTGCTTGAAAATTTGAAGGGGAATTTAAACTATTCCATTACTCCAATCAAAACTTTTGTAAAATTCTAAAAGAGTTTTAAACCATTCTTTGTATTCATTGATTAAAATTCTTCTATGAATATCTCCAATCTCAATTTCCATTTGAGGTTTAATGGTCTTTATTCTGTGTTTTCTTCTAAAAGTTTTCTTAATATCTTTTTGATATCCTTTTGCAAATCGTCGCACATAAAATCTTCTATTTAATTACTAATAGACCAAAAATTACCATTTTGTTTTTATTTTTTTTTTTTTTTTCATTTTGTTGCGACATCCACAATTTCATTTATTAAAAATTCAGAAATTTAACGCGCCAGGTGTTTTGCAAAAAAATGCAAAAGCAATAACAGGAACTATACTTTTTATTAGTTCCAGAAAAATGAAAGAGCTTCAAATTATTATACAACTGAGCTAAAAACCCAAGAAACAGTTAAATGTCGTAAAAATGCTCATCAAAAAAAGAAAAAAAAAAAGGAAGTCTCAGACTTCAAGAAATCAAGGGGTACAAAGGAAGATTTTCCAAAAAGATGAAATCAAGTTAACTGAAACGCTAAACCCAAAAAGGAAACAAGGAAAGGAAAAGGAACATCAGCTGCCGTTTGTTTTTTGTTGATGGCATTAAAATTGTAACGATTGCTTTTCAAGTTATTACAATAGTAGTAGTAGTAGCAGTAGTAGTAGCAACTTTTATTCATTGTTGTTCTTGTCATATGTGTATAGATTGTTTTTGTTGTAGCAGCCGCCGGTGATGGGATCGTAAATGCATCATTAAACTGAAAAATGCATGCGAAAATTTATGACGGCATCACAACAAACTCACGACAATTCAACTCGTAACTCAAAAATACAAGGACTCAACCATGAAGCAAAAACAACACCCTGGTTAAAAGGAATAGATGGATGGATAGATTGGCAATGCTAACGATAATGTTAGAAACCTTTGTGGCTTTCTTCCTTAAAACCATCAACAAGATACTCACGTTATACTTAAGTAAATGTGTGTAAAACTCATATACACCTAAGTAATCCTCACTAAAAATAAAAAAAACATGAAAACAAAACCTGAACCACATGTCATAAACACATTTTGCCATTGGCACTAAACACGCCAACAATCACATTAACCCGAAAACGTCGAAATGGAACTATGTACATATAAAATTTTGTCTAAATTATCTATATATGTAGTACGATGGATGATTTTAAGTCTTATTTATATAACAGAAGAAGAGAGAGAGAGATTCTTTATAAGTTTATTGTATGCTACTATGTACAATTCATAAACCCGTAAGATTTATTTAATGTTTGAGCACCCAATAGGGGACAATTAAGGATTTTGTTATTATGAGTATTTTCAAAATTATTTATATAGAATTTGTATATAAGGAGTGGAGTTTCTTTATTCTTAATCAAATTTAAAGGCTTCTAGCTTAATATAATGAGATGGGTAGGGAAGGAAAGGAAAGGAAAGGGAAGGGAAGGGTTACGAATGTTTCTACTAATAACAAACTGAACTGAAAGAAAAATATACAAAAATCCATCCGGTATCCATAAAATAGTTTTGTGAAAGCAGTTCCAGCACCTACACCACATACCGGGAGGTGCGACGGCACCCTTGACCCGGAAAATAAAAAATACAGTCGGACTCCTCTATAATGAACTAACCAATAGCAAAAAATTCTCTATAACAAAGTCATTCTGAAGAAACAACGTTTTTGTTTTCATACATTTGAACCTCTCTGTATCGAACTCCTATATAGCAAATTACCTCTCTGTAACGAAGTCCCCAACGAGGATTTTGACTGTATTTCATAAGTAGAACTTTGATAGGAATAATATAAGATGTTCACCCAATACCATTTCATGAATTTCTTCACCATTTCTAGCATGGCAACCTCATTTGGTCAACTACTGCAAACTTTGTCTTGGCAGCTCGTACGGTCTCGTTTAAATTCTAGCACCCAATATTTTATTATTCTAAACAAAGGATAAGACTTCCATAGAGTAGAATATAGCTTCGGTTACCTAGTGATTGGATCGAGGTTTTTTTTTTTTTTCTTTTTCAATAAAAAATAAATAAATATTGTTTCATCATAACGATGACCAATTGGTACTTTCTATCTTAGTCATTCTTTTCAAATAATCACCGTCATCTATATGTCAGAACGAATACGTCTGGGTATATTCTCGTAATAATAATAATTAAAATATGATTCTTATTACCTTTTAGTCTAGTGGGTCTAAAAAATCTTATAGCTTGTACTACTTACCACCAATTGAAATTAATTACATAGGTAAATATTGACAAAATTAAATTCATAAATTATCTTAAAGACTCCTTTCTCTCTAGTTGAACACGTAAGACTCATATTATCTTCAATTTTTCTTCTAATTTTTAAGATAATTAATGGTTATATAAATTGGTGGCTATGGAGATCGATAAAGACTTGAAAATATTAAATATTCCATTCACTTTCTTACCTCTTCAATTTCAGTAATTTTTAAGTGAAGTCCGAGCTCAGCTTAACTATTCAACTATTCAATTTGGAAACCTTTTAAAAAGTTTCATTATAAACTACCACACACATACAGATATTCCTACACCCACGCCCATACACAAGGCTATACCAATTTCAAAATGACTGCCCTCGTATTAAATGTCGACAAAAATAGTAGTTTTTTTTTTTTTGCTTTCCATTTATTTTGTTTTTTTCTCAATTTTTTTTTTTTTCAACTTTGTTTTCTCATAAAATCTACAAAAAGTTTCGAATATAATTTTTGTAATGGCAAATGCATTATAGTCAACGCCTCTCTCTCTCTTTCTTTCCTTCTAAATTTGACTTCTCATTGTCTTCTCTATCTATCTCTTCACGCCTCAATGATTGCATCAGTTGGTTTTTTAACTGACTTTGGGATTGGTTTGTGCTAAAATTCCTGGCTTAAGATGAATTATCATTAAAGTAAATTCTGTGAAATTTCTGTTGTTGCAGCGCCTTTTTAATAGCTTTTCTTACCCACTTTGATGCTTTTAATATATTTATATAGTACATATATTAAAAAGAGAAAGAGAGAGATATAGTGATATAAAGAGTGAGAAGGAGAAGTTGAAGTTGAAGAAAGAATTGGAAAAAGAAATAGAAGAAGAAAATTCGAAGCATTTTGCCAGGAAGCATGAATTTCAAGTTTACGACTTCATATTGTGGGTAGTCATAAAAATGTGCAATGCTGGCACCATCACACACTAACACACACACACACACACACACACACACACACACAGAGACACACACACAGAGACACACACACAGACACACATATACTATACACTCAAACATATACTACTAAACCTTTTTTTTACTACCATTTCACAACTACTGCACATGCTCATGATCACACAAATGTGTATTGTTCTCATATAGAAGAAGGATTACAAAGGAACTCAACTTCAATGATTGTTGTTGCTGTTGTTCATCTTATATATTGAACTTTATCACTCCTCTTCGTCTCTTCTGTACTTCTGTACTTCTCCTCTTACCATAATTTTGAATTAAGATTCCCAGTATTTGTTTGTTTTTATTTTTTTAACTCAACATTGGCTTAGCTTAGCTGAGCTCAGAGCTCCATGTTTTCTCACTCTAAGTTTGAGTATTGTTTGATGTTGCTGTTGCTGTTTGGTGTTAAATAATAAGGAAACCAGTTTGTCATAAATAGCCTGACTGACGTGTTTCCATTAAATTGGTGAGATTATTTGTCATTGCTGCTGCTGCTGGTGCTGCTGCTGTTATTGTTCTTGACTCAGTCAAGTGTAAAGTTATTGCTGCCCCCCTCCTACAACTTAAAATACTTACTTTTGTTACTATCAATCTTTGAAACCAATGCCTGCAAACGTCCAGATACTCACTTATAACCTTTAGTCTGACATTTTTTTTTCCATTTAACTTCTTTCACTACTCTATTTTCAGACTATAAGTCTGCACTCTCCTTAAGTATCGTAAAAAAAAAAAAATCTGTATGGGTTAGGTCAGTTTCACATACATGAAAATTCTGAAGTTTCAATATAAACAATAATTAAAGTATGAAATTTACGTTTTTTTTTTAATTGGTTTCTGTTTACGTGATTAGGTTAGGTTATTGAATTTAATATAAAAAAGGATAAAAAAAAAAATATTTTTATGAATAATTTGAAAGGGTTTTATTACTTAATATGTACTACATATCTCCGTATATTGACTAAATTAATAGATTTTTAACAAAATATTCAAGGTTCATCATATCATGAGATTCTCCAGAAAGAATACATCGAACTTTTTCAAAATTTTAATTATTGTTTGCAGTCATCTTCTAAGGATTATTATAGAAATGATATAGTACCCTTGCCTAGCATACACATGTGACTAAAATAACAAATACACCAAGCAACTTCAAATTCTAGATGGTATAAAAGAAATTTATTTCAAATAAATAAAAATATATTAATGTACTTTTTCTTTTAAATAATTTTGGATGACTATGTGCTTTCTTTTTGGCATTGTTAATTGAGGGCTGGGATTTTGTACAAGGTTTACTAGATACACTGCCACAGCTGCTGCTTACAAGCAAAAGTTTCATTCGCTAACTTATTCTCTAGTTGTGTGAGTGTCTTGTGACTGTATTGGTCAAGTGGGAAGAGTAATCTATGGTCCTTAAAGAACGAGACTAATTCGATATTATAACTTCTACAGATTAATGAGATACAAATGTTGTTTAAAAGAATTAATATTAATTATTAAAATTATTAAAAACGAAGGAATCATCATCACTCCATATGTCTAAAGTGTTGACTTTCAATAGTATAAAATAGTAGAAACGTCAATATTCTTTTCACCAAAATTTTATAATATTATTCAATTTATATTCTTTACTATAGTATAGTATAATCAGTAAACCTCTTGGAACTTCATATGAATATTTGGAATCCTTGACTTCAACTTCATACCAAACTTTCTCTGAATGTTGAATTGAAATTAAGAAATTCTTAAGAACTTTTTAAATAATATTGTGTTCTAATATCGAAAGGCATTTCTAAGCTCTATTTTGAGGTCATAAAATTACAAAATATAAAAAAAATTATTATTGTAACAACAAATAGTATAATAACTTACAATGAATTTTATTTACAAATATTTTCCTATAGTTTATAAAAGAAAAGATCTATTCAAATTTGCATAATATCATTTTTCATACATTTCATGCTTCTTTCTATTAATAAATAAAAACACAAACTTGAATAGAAAGTCGAGTACTTAAAGTCAAAAAAAAACCATAATTATTAATAAAAATACAATAAAACTTCAGAGAGAGAGAGAGAGAGAGAATAACTTCAGCTATATGCAATAAAAAATTTTACTATACAAGATACCCTACCTGCCTACCTCCCTCCCTCCCTCCACGTCTGCTTCCCTCCTTTGCTGCCTAACTTGTCCTTTCAATTGAAATTTACATTGAATCCTAAGGAAGGAACCCAAACCAAAAATGAACTCTTAACCAAAGATATGAATGAAAAAATGGGTGATAAAAGAAAAGCTTCAGGGGAAATTGATGATGATGATGATGATGATGATAATATGTAATTCAGATGGTGTTGGTTCGTCAAAGTGAAAAACTTCATTTTATAATTAATGTGAATTCATGCAAGAATTTATTACATCATCAGGAAAGAACTCAAATTAATATAAAATGAAGAAAAAATAATGATGAATCTGTACATCAAATGCTAGAATAAAACACTGTGAATACATATTTGATAGAGTTTCGTTGTAATAGCAGAGGTCATAGTCTTTCTAGAAATACATACTATGATGATGATGATGATGATGATGATGATATTGTATAAACATTTGTTATAGAATTGAGGGGTTGAGCATACTAAATATTATTTTTAGCAAACTAACAAGTTTTCTTAATCTTTCGGGAAATTTCAAACAAAATTTTTACGACTTTTTATTTGCCAAATGTCAAGCAGCACCAGCAGCAGAGTGAAATAAACTTTTCTTTCAGTAAAATTTCGTAAGTGATGACTGGACTGGGCCGAAGAAGATACCACCCGGAAAAGGGGTTGGATAGATTTTTGGGGGGCCAACACCACCAACACCACATCATCATCATCATCTTCATCGGATTTTAGTGGCATCTCGTGCTGCTGCAGTTATGCGTATGTACATACAATTTTATGCGTTTTGTTTTGTGCAGGAAGCGTATAAATGAGATACTGAATATCACAAGAAATTGAGAGAGAGAGAGGAATAGTTTAGTAGTGGGTTGTCTGTAGGAGTAGAAGTCGAAGTCGAAGTCAAGAAATGTTTTCCCATTAAAAATTAAGTAAAATTACATTTATTTTTTTTTATTTGTATTTTTCCCATTTGTAATGCGCCTCGTGCGATCGTAAAATTTACTTGCCTGAATGTGTTTTTGTTAGTTTCTTTTCTTTTCGCTCAAAGTATGGAAAAGTATAAAAGCACTATTTGCATCTGCATCTGCATCTATGAGTATCTGGGAGACATCATGCTGTGTGTGGTTGCATGGTTTACTGGTATTTTATAAAGATAGTAAATGTCAAGCCAAGACACAAGTCACGCCAAGTCAAGAAACTACTAACTACTAACTACCAACTACAAAATCCTAAATATCAAATCCCCATAATGATAAGCTCCACCACCACCATCACCATCACCACTTCAGTCATAGTATATTGTATTGTACAAGTACTGGTGTGGTATTAATATTTTTTATAAGTAGTTAGACATTAAGAATTGTATTTAAATATCTTTCATTTATGTTTATGTATTTTAATTTGTTAAGTTGCATTTAATGGAAAAGCATAAAAGGCGATTTTAGTATCATACGAGTATAATCGATTCAAATGTAAATTGAATATTTTTAAATTTAAAATGCTTAATTTATAAACACAAAATAAACATTTTCAATTATCTTTATGTAACTACATATGTAAATATGTTGTTTAAACATATCTATTATTATTATTATTATTACTATTACTATTATTGTTAAAATCCTATGAATCTAATGAATTTTAAACAAATAATAATTATATATTTAAATTTTATTTTCTAAAGACTAATAAGAGTCGAGTCTTAAATTTTATTGCAACAAATTGAAAATAAACATTTTTCCTTTAATTAAATTTGTTAATGATTTTTTTAAGTCATAAAAAAAAATTCAAGTGTACAATTTGTTTCTTGTTAAATGTATTTTGCAAAGACATGAAGATACTTAATACATATTTATATACAAGTTATAATGAAAAAATCTCTTCTATATAAAGTGCAATTATATATATTAATTTTTTTTTTGATGATGTGGAAAATATGTGAAATTTATTTATTTTTTTTTTTTTTTTTTGAGAAAACTTTCTCGCGTTTTTTTTTTTTTTTTTTTTATAAAAATGAAAAAAGTTCTCTCATACGCAATTTATTTCAGTGTATAATTTTTTTTTTTTTTTTTTTGTCTTCAAATCAATAAATCAAAATTTAATTGGGAAAAATGTTTTCTCAAATTAAATTAAGAAATGTGAAGAAAATTCTTTTATTTCTCATAGTGTTATTTTTTTTTATATATATATAAATAAAATGAAATGAAAATGTTTTCTCAAAGAATTTTTTTTTTTTTTTTTTTATTATATAAATATTGCGTTTTTTTTTTTTTTTTTTTTTAAGAATCAAAATGTTTTCTCAAGTGTTTTTTTTTTTTCAAGTGTTGTGTAAAATGTATGAGATCAATCAAATCCTTTACAAAAATCTAATCCCCTTAAAGTTAAATGACTTTCTTCTATTGCATTTGAAAATCATTTTACAACAAATCAAATACTGAACACGTATTTAAAACAGGAAAAGTTCTCAGTTTACAAGAAAAATCGTATCAATCTTAGAAATGACTTACTAAATTACTTTAAATCCTCCAACTTCAATTTAAACATTTTGCCTATGATGTTAGGTATGTAGTAGCCTTTGACCATTTATGGATCAATAGATAGAAGAAGAAGAAAAAAATGAGTTTTCAAATCAAATAAAATCACATAGTATAGCATGAAAATTCTTAATCCTTCTATAGGATAATCAGTTGGTCATAATTATAATGATATATACAATTCTAAGTCATAGAAATTCAATACTCACTGCAAAGTTGGGTACCCTAGAATGTTAAAACTATACATTAACTGATCAAAAAATGTTTGAATAAATGTTATTTGTACTTAGTTTTAGTACTCGTACATATCTTAAGCAACATTTGGAAGATCTTCAAAATCGGTATTCCCAGAAATAATTCTAGACTATTATGCTCAAGACATCTTAGGCACGAATGTATTAAGCTACTTTAAATCCTTCTTCAATTAAAACAATTTCCCTAACTGAAGTCACGTTAGTCAATTAGTCAATCGAAGTATATGTGTGTCTAGAATGATATATTTTGATCCCTAAAACAATTAATGACAGTAAAATAGTTCCAAAGTTCCATAAAAAATTGATGAAAACTCTTTTACTTTATACTCAGCACAGTTTTACGTCCATCAAACAAAGAACATTAGAAGTTTTTGCCCCATCAATCTAAGTATGAAGGATAGATTGAACTAATATATTTTTATTTGTGTGTGCATAATTTTTACAGCGCGAGTAGATATAAATCGTTTAGTAGCGCAAATCTATTACAACTATTACACATCCGTAGCGCTGTTGAATGGAGCGCCCATGTACCTGACCTATCCGACAATCGAATTTGGTATCTCCGGTCTCTATACGCATTACATGCATGTACCATTAACATTAATGAGGCCACCGACGCCTGAGCCATTGGCCCTGAGTCGTACACCTCCAAGTCCAAAGAAACCATCCCGGCCAGCGAGCAACATAAGTAGCAGCAATGAAATGCTAAATACAACACATTCGTCAACGACAGCAACATCACCGATCTTAGTAACAGCAACAACAACAGCAGCAGCATCGATTATGTCACGTCTTGAACCAGATGAAAGAGATGTAGATTGTGAACCACTTAGACTAATTTCACCCGATCGTCGTTCAATGACGCCACCATCATCGCGAACTCCATTGCCATTACCATTGTCGATACATGGAAAAAGACGGGCATTATCACCAATTCTAATACCAACATCAACACCAACACCAACAGCAATATCATTGCATACTCCATTGCCATTGCCATTGTCGATACATGCGAAAAGACGCGCATTATCACCAACTCTAGTAATACCATCATCATCATCATCATCATCAACATCAACATTAACACCAACACCAACAGCAACAGCAATATCAATGACGATGCCCGGCAGCGTTGTGGTAACATCAGCAGCAAGTGTTGCAGCAGCAGCAGCGGCGGCAGCCACGTAGCAACAATATCGCAATGAAGCCGCAGCAGCGGCCGCAGCAGCAGCAGCAGTCCTATTCGTGTAAGTACAATAATTGCTCAATTACTCAATGAAATTATCAATGCTCCATCTTTGACTACCTAAAATATTAGAATTCATTGTTGTTGGGTTTGAATTGGTTTTCATTCATTTCGAAGCCAACAGTGCGTATACTTAATTTGATATCCTATTATAGGCGTAAGTTAATTGGTTTGGTTCATTCTATTTACCAATCCAATTTTCCATATAAAATTTCTTCCTTAAAGACGAAATACTCGTAGAGAACAAATTTCAAACACTTATTTTCTGTGCAATTTTCCAGTTTCACACAATTTTCTTGTGACTCAATGTGTTGAGTTTTCGATTTCTACTCTACGTACTCTGCTTTACTTATCTTAGTACATCCACGTATATTCGTCAACTACTCAAGAATAATACAAGCAGCCACTTCATTTTGATCCTGTAGCATTGCATTGTCCTTTGCTCATTTTGTATTCCATGCAGGCGTGCAGCTTTTAATCAAATCAATTTCCTTGCATAGTTTTATGATTACAATTTAAGTTTTGTGTTTCATTTCATTTCGGTTTACTTTTGTTTCCTTTTACTACTTTGGCCACTCAAGCAAAGCCTTTTCACGTTCACCCCTCCCTCCCTCCCTCCATTCATTCGTTCGTTCATTCGACCGACCCATCATCCTTCTTCCTACTTTTATTTCTCAACATTGCATGATTTCCTTGCTGCTACTGTGCGCTCTGAAATATGCAATGCTTTCTTTCTGTCCTTGTTGCTTTGCTATTGGTATCATTTTCATTCATTTTCTTCGAAATGCAACTGGAAAAGTACGAGTATCTACAACAAAACAAAAATAAAAAGCAATTCCTCTTTTCTTTTCCTTTCCTTTCCTTTCTTTTCTCTTCTATTCTCTTCTCTTCACATTTTGTTGAGTTGCATTCTATATATATGTATATTTTTCTTTCCTTTCCTTTCCTTTCCTTTCCTTTCCTTTCCTTTCCTTTCCTTTCCTTTCCTTTCCTTTCCTTTCCTTTCCTATTGTTGTGTTGAGTTACGTAAATTTTAACGAAAGTGTTAAATTTCCATTCAAGCATTTTATGCCAATCTTTCTTTGCAAAACAGAAAACAACATTTTCTTTAATTAAAACTTAAGTGTTTCTTTTGTAATCTGCATTTACAATAAATTCCCATTTTTGTTTCTCAAAAAGTTTCATTTGAAAATACTTGATGAAGAGTTGAATTTTTCAAAGGATAAGGATGAAATGATGTTATTTGTAAAATTTAGATTCAAACAATAAGGTAAATGCAAATATTTTAAGAAAAATATGTTCAAAGACAAATAAAAAGGACTCAAATATTTAAGTTTATTGTAATCATTCTTAATGAAAGTTTAAAGATTTTTTTCATTTTAAACTTAAAAGAGAATCTTTATAAAAGTTTCAACTATCAATTGGGAATAAACATTTCTTTATTCCTTTCCGATTCACCGATTATCTATTAACTTTCAGTTACAAATTTCCTCATTCTTTAGTATATATTATGACTTCCCTTTATTTGAATATAAACATGGATTGAAGCTGTTTTGCAGCATCATAGTCTTGATCTAGTATAATGTTTCTGGCACATAAATCATATCAAATTCATAATTAATTTCATTAGTTTCATTTATATCAATACTTGATAATGTACAATAGAATATTTTATTCACTTTACTTTACTGATGATGTGTTCATCAGTTTGTTAAATTATTTTCAGATTTTTCAAATATTTTACATATTGAACTCATTAACACCCAGCCAACCTCTAACCACAGAACCCCTTGTAATATGTTTCATCTTCTTACAAAACAAAAATAAAACAAGACTTTAGCTAAGTGACACTTGTCGTGTATTTTTCAATTTAAATCGGATTAGTTCAATTTTATTGTAATCAGATTAATTCTATTCAATTCAATTCAATTCAATTCGATTCAATACAATTCAATTCAGTTCATACAACTTAACAATCGATTGTTGTTTATTTAATGTGTTACTACAGTTTGTGGTGCGTAAATAGAGATCATGGGCTGACTGGGCTTTGTAGCCTAAATATTTAAAAGAACTTAAAGTACTAGACTACAATACATTACGTCCTAGTCTCACATGTATACCGAGGTTACCCTTCCATTCACTCTTAAGTTTAAAAGAATAGAAGAAATCAAAACTAACACCAAGTAATAGTCAGTAAAATTGATAGAGTTATCAGAATACGTATAACTATAGAAAGACACTTGGACTTAACATATTTTCTTTCTTTACAATTTAACAGATGTAATGTGCCTTCAGACCTTAGTATGAAATTAGGTTGATTAAAACGAAAAGAAAAAATATAAAAAAAAACTAACTTTGGCAATGCCGAAGTTGTAATACTCTTCACGCCCCAGCTAGTGGTCCGAGGGTCTTGAATTTTATAAGGTTGATGGCTATGGGTGAGACACTTATAGTGTCCAAATTTAAAAGTCGATAGTACAAAAAACAAAAAGGTTTTTCTAATAAGAACTTTCATTTGGATCCCGGTTTGCATGGTGGTACCCCTCCTAGTAGTCCGAGGGTCTTGAAATTTTCATGATTTGTGGATATGGGTCAGAGACTTAAGTGTCAAAATTTTAGTTTAATAAGTCAAAAAAAAAACTTTTTCTAATAAGAACATTAATTTAAAAGGGGTGTTTGTATGGGAGGTACCCTCCCTAGTTGTCCGATTCGGCTGATTCCCGAACTTGTACTCGTTTGGTAAAAAGAAACCTTTGTACAAAATTTCAGCTCTCTAGTTAAAAAACTGAAGGACTATGAGTGCGAACATACGGACAGACGGACCGACGGATAGACAGACATGGCTAAATCAACTCGTCTAATCGAACTGATCACAAATATATATACTTTATGTGGTCTGCGATGTCTCACTTCCGTAAAGAGTATGAAAATCAGTCACTAATCAGTGCATAAATCTTTAAAGAGACTTAGATTAAATATATAATCTAAGTTTTTTAAGAACTAAGATAAAAAAAAATACAAATTCTGAGCTCTAAGTTTCCACTCTAAAGAACTCGAATAGATACTTATCAACTTGATAACGATTAACGAGCCTCTCAATTCTGAATGAAAAATTATTAGAAATTTTTAGGTCTAATTATAACCAACAAAGTAAGGGGTACCCCATTGAAACTACATATTTCTATGTTGTGAGATAATTGCACTGCCTACGCACATTCCCCCTTACATTCTTTAATCAACTTGTTATTTATGTAAAAAGATAACTTTTATAGAACATAAATTTTCAAGTTGTGGACTTCTCCTTTCAATCTAAACTTCAATATTTATAATAAACTAATAATATTTAAATGGAATCTTATCAAATTCATAAAAATTATGGCACTTTATTGTCAATACTTGAGAATGCATTCACATTTTTTGTTTCCAACTCAAAGTCAAACTTCCATAATCTCTCCATACCCCAAACTGAAAAATTTCAAATCATAAAAATCTCATTAGGTGTAATAAAATTTTGAAGCATTAAAAGAATAAAAATCCACGTGCATCACAACAAGTCTCATTTCCCAAGAAGTCCCAGCTGTGCAACAAAAGCCTGCCACATTTGACCAAACCACATTAAACTAAAAGAAACCTTGGTCATCTGAGTATTTCCGCTTAACAAAATGCATCAAAAAAAAAACCCCAAATCCTTTCTCCTATCAAATACCATTGACGACTACAACGCCATATTGTGCATCATTTGTTATGTTAAAAGCGTTATTATGTTGAGTATTGTTGCTCTCTTGATGATGGTCACTGGATAGTGGACACTATGAACAGTGGACAGTAAAAACAACAATTTGTGTTTGCCAATTTGACCAATACTGACTACATCAGCAGCAGGAACAGCAACAGCAGCATCAACATCAACATCACCAGCAACAGCAACAGCAGCTGCCTTAACTCCTTTCTCTTGATCTCATCATGGATAGATTGAACTGAAACGGGGACCCAACTGTCTTTCGTCATCGTTTGCGCTTCTATAAAACTTATTTTTATGGCAATCCTTGTTTACTGCGCTCTAAAATTGAAAACATCGCAGCTTTTTAAGTGCTGCAGGTAAATGTTGGTGTTTGAAGTATCAACTTTGATGTTCTTCTTTCATTCTCTATCTTCCTTTCTTCCTTTCTTCCTTCCTTCCTTCTCAAGCAATTTGTATATTACTAATACTACGACAATCTTTATTTTCCAGATTTTTTTTCTTTTCTTTGGCTTTTCTCTTTGTTTTTTGGAGCAATTTTCTTGGCCATTACAATGATTTTAATGGTTAATAGTTATTACTGTTGTTACTATGATTTTACCATATGAGGCACCACATACTGTATTTGTGTGAACATTTTCTAGTATTTGAGTATTTGAGTTTATGATTTTGTATTTTAATTGAATGTACTTTATGATTAAGAATCTAAATTCAATTTGATAAAGTAAATAATTTGCTGAAAGTACATACATATATTTCAGACATGAAACTTATAGTGATTTAAATCTATTCAATAGATTTCAATAGACTATTAGATTTACATATGTATATGGAATCTTTGGTCTTCAGTTTCCTTTTCTTTTAATAATTCTTTATATTTTTTTAGTTCTATAAATATCCTTCTTACTAAAGGATGATTGAAATGTTCTTGTGTAAGCAAAGAATCTATAAAGTTGGTCAAAATTAGTATTAACAATTTTATTCAACCCTTTCTGTTAGTCATTTGTTTACTTTCAACTTTATTTCTTGAACTTAGTACAATGTCTTGGCATCTTGGGCACAGTTCAAATAATTTACCACAGTTTAAAAACCATAATGAAATCAATGTATATAGACATTTGGGATACATCAATGGGACTCTATTTTACATAAGTACATAAGTATTAACAATTAGCTGTGCCTTCGACTTTCTACGGAGAATATATGCATATTGCAAGCCAATGCCAAATACGAATGTAGTTTTGCCTAAAACAATTTTTGAAGGCACAAGAAAAGAAAATGTATTAGCACATTTTTTAAAAAATTATAATTTCAATATATATAATATATTAATATCTTTTGATTCTGTGGGTTGATTTTGTTAAAATGAACGCTATATGTTAATCACAATAAAGCTTCTTATCTTCCAATAAACTGTTTTTGAATTCAATCAGTGACTTTTAGGCGATGCGCGCACAAAAAAACAAACAAACAGACAGATAAAATCTACGATTTTGTTATATACAGAAGAGATTCCAATCAAAACTTCCATGCCACGGTAGATTATCTTAAAGAAAGAAAGAAAGAAAGAAAACTAGTCGCCCCATCACTGCGGTCTCAGTAAAACATATTGTAACAAATCATATAAATTCTTTCTTAAGAAATTATACCACATTTTCTATTGGTTCTAGGTAATATTTACAAAAAGTGTCAAAACATAACAATTATTGTTTCTTCTCTCTTACTCCATAATACATCAAACACATTCCCATTCATTGTTATTATCAAATCCAAATAACAAAAGTTAAGATTGGAATATTAACACAAAAATATAAAAAATCATCCAACTGTGAGTCGGACTCGCACACGGAGGGTTCCCTAACTTCGTACAAGAATTTTTGCTTAAAATATTAAATTATGTGCATATTTAACAGCCTAAAAATATATTACAATTAACAGCTTAAAATTATACTACAAAAAAAATATTGTTAAACAAAAAGTTTAATTAAAGAACAATGCTTCTAAAAATGTGTATTTATTTATCGTTCTACACACAAGTGAATTACACACTCTGTGAAAATTTCAACTCTCTACCTATTACGGTTCATGAGATAGAGCAGGAGACGGACAGACAGACGGACATCGTGCGCTTAGTAATAGGGTCCCGTTAGCTCCCTATGGGTACGGAACCCTAAAAAAGACTAACTTTGGCTTTGCAGAAGTTGTAATACTCTTCACGCCCCAGCTAGTGTTCCGAGGGTCTTGAAATTTAGTCAAAAAACAAAAAACTGTTTCTAATAAGAACATTAATTTAAAAGGGGTGTTTGTATGGGAGGTACCCCCACTAGTGGTCCGATTCGGCTGATTCCGATAAATGTGCAGCGCTTGGTAAAAAGAAACCTATGAACAAAATTTCAGCTCTCTAGCTCAAAAACTGAGGGACAACTTATGCGAACAGACGGACAGACGGACATGGCTAAATCAACTCGTCCCAACGAGCTGATCACAAATGTATATACTTTATGTGGTCTGCGATATCTCCTTCTGTGTGTTACAAACTTTATGACAAACTTATAATACTATTCACTCCCGTGAAAATTATAAACATGCATTAAGACTTGAAAGTTAACCTCATAGACATCACCGTAAGCCTATTAGACTGTAGTGGGTAGATCAGTCAATTTAAGAGAAATGACTTTATACACCTCTTAATTCAACATTAACAATATTAACATGTAGTTTTACTCTTAGATTTTGGTATTTTTACTACTCACAAATATGGCACATTTTCTTTGAAAATAAAAAATAATTGATTTTTTTTTAAATAGCAAAATTCTTTCATTTTAATTTAATTTTTTTTTTTTTTTTTTTTTTAATATTTTCATGACTCTTTTAACTTTCCCAGCACGATCCCACAACTATTGACCTACGTATGCACATGTATATACATACGAGTACATATCTATGTGTATTTTGTTTTTTATATGTGTGAGTATGTGTGGAGTCTCTAACATTAATATCATTCACAGTTAGTGGCATTTATGCTTGTTATTATTCTGTTGCATGCAAACAAATACAATAAAAAATCAAAATAGAGAGAAAACATAATTTTGCTGCAGTTTGAAAAACAACATCAAAACTTTATTTTATGAGCAATTTCTATACCCACTGGGGTAGACCAAACCGACCTCATGCTTTGTTTTGAGGCACTAAAACTGCACAGTTCTCTCTCCCATATCTATGGCCATTCTTTGTTGCACAACTACTGTCTCTGTGCTACTCTGAAAGGTAATAAAATATTGTATTTTGACTCGTAGAAGTATTTGCAAACTAAATCATATTTCTTTAACTGACGTCGTCTAGAAGCGAATGCGCTACCTTTATGCCATCACCTCCATTACAAACTCCATCACCACCATCATCTCCATTCTTCTGGGCGCGTCTGTTTGTGCCACTTTGATTGTTGCTGCACGCATTTGTTGAACTAAACAACTTCTACTTCTACTACTACTACTACTACTACTACTACTACTACTACTACTACTACTACTACTACTACTTCTTCTATACTTTATTTCTTTCAATGTGGCATCAAAGCCCATCAAAATACAACTTTTATGATTCCTTCCATAATAATACAATAAAAAAAATAAAAACTTTATATTACAAATACGAGAAAATACTTCCAATTAAGTCGGAACCACGCACATGAACATGAACATGAGCACAGCATCACTTCTATCACTACTCAACAATAATCCTCCTTCTTTTCTCCTCTTTGTTGGAATAATTAAATTTTTGATTCTTAGAGAATCATACAAAGTTAGCATTGAATTTGCTTGAGTCGTTAATATAATAAAAATAAATTCCAACAGCATAAAATTGAAATGACTTTTAGCATAGAATTCAAAGTGATCTTTTTGTATTTGTACTTTGGATAGAATAAAGTTTATGTTTATCATTTTCAAATTGTTAGTAAACAGATATGTACTCGTATAGTAGAAGAAGGAGAGTCTCAGTTAACTAGGGGAACTATAAAGAATTTTAATAATTTGTTTTATAGTAAAGAATTGTCAGAAAGATTGGATGGAATTCAAGGAACCTACTAATATACGTGTATATTGTACTTAATACCCCTCAATCACTTACTTTATAAAATTGTTAAGAGATATTTGTCTTAAAATATTATGGCTGAGTTATAAGACTCTTAAAATAAAGTGAACTAAGACTTGTGATGTATTCAAATTTGTGAAACATTCTTTCCATTCTTTAGAAAAAGATCAAAGCCAAGTCATAGTTTTTAACTAAAATCAACTAGGAATACTTATTGTACATATTCAGTCCTTCAACCAGAAAGACCTTTTGAGGGATTACTTGAATCACCAGTTTCTTAGACTACTAAAAGATTCTAGGATAGTGAGAGAGAATCTAAGTCTCTTTTAGTAGAAAATTAATCAGAAGAAATCTCTAACAACAAAATGGGAATATAATCGATCCTTAGACTAAAGACCTTAAATGTGTTGCTTGAACTCAATATCTTTCGGAAAATCCTTCAGTTACTTGATATAATCTTAAAAGATCATAAGAACAGTAAAAACTTCAAGCATCCTATTAGAAAACCAGAAAAAATACTAATTTTGGCTATGCCGAATTTTTAATACTCTTCACGCCCCTCCTATTGGTCCAACGGTCTTGAAATTTGCATGGTTTTTGATTATGGGAACTACTAGTGTCCAAATTTTAAGGCAATAGTAAAAAGAACAAACAGAAGTTGTTCTAATAAGAACATGAAGTTGGTTCCAAAGTTTGTATGGGACCCCCTTGTGGCCGATTAGACTGATTTCGACAAATGTACTGCGTTTGGTGTAAAGAAAGCTTTCAGACACACGGACATAACTGGATCAACTTGTCTCGTTGCGCTGATCTAAATTATATATATTTTTTGGAATCTACGATGTCTCCTTCTGCGTAAAGAGTATAAACAGCTAAGAATAGGGAAAATTGTATTCTATTCATAAGGCAAAGAGACTTTTAAGGTACTTTAAGTTGAACATCATTAGTTATTTTATAAAATATGTAATAATGTTTTGTGCTCTAGAATACCATAGCAAAATAATGAAATAATCCCTTTAACAATAAAGGTGAACTGAGACTAATTAAGTATATCACCAGCCAACCTATGAATCATTGACTTGAAATATAATAACAAACTTTCATAATACATATTCCCATTTTCTCTTTGTAAACTTGATAGAAGATCTTTTGTTTTACACTTTAGTTTCATATACTTACAATACAATATTTTATTGAAATTTATTTTCGGTTTTATTCAAAAGATAATAAAAAAAATTGCCAAACAAAAAAAAAAAAATCCAACATAAAACTTCCGAAAAAAACAAAGGTAATAACAAAAACAAAAGAAAAACTTTTATCAAAAACATAAAAAAGACTTTAAATGAACACCACCAATAACAAAACATGAATGAAAAAAGTTGAGAATCCTTCAACTGCATCAAATATCAAAATTAACAATTATTCAAGTAAAAAGTTCTTCTCATCATTCTTCGTCCATCCGTCTGTCGGTTAGTCCGTCCGACATCTTCAATGTAATAAAAAATGAAACTGAACTGAAAGAAACAAAGCAAATGAAATGCTTAAGAATTTTACGATGCTTTTTTGCATCAAACAAACAAGGATCAGTGGAACAAGAACAGAAACAAAAGCATGCAACCGAAGCTACAATCAAACGCAGGAGAATGAACCATGAGGCATGCAGCATTCATGTTACGTTACATGTTCTCATCATCGACTATCAAAAGAACAAAACAAATAAAATAAAATAAAAAAAAAATGGAAAGAAAATAAAGAATATCCTTTTTGCACATTTTATATTCTTAGCAGCAATGAATTCAATTCCACCAATGTCAGTGTTGCCTTTTATTTCAAATAATCCAAGTCGATTCAAATCGTTTTGGTTCGGTTGGGTTGGCTTGGCTTGGCTTGGCTTGGCTTGGGTTGGGTTAGGTTAGTTTATGTTGTATGGAAATGAAAGGACCCAAGTGAAAAGGGAGTCAAATGCTGCCAATAAATACATAAGTTGCCATTTTATGATATTTTGTTGTTTCTCTTATTGTATTTTATTTAGTTTTTCTTATTATTTTTTCTTTTATTTTATAGTAAATATTCAGGTTATTGTTACAATTTTGCACCTTTTTTGTGACAATTTCCTTTTTATTTTTTACTTTCTACTTATTTAGTTTTTTAAAGGGGAATACAAAATAAAATTTCATTATGTTCATTTTTTTTTTTTTTATTATTATTTCAATTGTTTCACAAGTGGCTCCGTTTGATGTTCATTTTGTTTTATTATTAGTGTGTATTTTATATTATTTTTCACTAAAATAATAATAAAATGGGCAATTCAACTTGTTTAAATTGATAGAATTTGGAGAAAATTGTGTTGAATTGTTATGTCTTTACCTATTTGATAGATTTGCTTTCATAAAAGTAGATCTTCATGCATATTAATCAACTTCTCCTTATTCAACACAAGAAAGAAGACATTTTTATAAATTCACTTAGACTTTCCTTTATTTGAAAAAATTTGCAAGATAACCAATTTTAATTCAACTGATAAACGGACGATCCTCTTGTCAATGAATTATTGACAATGATTGACTCTAATCAATTATAATAATCAATATATTTGACAATATTTTCACGATTTTCCCTTTTTTTTTTCTTTTAAATATTAAATTTTGTTTGAGCTGCATGACATGAATTTTAGAAATTTATTTGATTATTAAAGAAATAAAATCTCTTCAGTTGCTATTTGATAATCTTAAAATGCTTATTAACTAAAATTTTTGTAATTTAGTTTGGCTTCCAATTTCTAGACAATTTTAGTTTTAAAATTTTGAGAACCTTAATTGACTCTTATGTTACAATAGACCCAATTGAGATCGCAGTGATTAGGTTACAAGATTCGGCACTTCCCTAATCTAATAACCTTTAACTTTAGCATTCATCTGTTCCTATCTTTGTAAAGAAAATTGTGCTTTTAAAAAGTTAACTGGATAAGTTGTTAGAAAATTCGACAGAAATTGATCGCAGCTTAGGACTCTTTTTACATTTGAGTTGACAAGATAAGGAGGCCTTAAAAATATTGAGAATTTCCTTATAATCAAATCCCAAAGATGATTATAATATGTTCAAGAGCATTCAAATATCTAAGCAGGATAAAATCGAATCGAATTATTTGGATTTTGGTTCATATTATTTACTGACCGCCCTGGTCCACTTAAGAAGCACTTGGAGATTAGTGCCACTGATCAGACATACTTTGTTATACAATTTACTTTATTTATTTATCTTCTAAAGCAATTATGATAATGTTTTGACAACTAAGTATGTAGATTCACCCATACATATTCTCTCTATTTATTCTAATTCAAAAACCATAAACAAATCAGTCTGTTACATTTAACAACCAACTTCTACATTTTTCTCAAGAAATCCATAAATTGTATGGATTAATGAGTCAAGTTGATAGAATTTACATACTTCAGCAAAAAGATTTCGATACACTTGAAATGCCTTAAGACAACTTCTTCTCTTATTCCATACAAAATTGAAATGTTAGCAATAATTTATAAAATACATAGTAGTACAAAATTCATAATATAAAGAAATCCCTGTTATTTTGGACAAAGAAAACCAAACAAAACATTAAACGAAAATGTATTGAAAATTGAATTGAACCATAACCAAAAATTTGTTATGACAATTAAACACTAAACAAAGAAGAGAAAAGAAAATAATAAACCTTTTTTTTTTATTTTTTTTTTTTAATCAACAACAATGGAAAAGATTATATTATGTCCAAGGGTAGAAAGGAATAAGTATTTTGCGTATTAAGCAGTTTTCAATTGTTTATTTTAATTATGCGTAGCCACTTAAAAAAATACTACAATAATAACAATCAACCAAAAATGAACAAAATCATATACACGTACAACATGACATGAGGAATAAGTCAAGGAATACAGAAAAATCATGGAACCAGCAACAATAAGAAGAAGAACAACTACAACAAATAAATAAATAAACTCAATGATGAAATAAATAAAATGACAGAATGAAACTGAAATCACTAAAAATGAAACTATAACATTTTTATGGCAAAAAAAAAATACTTTTATGTTGCACAAAAATATACAATTTGACTGTTGTATTTTTGTCTGTTCTGTCTTTCGGTCCAATTCGCCGCCACAAGAGGCATTAAAAATGGACTCCAAAGCCTAAATGTGCCTTTGAGTGCCTGAAGAGAGTGAGAATCTGTGTTCCCTCGTATGAGTATTTGAGTTTGTGTCTTGATGTGGCAACAACAGCAGCCACTTTATGGTTTTGCGACGCATCTTATTTGATGCCTCAGCGGAAATTAGAAATCAGCGGAAATTGTATAAATATAAAAATTATTATTATAGTTTATTTTTTTTTATTTTTTTTTTTTTTTTTGTTATTTTTGAACAAATTATTAATACCCGAAATGCAACAAAGTCGTTGTCTCGCCATTGCAAAATGCTTCTGTTCCCAAGGGAGAAACTTATGGCATTCGTCAGTCTGTCTGTCTGTCTGTCTGTCTGTCTGTCTGTCAGTTAGTCAGTCAATTGTATTATGCGTTTTGTTGTGTGTTCTAAGTGTTGCATGAAATGCAAACTACTATAAAAATATAATAATAATATTTTGCCATAATGTTGTGAATGAATTGTGGCAGATCGCCATACAACAAAATGATCATTAAATTAGTTAATAGGTATACAATATTCTCCTTACATATACTCGTCGTATATAATGAAAATATGGACATTTTTGTATTAAAAAGTCACATCACATTAAAATCAAATTAAACCACATCATCAAGAGATTCGGTTAAACGCCTCATATAAAATAATAAATTCTTAAGAAATGAAGGAAAATTTAAAACAAAAAATTGTGATGGGTAATTATGGTTAATTGGAAAATATTGTAGGCTAAAAAGTAAGTCTAGAGACATATATAGGGTGGAAGTCCTTAAAAATACGAATATATATTCTAATAAAAATGAAATTATTTTCAAACTTAAAAAACAGAACCATCATGTTCATGTTAATTGTGTATCGTCATCATGCATTATGTTAACTCAAAACTAAAGATCCATTTCCCACTCATGGTTATCAATATCAAAATCACAACGCTGTTTTTAACAAACATGTTCAGTTTGGTCTATAATTTAACCATGAATCGACTTACAAACGAACAGCGTTTACAAATTATTGAATTTTATTATCAAAAATCATGCTCGGTAGGGCAAGTGTATCGTGCACTTCTTCCATTTTATGTTCAGTTTGGTCGCCCTTCTGAGACGGCTATTCGGAATGTTGTGACTAAATTTCGCACCCAATTTACATTATTGGACATTAAACCACCAACACTCATATGTAGAGTGCGGACAGAGGAAAAAATCGCAACTGTATCCGCCAGTGTTACTGATTACTGACTATTTGCAGCGCAGCCAACATTTACATGAAATTATCTTTAAACTTTAAATTATATCGATCGTTCTATCGACTCAAATAAAGATTTCATACATTTTTCTGAATTTTATGTGTGTTTTTTTTTTTTTTTTTTTTGAAACCAAATTAGAAAGCTCATAAAAAATCACCCGTTATAAGAAATTCCTTTTCTAGACAAAGAAGTTCCTGGACTCTAACAAAAGTTATGTTTACATAAAGTTATTTACAATATACTTATTATATTGTATGTAGTATGTGCTGTCAATTGTTTATATTGATCCAAGTCTGCTGTGCTTTTCTGTGTCAATATCAGATGCACTTAAGGTTTAAATGATTATGTTAAAGTTATGGATAAGAATACAGCAGAGACAGAAGAAGAAAGAGAGTTGATAGAGGTGGTTACTCACGGATACTCTCTACTTTGTGCTGCTTAGAATCGAGGACTCTTTGAAACAATATGCCCACCTCCATTTCCAATCCATTCGGCATTTATTTATTATAACTACAACGATGTCTAAGTTTGTAGTCTCGCTTGTTGTTTAATGAAAAGTTACAAATTTCTGTAATAGAAATCCAAGGAAAATGATCGACGCTGCTGCTAGCGTTAGACATTCAGAATATAGAAAGCAATACATGTGAATCATCATCAAGAATCACAAGTAGTAGTGCAGAAGGTCTCTAGTTTTCTTTCAATCTTTTTTGATGTCCTCCGTTTCTTTTTAGGGCTCATATGGAATCCCATTCTCTATTATCCTTTTTCGCTACCATTTTTGCATCTTCCTTTTTCCTCGTTTTGTTCTTTCCATCCATCTACGTGCATTCCACTATGGTCGGAAATGCCATTTTTTTGGCATAAAGTCTAATAATGATGATGACATTAAAAAGAAATATTCAAAATTTCAGATCAATCCGACCACGCTTACTCTTCCCGCCCATATAAAATGATGTTAGGGCTAGGGATTCAAAATACCTTTTGTGAATTTTGCTTGATAACCGTGGACTAAAATCTTATGAACTGTTGGCTACATCGGGTACCATGGATACGTAGACATATAAGACTTCAAAGATTTTGTACAGAATTGGTGGAATTTGAGGTTAACAATTTTATATTCGCAAGAAATTGCAATTAAAACTGTATGGAGGTCAATGTAATGGGCAAAATTGGGCAAAAAACGTTAATAACACATTTAAATAGACATATTAAACTATAATCACAAATGTTTACATTTCACCATAAATTGGCAAAAAGTTTTCAATCTGCAAGACACAGTCAAGTTAGTTAGATTTTTTTCTATTATAACACATAGTTAAATTAAAATAATTCACACAAATACAAATTGACAAATATTCACATTAAACATATACGAGTATTATACACTTCCTACATACCCTGAACCTTTTTTTTCCATATTTTGCAGAAATTTTTAATTTACTCAAATCAATTTGCCAACTCTATAAAGTTTAGAAAAGTTTTCCGCATTGTTTACAAAAAGAAACAGGTGAACATACTTGCAGTGTACTTTGCATTTGCATTTTCTAATTTCAATTAATTGTACTTGGACTATGCAATTTACGAATATTCAGTTAAAATATAAATATATTTTCATGAAAATTTTTACTTTATGCCAAAAAAAATTGCATTTCCCACCATAGTGCATTCCAAGGACACGCATTATAGAGATCAGCATTTTGGTAGCACTTACCAATCGAGTTTTTCAATAGGAAAACTCTTTCAAAATTTATGTGAATTATTAAAGAATCTATAAAATAAAAATAAAGTCACAGTTTTATCCATTGATTACATGAGGTTTTTTTATAATGAGAAGTGACTAGCTCCCATCCTTCCATCCCCTATTCTAATCTAATCTACTATTCCTAGAGTATACTAAACAATGATCTGTCAACAAATGCCCGTGTTTAAAGACAAATGGCTGACTGAAGTTGATATTACCATCATATATACATAGCTTCATATCTTTCAGATCCTGTTAGAGTATTAACTCGGCATGGAGTTGCATTAAATAAATCGATATTAGCTTCATGTCTGTCCAAACACTCATATTATATGATCCTAGATCATGATTATAGAATGATCAAACGCTAAAAGTTCTATTCATTTTTACATGATTTTCAAGATGAATATTATATTTTTTTTCTACTAACTATTATAAAAAATAAAACTAAAATAAAATATGTATTATATTTATACTAATAAAAATCTATAAATTTAATTTCTTTCATTCACAGAGATAATTGAACGCGCCAAAAAGAAAATTTATAGAAAAGCTAAATGTGGAAATCACAATCCGAGTCCAAGCTTCAGAACTACACCGCAGCAGTTCTTAGACCAAATTAGTTTTTTCAATTTTTTCCTTAAAGTATTTTCATGACGATAAAAAAAAAGGAGAGAAAAAAATACAACTTTAGCAAAACAAAAAAATATAGAAATCAAAAATTAGATATAGGAAAATATTAAATATACTAATAATATAATAATCTATATACCTAAAACAAAAGCTCAGAAATATTTAATGGAAATTTAAATAAAAAATAAAGTTATAATGCAAATTTTTAATGTAGAAAAATCAGAATTGATCTCAAAAAAAAAAAAAAAAAAAAATTAAATTATATTAAAAAAGTAAAAGAAAAACAATAATAGCAAATTCGGTTCTAACGAAATTTATATACCTTTCACATATGTGTACGGATAATACTTATGTACGAGTATATAGAAATGTTCAGAAAAAGTAATGTATCTGTCGAAATTTATGCAGATTCATCTAATTGTACATAATAGTTTTCTGACAAATTTTAGTAAAGAATTGCAAACCCATTTTTCTATTTTATCATATAAGGACTCTATAAATATATTATTCCGATATATAAGGACTTCTTCCGATTGAATCAATTTTGAAATATACCATAGATGAATTAAATGTCATTTGAAAGCGTTTTGCTGATGACACTCTTCTCTTCTGTGTACGATATAACGACTACCACTTCCAGTAATCGGAGAACTCCAAAGAAATTATATAGATTGTGTAACAAGTTTTACCTGAAACAGGTTAAAAATTTAATGAATTCAATTTCAAGAGACAAATTTGGAAATAGAAATCATATAAATTATTATACAAATATAATATTACAATATGTGAAAGGTATAAAATAATCTCTGAAAATCTGTAAAATTTAGTATCTATTTTTCCTTAAACAATTTTACAAAAAACAAGCATTTTTTTCAAATTTTCTCTTGTGAGTTTTTAGAATATTAAATAAATAAAATATTGTATATTAAAAATATTACAAAATTGAAAATAAACCGTCGTCGTTGTATTGATCTCTAAAATTAGAAATTTTGATTTATTATAATAACAAAATAAAAACAAAAACAAAAAAAAAAAAACCATTTACTTATATTTAAAATCTTTTCCTTAACTTATAACAAAAAAAAAAAAATAAAAAATGTTCCAAATAATACACAGAAATAGTAAATAAGAATTGGCATTTGAAATCATTTTGAGATCCTTTTTCTTGGCCATTAATCTATTGTTATATTAATCTGTTATCTGTGTACTTACTCGATAAAGAAACTAGTCTATAATCTCTACCTCAGATACATGAGCAATCACAACCAACAACAACAACAACAACAACTCATCATCATCATCATCATCATCATCATCAAGACTATACACACAGCTAGAGAAATATCGGTTTTGATTATAGAAATATAAAATTGAATTAAAATTACTACTATAAATAATAATAATTATAATCACTGTTCTATTATTATAAACCAACCAATATAAGAAAATTCCTTATATTGTATTATTTATACATATTTACCTACTATATACATACAATACAAAATATACTTACACTTATATGTAATAATAAAAGTCTGTATAATACATACTACATAGTAAATACTCGTACATACACACATACATACATAAGTATGATGAAAACTATGAAATAAAAAAAATATATAAAATTGTCATCTTAGTGAAAATCAAATATATGAATAATAAACTTTTTAAGTATATTATTAATAAACTTATTTTGAGATTATTTAATATGTACTATGTAATAAGAGAACCTGGAAAGATCAGTTGTTTTTATTGCATTTAGTAATAAATTTATTAAGAAATTAGATAATTTTGTTATTCTGACCGAAAGATTAAATTTACACAGAAATCAAAAAAAAAAAAAAAATAATAAATCATTTCTGAATTGTCAATTGACAACATTTTTATGGTGGAACAAACAATAAAATATATTGTAGTTTAAAAAAACCTAAAAAAAAAAAATATAAAAAAAAGACTAACTTTGGTTATGCCGAAGTTGTGATACTCTTCACGCCACTTCTAGTAGTCCAAGAGTCTTCAAAATTTAAAAGGTTGGTGGATACGGGTCAGACACTTATAGTGTCCCAATTTCAGTTCCATAGTACAAAAAACAAAAAAGTTTTTCTAATAAGAACTTTCATTTGGATCTCTGTTTGTATGGGGAGTATCCCCCTAGTGATCCGATGGTCTTGAAATTTATATGGTTGGTGGATATCGATCAGAAACTTATAGTGTTCATATTTCAAGTCGATAGTATGAAAACCAAAAAAGTTTTTCAAATAAGAACTTTCATTTGGATCACTGCGTGAAGAGTATAAAAATACATTAATAGAAAACCGAACTAAAAAATAGGGGGATCATCAGAATTGTATAAAAATTACTTAATTTACTAGCGCCATCTATGGTAATGTCTCTTAAATAGTATAGGCAACGGGAGCAACTACTGCAACGTTAGAGTGCAAATAAGAAAAATGCATTTTAAATTTTGAAATAGGCAAAATATCATATCCACAGATTTGCAAACAGATCGATCAATGGCATCGCTGGCTCGCGTGTTTTAATTGTGAGTTCTATGCTGATCTCGGAGACAATCAAAGAAAAGAAAAATTAAGTAAGTACAATTTTTAAGAAAATATATACATAAAATTATGATTAACAAATAATGGTATTATTATTAGAATGTATTGATGATGTGATATGATTTTCGTTACAAATGAAACTCTTATATATTTATATATATATATATATATATATATATATTTTCTATATTATGTACTAAAAAAAAAAACAAGAAAAATTGTTGTCACATATGTATATTGTTCACCCTTTAATTGGGTGGGGTATATGAAGATGATTGAATTCATTGGGTTAAGTATTATATGCCCGCATAAATAATATCAGTTACTACTTTACATGATGTATCATATAATAAATTAAGTATATGTGGGTGTGGGAGAGGATTCACATTTGCCTCTTTAATGTCACTCTATCCCCCCTCCAAGCCTTTGCTAATAAATTTTCAATGGAGAAAATCCCTCTTCCATGTTGCTCTGAGCTGAGCTTTGATGAATATAAATAATTCTCCACTCCTACCCACCACCCTCCCTTTCCCATCATTATTTTTTACCAAGAAAAAAAAAACAACGCGTTTTTTATTTACCCACATTTTATTGTTTTCGTATTCACAAATGTAAATAAACAATTCAAAATGCCTATTATTGGGCAGACTTGCCAATTTATAATAAATTCACAAAATTGGCACCGCTCAGTTATAAACAATTATACAATAATATTTAACCAACTCAATCGTCAATTATGTGTTTAAGCAATCGCTTAAACTTTTTATACTCCTCACGCAGTAAATAGTATTATAAGTTTATGATGAAATTTGTAACACACAGAAGGGGACATCGGAGACCCCATAAAGTATATATGTATTCTTGATCAGCTCGATGAGACGAATTGATGTAGCCATGTCCGTCTGTCCATCTGTCATTTCGATTCAGCCAAATCGGACCTCTAGGCGGGGATCCAAATGAAAGTTCTTATTAGAACAACTTTTTTGTTTTTTGTACCATCGGCTAAAAATTTGAACAATATAAGTGTCTAACCCATCTCCAACCACCTTATAAATTTCAAGACCCTCGAACCACTAGAAGGGGTACCCCTCATATAAACCGGGATCCAAATTCATGTTCTTATTAGAAAAACTTTTTTTGTTTTTTGTACTATCGACTTGATTTTTGGACACTATAAATCTCTGAACCCTATCCATCTAATCTTATAAATGTCATGACCCTAGAATCACTATCTGTGGTGTGATGAGTATTACAACTTCGGCATAGCCAAAGTTAGTCTTTTTTTATATTTTTTTTTTTTTTTTGTATAGAGTTTTGTTTAAGCAGTGTTAAATAAAATCAAATTGAGCAATAAATTATTTTTATTAAGTTTAAATTAAGAATAAAGTGATTGATTGGCATAAACAATGATGTTATTTTTTATTGCTATTAAAGCATGTAGATGCATAATAGTTCCGGAGGTAAGAATAAATGAATGGCAAACGATTTTTTATTATCTTAAGACAATTTTAAATCTTTGAAAGCAGAAGACGAAGTATCGTCAGTTAATGACTCCAATAATGAGCCATTTAAAACTGTAGAAGAATCTGAAGCATCGGGTGGCTCTAATGAGTCTCCCGTAGCTGCAAGCAGATCTATAGTTAAAAAGAAATGAGTATCTGATACGGACGAAGAGTTCGAGGAACGTGCAATCTCACCGCACACACGCATGAGCATAACAGGTGTGCGAACTGCAAGACTTTGATTCAGACAATATTGTTAACTCTCTCAGAAAGTCAGAAAGTGAATGATTGTGAAAATGAAAAGCAAATGTAAAACAAGAAGTAAAATCAAGTTCGATATATTTTAGTGGTCACAATTTTGGATGCTAAGGAATATTTGTTGGTTGTAGCAGATATTTTTAGCTTTTCAATCATGAGGTGATTTGTGGGGTTAATTATATTGATGGTGGTGGCAGAACGGATCATATTCATTCATAAAGCTCAGCAACCATGGAAGATGGATTTTCGCTGTGTTATTTATTGAGCGTGAGAAGGAGGAGAGTGGAGTGGAGTGGAGTGAGTTGTAGGGTGAGGTATGGGTGTAAGGCATTATTATATTTATTTATTGAATGGCCGCACACGTACGTACCGTGTATAGTTGTTAGTATATAATTAATTATGCGCATATATATGTATATTATTACGAGTATCACACCAACGAGACGAAATCAAACACATCTATCATATATTTTTTTTTTTTTTTTTTTATATAGAACTAAGATTATAATTACAAATTATAAATTAGTTATTAATGTGAGCAATAGCGACAAAGGCCTTCAGCTCAGGGGGAGAGTGAGTTAGGAAGGATTAGAGGAAATTAAAAAAATAAAGGACCTACACAAAATGTGAAAATTTGATTAATGATTAACAATGAAATGAAAATCATCATATTATCTTTATCAAAAAAATCATCATCAATCTTGTATTCATATCATTATATTAATATTAAACATAATTAATTAATTATTTATATTTATTTTTCTTAAAACTTGTTTCTTACTTTTGTTTTTCTGTCCCAGATCAGATCAGTATTGAGAACTCACAATTCTAGCACGCAAGCCAGCCACCCTACCAACGATGCCATTGATCTGCTTCCAAATTAGTGAACATTTTGTCTACTTTCTTTAATTTAATGCATTTTTCTTATCTGCGCTCTAACGTTGCGTTAACAACAGCGCCATCTACTTAAGAAGCATGTGAAAAACGGTAAACTTTATAAAAATTGAGAAAAAAAATACCAGACGAACAGAAATTCTCAGCAAGCAACTAATTTTGCATTTTTGTCTTGAATATTGAATTGCTCTAAATCGCTATACTTCAATTTTTACATAGCCATATATAATATTAAACAATTTTCCCCAAAAGTATGCTTCATTTTTATTCTCGGCTACCTGCTGCGCATTTCTGCTTGCCATTGGTATTTTTCTAGAATTTTACGAAGTTAGTGGACATAGTAACAAGTAATTGACAAACAAACGACACTGGAAAAAACTGAGTAAAATTTTAAGTGCAATTTTTTAATGTTAAAAAACTTTTAAAATAAAAAACCCAATTTATAAATTTGTATGGAAGATATAAATTATTGTTTTTATTTTTTTAATAAAATAAAAAAAAAATTGTTTAAATATAAATAAATAGCAATGTAATACAAATAAAATAAAAAGAAGCAATAAATTTGAAATTTCTCTTTATCTTAAACAAATAAAATTAATTTTTACAATTCTATAAAATACATATAGCAAAATATCACTTCCTATGATGTAGACATATTAGAATTCAATTTAAAATTATTAATAAAAAAAAAATATTGTTATGCTGCTTTTTTCGTATATGTATTCGAATAATCTAAATGCTTCTTTCTTTGGTAGTTAAATTATCATTCATAAGCCGAATAAAAAGTTAATAAATGAAAATATATAAAATAAAGATTAACATTTTAAAAACAACTAATAAAAAAAATATTACATTTAAATACTAAATAATTACTTTAAACATTTTATGTACTGAAATACATACACATACATACATTTAGCCAATTTTAAAGCTTATCTAGCATATGAGAAAATGTCCATTTAAAGGAAATTTTCAATAAAATTGAAATGAGGAAACATAAAAACTAAACAAAACTAATAAAAAATGTAAATAAAAACTGAATAGTTTTTTTTTTAGTTTTAAAACCAAGTCCATCCAACCATCATTAGTTAGAGTGTTTGTTTAAAGACCAAACAAACTTTTGAGATCATCTATTGTTAGTTTCGATGCAATATTTTCCTTAACACCAGTTAGAACACAATTTGCCAAATCAAGTTTATAATCTTGCAACGCTTTGATTCTTTGCTCCACTGTATCAATGCACATGAATTTCTAGATGAAGACATTTTTCTGTTGTCCAACACGAATCGATTAATCATCTACAACCATAAACAATAAAATTATTGATTAACAAACCGCATCTATGAGACAAGGATGACAACAGATTTGACGTAAACGTAAAAGTAAAGTAAGAATTTCATGAGATTTTATTTCCTTGCTGCCATGATGCAAACGAGAGAATTGCTGATGCATTTTATAGTAGGCACCATTTGGATCCTTTGTTTGCATGAATGTCGCTCGATTGCCTTGTTCTCTATACATAAGATCAGTATTACGTTCGGCACGTTGATGCAGGAATTGGGCAAATAATGACCTTGAATAAGTCATGATCTTTTGATATACATTCATCTCATCTTTGTCCAAGGTCACTTCGATCATTCGGATTTCTTTACTTGGTAGTGCATCTAATTTACCACATTCCTGCAATTGAGCCTTAGTGCGTCGCAGCATCAGGGATTTCATCAGCATATTTAACCTCTGCTGACCTCCGGCACTCTTATTATCGATCCACTTTTTCCAATGAGCCAGGTCATCGAATGGTGTACACCGCAAGAATTTAAATAGCGCGTACACATCCATTTTCTTGTTTTGGATTGGAGTACCAGTCAAAGCCCAACGATATTTGGCACGGAGATCACAAACAGCAATGGAGGATTGAGCTTTATGATTGCGTACAACGTGTGCTTCATCTAAAATGATGCGACGCCACTTCATGCCAAAGAGGGCACCCATAGTTTTGTGCTCACGAGACACTATTTGATATGTTGTGACTACCAAATCATAGGTGCGTATATGCTTGGCTTTGGTATCACGATTATTGCCATGATGAACACAGACTGTTAACTTATGACGAGACAATCTCGTTTGCACTTCACTTTCCCATTGTCGGATCAAACTTGCTGGACATACAACCAAGGTGCCACCATTGTAATCTACATTAGAGGGAAGATTAGAATAGATTTAGATATTTTGTTCTCAATTTTTACTTACAATCTCGTCTGCCTTTAGTAGTCCATGTTGATTTTTTATTATCTTCGTCACTCTCACTACTTTCCCTGGCATCTTCATCCTGCTCATCCTGGTTTCGATACTTGCATGCCAACACTAATGAAATCATAGTAAGGGTTTTACCCAGACCCATGTCATCGGCTAAAATGCCACCACGAGGCTTCTGTTTCTCACGCCATTCCATCCAGGCAAGAGCATGTTTCTGATGATCCATTAAAGTCACTTTCAAACCTTTTGGGTCTTCAGCAAGAACATTATCCCCTGGACAATTCTCTAAGGAACCATGCAAGTCCTAGAATCATTTGAAAACAATTTAGTATGGTTAAGTTTAGAGGTGAGTTGAGGTATGAAAGATCTGCTTAAAATTCGTATCATCAGAACCATGTGTGCAAATGTGTTTTTAATCAGTGATTGTGAGTAAATTGTTTGACCATCATCATCGATCTACAACACAGTAACTCGTGCTCGCAAATCCTTGTCCAAACAAAGTTATTCAAACATTCATTCAGATATCCGTTCCAAAAAGAGTTCATCATTTTAATCATAATATATAATAATCCTTGATGGATTGCTTTCGTTTCTTACCTTCAAACGATCAACTGTAAGAACTTTTTCAGCATTAAATTTAGCTATGCCTCTGGCACCAGTAAATTTCGGTTGCACTTGGTTAACTGCTGCCGAAAGATCATCCCAATTGGGACCATCTGCATTAAAGAAAGCTTGTTTCTGTCCTGTTTTGGAAGGAGGCACGATACCTTGGAGTTCATCTTCAATTTTTAGACTATTGATATACTGATTCTTCATCTGAATATCATTTTGTAATAGTCTTAACCGTCCCTTTAACTGAAGGCCACCATCTGGCAAATCGTTGGCAACTTTCTTTAGTAACTTCTCTGCATGAGAATATTCCAGCTTGAGAGAATCCAACTTGTTAATCTCCTTTCTATAGAAGTCTTTCGAAACATATTTGATATCCTTGGTATTGTTTTTTTGTTGTTGTTGTTTTATAGATGCTTGAATGGTTGGTTGCATCGTTTTGGGAAGTGATTGCTTTCTGGTAGCACCAAAAGATGATGATGACTGTCTGCTATTTTGTTCCACTTCAATGTCATCGTCACTGCTCAATATTTCAATTGTCTTCTGCTTGTCACTTAAAACCATGACATCACTACTACTATCGGAGGATTCTTCAAACGATACTGGTGGGAGATCCGAAACAATGTGTGTGGAAGACAATTTGTCGTTGATATCATTGGCGAAATGTAAGCTGACTCGTGGCGATAGATTGAAATCCTTATTTTGATGCTGATTTGGTGCTGGAAGTCAAAAAATTGAATTTTTATTATGAAAATCTTGTTTTAATCTTAAAACATACCATTTAAACTGTCCCGCATGGAAGAACTATTAATTGTTGTGCATTCCGACACCACCGCCGCCGAACCATCAATAAGTGAAGACATTTTACTTTCTTCTTTTGTTGCATCTGTTTCATTTACATGATCTTCATCACTTTCTGAGAGAGTTAACAATTTTGTTCCTTTGCTGCCTCTATATCGCCCACCAACCTTACCCTTTGCTCTTCCAGGCTCATCATCGGAATAGTCAATTTCGCTTGAATCATCATCGGAATCCAAGTCTTGCGGACGAACGCCTGTCATGCTCATGCGTGTGCGCGGTGAGATTGCGCGTTCCTCGAACTCTTCGTCCGTATCAGACTCAATAACAGCAACACGTTTCTTCTTGCCTTTGGACCTGCGCACAGCAATGGGAGAATCATTAGAGCCATCCGATGCATCAGATTCTTCTACTGTTTCAAAGGAGGCTTTAGTGGCGTCATCAACTGACGATGCTTCCTCTTCTGCGTTTAAAGAGATTTTCTCAAAATAAGAAAAATGCATTTGCTATTAATATTATTCTTACCTCCTGAAGAAGATTCACTAATTATATCTTCTTCGTCGCTTGTTAAACTATCCGACATCTCTACACTATTTTTCTTTTCAAATTGAAATTTTGTTCAGAATTTAGACGCACGCACGCCTGTTAAATTTGAGTCACTTTTTTGACAATTAAATAGTGGCGCCCTTAGTTGACAGATCATATTTATTGCCTACATTGTGTTGCCACACACACTTCAATGTCATCGTCACTGCTCAATATTTCAATTGTCTCCTGCTTGTCACTTAGAATGATGACATCACTATCACTATCGGAGGATATTTCAGAGGATACCGGCGGAGGATCCGAAAAAAATTCTGCAATAGACCATTCGCCGTTGATATCATTGGCGATAACGAAATCGATTTGTGGCGTTAGTTCTAAATCTTTATTTTGATGCTCATTTGGTGCTGGAAATCAAAAAATTAAAATTTTATGAAAATCTCGTTTTAATCTTAAAACTTACCATTTAAACTGTCCTGCATGGAAGCACTATTAATTGTTGTGCATTCCGACACCGGCAGCGCCGAACCATCAATAAGTGAAGACAATTTACTTTCTTCTATTTTTACATCTTTTTCTTGATCTTCATGACTTTCTGAGAGTGTTAACAATTTTTCGGAGTCTAAGTCTTTCTCACGTTCGCTTGTTATGCTCATGTGTGAGTGCGGTGAGATTGCGCGTTTCTCGAACACTTTGTCCGTATCAGATTCAATCACAGCCTGAGTTTTACTTATTACATCTTTCTTCACTATCACTTCACTATCTTCACTTCCCCTCATCCTTACATTATTGGATACATTCTCTTTATTTTGTTCCACTTCAATGTCATCGTCACTGCTCAATATTTCAATTGTTTCCTGCTTGTCACTTAGAATCATGACATCACTATCACTATCGGGGGATATCTCAAATGACATCGACGGAGGTTCCGGAAAAATGTGTGAAAAATACGATTTGTCGTTGCTATCATTGGTTAGATTTAAGCTGACTCGTGGCGACAGATTTAAATCCTTATTTTGATGATGATTTGATGCTGGAAATCAAAAAAAATATAATTTTTAATTTGAAAATCTTGTCTTTAATCTTAAAACTTACCATTTAAACTGTCCTCCATGGAAGAATTTATTGTAGCACACTCTGTTACCATCGCTGCCGAACCATCAATAAGTGAAGACACTTTACTTTCTTCTCTTTTTAAATCTTTTTCATTTTCACGATCTTCAACAATTTCTGAGAGAGTTAACAACTTTGCTCCTTTGCCGCTCCTATAACGTTTGCCGACCATACACTTTGCTCTTCCTGGTTCATCGTCAGAATAGTCAATATCGCTTGATTCAAAATCTAAATCCAAGTCTTGCGGTCGCACACCTGTTATGTTCATGCGTGTGTGCGGTGAGATTGCACGTTCCTCGAACTCTTTGTCCGTATCAGATACACGTTTCTTTTTAACTTTAGATCTACGCGCAGCTATCGGAGAATCATTAGAGCCATCCAATGTATCAGATTCTTTTTCAATTTGAAATTCCGCATTATTGGCGTCATTAACTGACGATGCTTCGTCTTCAGCTTTCAATGAGATTGTTTTAAGAAAAGAAAAATTTGTTTCCTATTCCATTATTCTTACCTCCGGAACTATTATTCATCTCTACACTTTATTTCCTTCCAAAAACTACTATTTGTTCAGTAGTTAGAAGCACACATAACAATTTAATTTACGCCAGAATAAAATAGTGGCGCTCTCCGATGACAATTTCATATCGAAATAGTGTTGCCACACTGTTTGCATGGTTGCAATGAAGAAACACAACTGATTCTGCAATTGTTACTTACATATTGCTTTGCTCTAAATAACAAAGCTTCACTTGTCACGTAGGCACTTATAATATAAAAAAAAGAGTGCTTTAATATTATAAAATCTCATGTTACCAGCACATCTTTGCAACGTAAAGCAATTTAATACAATATTAAAATAAAAAAAATCATGTTTAACTGCTTGCTGAGCAATTCTGCATACAGTTAGTGCAATTTTTTAATAATTTAATAAAATTAAAAGTTAACTCAAACTTTTATATTTGTATGGAAGATATAATTAATGTTTTTGTGTTATTAATAATCAGATCTGTTTTTATAGAAATGTATTAATAAATTTAAATGATATGTAGAAATATTTGAATTCATTATTAAAAATATTGTTATGTTGCTTTTCGTTTTTAGTTATTAAATTATCATTCATAAGCCAAATAAAAAGTTCATAAACATATATACTATATACACCGCAACTACTATAATATAATATATACACATTTAGCCAATTTTAATGCTTATTCAGCATATGACAAAATGTCCATTGAAATGAAATTTTTAATAAAATTCAAGTGAGAGAAATTACAATAAAATAAAATTTAAAAAACAAAAAAAAAAAACAGAAACTAAAGAAAATGTAAATAAAATCTAAATTATTGTATTATGTTTAAATTCAAGTCCAACTATCCTTTGTTAGAGTGTTTGTTTAAAGGCCAAACAATCCTTTGAGGTCATCCATAGTTAGTTTTGATCATTCATTTGTCTTAACACCTGTTAGAACGCCATTTGCAAGTTCCAATTTATGATCTTGCAACGCTTTGATTCTTTGCTCCACTGTATCAATGCACATGAACTTATAGATGATTACGTTTTTCTTTTGACCAACACGATAAATGCGATCTTGTGCTTGTGCCTCCAATTGAGGATTCCAATGAAAATCACTGAAAAGCAAATGATTGGCACCTATAAGATTCAATCCAACTCCACCGGCCGTCAGCGATAACAAGAGGATTTTAACCGAATCCTGTTGATCATTAAACTTATTAACGATTGTCTGTCGATTCTTCACTGGAACAGTGCCATCCAATGAGAGCGTCTCAACGCCTTCATTATGCAAATGTAATTTAAGTAGACCCAGGACACTAGTCCATTGTGAGACAATAATAGCTTTGTCGGATGTTTTAAGGACATGTTTCCTAAGCGTTTCCATGATTTTAAGCATTTTTGTTGAAGGTCGTTTGGAATTGAAAACAGGGTTGCTTCGCTGCAAGACACGTGACGAAGCTTTAGCCATTTCTTGGTCCTCCGCACACAAAGGTTCTTCATTGGCTTCTTTTGAATTATTATTTGATGTACTTGATGTGTCCTTGATCGCAAGTTTATTTAGTTGTTCCAGTAAATCTAGTTCTGGTTGCTCATATTCACTATCATCTTTATGGACACTTCTTTCGCCTTCATCTTCCAGCATCTACACAATGAATAAAAATTGAAAATTAATCATCTACAACCATAAACAATAAAATTATTGATTAACAAACCGCATCTATGAGACAAGGATGACAACAGATTTGACGTAAACGTAAAAGTAAAGTAAGAATTTCATGAGATTTTATTTCCTTGCTGCCATGATGCAAACGAGAGAATTGCTGATGCATTTTATAGTAGGCACCATTTGGATCCTTTGTTTGCATGAATGTCGCTCGATTGCCTTGTTCTCTATACATAAGATCAATATTACGTTCGGCACGTTGATGCAGGAATTGGGCAAATAATGACCTTGAATAAGTCATGATCTTTTGATATACATTCATCTCATCTTTGTCCAAGGTCACTTCGATCATTCGGATTTCTTTACTTGGTAGTGCATCTAATTTACCACATTCCTGCAATTGAGCCTTAGTGCGTCGCAGCATCAGGGATTTCATCAGCATATTTAACCTCTGCTGACCTCCGGCACTCTTATTATCGATCCACTTTTTCCAATGAGCCAGGTCATCGAATGGTGTACACCGCAAGAATTTAAATAGCGCGTACACATCCATTTTCTTGTTTTGGATTGGAGTACCAGTCAAAGCCCAACGATATTTGGCACGGAGATCACAAACAGCAATGGAGGATTGAGCTTTATGATTGCGTACAACGTGTGCTTCATCCAAAATGATGCGACGCCACTTCATGCCAAAGAGGGCACCCATAGTTTTGTGCTCACGAGACACTATTTGATATGTTGTGACTACCAAATCATAGGTGCGTATATGCTTGGCTTTGGTATCACGATTATTGCCATGATGAACACAGACTGTTAACTTATGACGAGACAATTTCGTTTGCACTTCACTTTCCCATTGTCGGATCAAACTTGCTGGACATACAACCAAGGTGCCACCATTGTAATCTACATTAGAGGGAAGATTAGAATAGATTTAGATATTTTGTTCTCAATTTTTACTTACAATCTCGTCTGCCTTTAGTAGTCCATGTTGATTTTTTATTATCTTCGTCACTCTCACTACTTTCCCTGGCATCTTCATCCTGCTCATCCTGGTTTCGATATTTGCATGCCAACACTAATGAAATCATAGTAAGGGTTTTACCCAGACCCATGTCATCGGCTAAAATGCCACCACGAGGCTTCTGTTTCTCACGCCATTCCATCCAGGCAAGAGCATGTTTCTGATGATCCATTAAAGTCACTTTCAAACCTTTTGGGTCTTCAGCAAGAACATTATCCCCTGGACAATTCTCTAAGGAACCATGCAAGTCCTAGAATCATTTGAAAACAATTTAGTATGGTTAAGTTTAGAGTTGAGTTGAGGTATGAAAGATCTGCTTAAAATTCGTATCATCAGAACCATGTGTGCAAATGTGTTTTTAATCAGTGAATGTGAGTAAATTGTTTGACCATCATCATCGATCTACAACACAGTAACTCGTGCTCGCAAATCCTTGTCCAAACAAAGTTATTCCAACATTCATTCAGATATCCGTTCCAAAAAGAGTTCATCATTTTAATCATAATATATAATAATCCTTGATGGATTGCTTTCGTTTCTTACCTTCAAACGATCAACTGTAAGAACTTTTTCAGCATTAAATTTAGCTATGCCTCTGGCACCAGTAAATTTCGGTTGCACTTGGTTAACTGCTGCCGAAAGATCATCCCAATTGGGACCATCTGCATTAAAGAAAGCTAGTTTCTGTCCTGTTTTGGAAGGAGGCACGATACCTTGGAGTTCATCTTCAATTTTTAGACTATTGATATACTGATTCTTCATCTGAATATCATTTTGTAATAGTCTTAACCGTCCCTTTAACTGAAGGCCACCATCTGGCAAATCGTTGGCAACTTTCTTTAGTAACTTCTCTGCATGAGAATATTCCAGCTTGAGAGAATCCAACTTGTTAATCTCCTTTCTATAGAAGTCTTTCGAAACATATTTGATATCCTTGGTATTGTTTTTTTGTTGTTGTTGTTTTATAGATGCTTGAATGGTTGGTTGCATCGTTTTGGGAAGTGATTGCTTTCTGGTAGCACCAAAAGATGATGATGACTGTCTGCTATTTTGTTCCACTTCAATGTCATCGTCACTGCTCAATATTTCAATTGCCTTCTGCTTGTCACTTAAAACCATGACATCACTACTACTATCGGAGGATTCTTCAAACGATACTGGTGGGAGATCCGAAACAATGTGTGTGGAAGACAATTTGTCGTTGATATCATTGGCGAAATGTAAGCTGACTCGTGGCGATAGATTGAAATCCTTATTTTGATGCTGATTTGGTGCTGGAAGTCAAAAAATTGAATTTTTATTATGAAAATCTTGTTTTAATCTTAAAACATACCATTTAAACTGTCCCGCATGGAAGAACTATTAATTGTTGTGCATTCCGACACCACCGCCGCCGAACCATCAATAAGTGAAGACATTTTACTTTCTTCTTTTGTTGCATCTGTTTCATTTACATGATCTTCATCACTTTCTGAGAGAGTTAACAATTTTGTTCCTTTGCTGCCTCTATATCGCCCACCAACCTTACCCTTTGCTCTTCCAGGCTCATCATCGGAATAGTCAATTTCGCTTGAATCATCATCGGAATCCAAGTCTTGCGGACGAACGCCTGTCATGCTCATGCGTGTGCGCGGTGAGATTGCGCGTTCCTCGAACTCTTCGTCCGTATCAGACTCAATAACAGCAACACGTTTCTTCTTGCCTTTGGACCTGCGCACAGCAATGGGAGAATCATTAGAGCCATCCGATGCATCAGATTCTTCTACTGTTTCAAAGGAGGCTTTAGTGGCGTCATCAACTGACGATGCTTCCTCTTCTGCGTTTAAAGAGATTTTCTCAAAATAAGAAAAATGCATTTGCTATTAATATTATTCTTACCTCCTGAAGAAGATTCACTAATTATATCTTCTTCGTCGCTTGCTAATATTTCTTCACTATCCGACATCTCTACACTATTTTTCTTTTCAAATTGAAATTTTGTTCAGAATTTAGACGCACGCACGCCTGTTAAATTTGAGTCGCTTTTTTGACAATTAAATAGTGGCGCCCTTAGTTGACAGATCATATTTATTGCCTACATTGTGTTGCCACACACACTTCAATGTCATCGTCACTGCTCAATATTTCAATTGTCTCCTGCTTGTCACTTAGAATGATGACATCACTATCACTATCGGAGGATATTTCAAAGGATACCGGCGGAGGATCCGAAAAAAATTCTGCAATAGACCATTCGCCGTTGATATCATTGGCGATAACGAAATCGATTTGTGGCGTTAGTTCTAAATCTTTATTTTGATGCTCATTTGGTGCTGGAAATCAAAAAATTAAAATTTTATGAAAATCTCGTTTTAATCTTAAAACTTACCATTTAAACTGTCCTGCATGGAAGCACTATTAATTGTTGTGCATTCCGACACCGGCAGCGCCGAACCATCAATAAGTGAAGACAATTTACTTTCTTCTATTTTTACATCTTTTTCTTGATCTTCATGACTTTCTGAGAGTGTTAACAATTTTTCGGAGTCTAAGTCTTTCTCACGTTCGCTTGTTATGCTCATGTGTGAGTGCGGTGAGATTGCGCGTTTCTCGAACACTTTGTCCGTATCAGATTCAATCACAGCCTGAGTTTTACTTATTACATCTTTCTTCACTATCACTTCACTATCTTCACTTCCCCTCATCCTTACATTATTGGATACATTCTCTTTATTTTGTTCCACTTCAATGTCATCGTCACTGCTCAATATTTCAATTGTTTCCTGCTTGTCACTTAGAATCATGACATCACTATCACTATCGGGGGATATCTCAAATGACATCGACGGAGGTTCCGGAAAAATGTGTGAAAAATACGATTTGTCGTTGCTATCATTGGTTAGATTTAAGCTGACTCGTGGCGACAGATTTAAATCCTTATTTTGATGATGATTTGATGCTGGAAATCAAAAAAAATATAATTTTTAATTTGAAAATCTTGTCTTTAATCTTAAAACTTACCATTTAAACTGTCCTCCATGGAAGAATTTATTGTAGCACACTCTGTTACCATCGCTGCCGAACCATCAATAAGTGAAGACACTTTACTTTCTTCTCTTTTTAAATCTTTTTCATTTTCACGATCTTCAACAATTTCTGAGAGAGTTAACAACTTTGCTCCTTTGCCGCTCCTATAACGTTTGCCGACCATACACTTTGCTCTTCCTGGTTCATCGTCAGAATAGTCAATATCGCTTGATTCAAAATCTAAATCCAAGTCTTGCGGTCGCACACCTGTTATGTTCATGCGTGTGTGCGGTGAGATTGCACGTTCCTCGAACTCTTCGTCCGTATCAGATACACGTTTCTTTTTAACTTTAGATCTACGCGCAGCTATCGGAGAATCATTAGAGCCATCCAATGTATCAGATTCTTTTTCAATTTGAAATTCCGCATTATTGGCGTCATTAACTGACGATGCTTCGTCTTCAGCTTTCAATGAGATTGTTTTAAGAAAAGAAAAATTTGTTTCCTATTCCATTATTCTTACCTCCGGAACTATTATTCATCTCTACACTTTATTTCCTTCCAAAAACTACTATTTGTTCAGTAGTTAGAAGCACACATAACAATTTAATTTACGTCAGAATAAAATAGTGGCGCTCTCCGATGACAATTTCATATCGAAATAGTGTTGCCACACTGTTTGCATGGTTGCAATGAAGAAACACAACTGATTCTGCAATTGTTACTTACATATTGCTTTGCTCTAAATAACAAAGCTTCACTTGTCACGTAGTCACTTATAATATAAAAAAAAAGTGCTTTAATATTATAAAATCTCATGTTACCAGCACATCTTTGCAACGTAAAGCAATTTAATACAATATTAAAATAAAAAAAATCATGTTTAACTGCTTGCTGAGCAATTTTGCATACAGTTAGTGCAATTTTTTAATAATTTAATAAAATTAAAAGTTAACTCAAACTTTTATATTTGTATGGAAGATATAATTAATGTTTTTGTGTTATTAATAATCAGATCTGTTTTTATAGAAATGTATTAATAAATTTAAATGATATGTAGAAATATTTGAATTCATTATTAAAAATATTGTTATGTTGCTTTTCGTTTTTAGTTATTAAATTATCATTCATAAGCCAAATAAAAAGTTCATAAACATATATACTATATACACCGCAACTACTATAATATAATATATACACATTTAGCCAATTTTAAAGCTTATTCAGCATATGACAAAATGTCCATTGAAATGAAATTTTTAATAAAATTCAAGTGAGAGAAATTACAATAAAATAAAATTTAAAAAACAAAAAAAAAAAACAGAAACTAAAGAAAATGTAAATAAAATCTAAATTATTGTATTATGTTTAAATTCAAGTCCAACTATCCTTTGTTAGAGTGTTTGTTTAAAGGCCAAACAATCCTTTGAGGTCATCCATAGTTAGTTTTGATCCTTCATTTGTCTTAACACCTGTTAGAACGCCATTTGCAAGTTCCAATTTATGATCTTGCAACGCTTTGATTCTTTGCTCCACTGTATCAATGCACATGAACTTATAGATGATTACGTTTTTCTTTTGACCAACACGATAAATGCGATCTTGTGCTTGTGCCTCCAATTGAGGATTCCAATGTAAATCAATGAGAAGCAAATGATTGGCACCTATCAGATTCAATCCAACTCCTCCGGCCGTCAGCGATAACAAGAGGATTTTAACCGAATCCTGTTGATCATTAAACTTATTAACGATTGTCTGTCGATTCTTCACTGGAACAGTGCCATCCAATGAGAGCGTCTCAACGCCTTCATTATGCAAATGTAATTTAAGTAGACCCAGGACACTAGTCCATTGTGAGACAATAATAGCTTTGTCGGATGTTTTAAGGACATGTTTCCTAAGCGTTTCCATGATTTTAAGCATTTTTGTTGAAGGTCGTTTGGAATTGAAAACAGGGTTGCTTCGCTGCAAGACACGTGACGAAGCTTTAGCCATTTCTTGGTCCTCCGCACACAAAGGTTCTTCATTGGCTTCTTTTGAATTATTATTTGATGTACTTGATGTGTCCTTGATCGCAAGTTTATTTAGTTGTTCCAGTAAATCTAGTTCTGGTTGCTCATATTCACTATCATCTTTATGGACACTTCTTTCGCCTTCATCTTCCAGCATCTACACAATGAATAAAAATTGAAAATTAATCATCTACAACCATAAACAATAAAATTATTGATTAACAAACCGCATCTATGAGACAAGGATGACAACAGATTTGACGTAAACGTAAAAGTAAAGTAAGAATTTCATGAGATTTTATTTCCTTGCTGCCATGATGCAAACGAGAGAATTGCTGATGCATTTTATAGTAGGCACCATTTGGATCCTTTGTTTGCATGAATGTCGCTCGATTGCCTTGTTCTCTATACATAAGATCAGTATTACGTTCGGCACGTTGATGCAGGAATTGGGCAAATAATGACCTTGAATAAGTCATGATCTTTTGATATACATTCATCTCATCTTTGTCCAAGGTCACTTCGATCATTCGGATTTCTTTACTTGGTAGTGCATCTAATTTACCACATTCCTGCAATTGAGCCTTAGTGCGTCGCAGCATCAGGGATTTCATCAGCATATTTAACCTCTGCTGACCTCCGGCACTCTTATTATCGATCCACTTTTTCCAATGAGCCAGGTCATCGAATGGTGTACACCGCAAGAATTTTAACAGCGCGTAGACATCCATTTCCTTGTTTTGGATTGGGGTACCAGTCAACGCCCAACGATATTTGGCACGGAGATCACAAACAGCAATGGAGGATTGAGCTTTATGATTGCGTACAACGTGTGCTTCATCCAAAATGATGCGACGCCACTTCATGCCAAAGAGGGCACCCATAGTTTTGTGCTCACGAGACACTATTTGATATGTTGTGACTACCAAATCATAGGTGCGTATATGCTTGGCTTTGGTATCACGATTATTGCCATGATGAACACAGACTGTTAACTTATGACGAGACAATTTCGTTTGCACTTCACTTTCCCATTGTCGGATCAAACTTGCTGGACATACAACCAAGGTGCCACCATTGTAATCTACATTAGAGGGAAGATTAGAATAGATTTAGATATTTTGTTCTCAATTTTTACTTACAATCTCGTCTGCCTTTAGTAGTCCATGTTGATTTTTTATTATCTTCGTCACTCTCACTACTTTCCCTGGCATCTTCATCCTGCTCATCCTGGTTTCGATATTTGCATGCCAACACTAATGAAATCATAGTAAGGGTTTTACCCAGACCCATGTCATCGGCTAAAATGCCACCACGAGGCTTCTGTTTCTCACGCCATTCCATCCAGGCAAGAGCATGTTTCTGATGATCCATTAAAGTCACTTTCAAACCTTTTGGGTCTTCAGCAAGAACATTATCCCCTGGACAATTCTCTAAGGAACCATGCAAGTCCTAGAATCATTTGAAAACAATTTAGTATGGTTAAGTTTAGAGGTGAGTTGAGGTATGAAAGATCTGCTTAAAATTCGTATCATCAGAACCATGTGTGCAAATGTGTTTTTAATCAGTGAATGTGAGTAAATTGTTTGACCATCATCATCGATCTACAACACAGTAACTCGTGCTCGCAAATCCTTGTCCAAACAAAGTTATTCAAACATTCATTCAGATATCCGTTCCAAAAAGAGTTCATCATTTTAATCATAATATATAATAATCCTTGATGGATTGCTTTCGTTTCTTACCTTCAAACGATCAACTGTAAGAACTTTTTCAGCATTAAATTTAGCTATGCCTCTGGCACCAGTAAATTTCGGTTGCACTTGGTTAACTGCTGCCGAAAGATCATCCCAATTGGGACCATCTGCATTAAAGAAAGCTAGTTTCTGTCCTGTTTTGGAAGGAGGCACGATACCTTGGAGTTCATCTTCAATTTTTAGACTATTGATATACTGATTCTTCATCTGAATATCATTTTGTAATAGTCTTAACCGTCCCTTTAACTGAAGGCCACCATCTGGCAAATCGTTAGCAACTTTCTTTAGTAACTTCTCTGCATGAGAATATTCCAGTTTGAGAGAATCCAACTTGTTAATCTCCTTTCTATAGAAGTCTTTCGAAACATATTTGATATCCTTGGTATTGTTTTTTTGTTGTTGTTGTTTTATAGATGTTTGAATGGTTGGTTGTATCGTTTTGGGAAGCGATTGCTTTCTGGTAGCACCAAAAGATGATGATGACTGTCTGCCAACAGGAATTTCTGGCTTGGAAATATTCTCTTTATTTTGTTCCACTTCAATGTCATCGTCACTGCTCAATATTTCAATTGTCTTCTGCTTGTCACTTAAAACCATGACATCACTACTACTATCGGAGGATTCTTCAAACGATACTGGTGGGAGATCCGAAACAATGTGTGTGGAAGACAATTTGTCGTTGATATCATTGGCGAAATGTAAGCTGACTCGTGGCGATAGATTGAAATCCTTATTTTGATGCTGATTTGGTGCTGGAAGTCAAAAAATTGAATTTTTATTATGAAAATCTTGTTTTAATCTTAAAACATACCATTTAAACTGTCCCGCATGGAAGAACTATTAATTGTTGTGCATTCCGACACCACCGCCGCCGAACCATCAATAAGTGAAGACATTTTACTTTCTTCTTTTGTTGCATCTGTTTCATTTACATGATCTTCATCACTTTCTGAGAGAGTTAACAATTTTGTTCCTTTGCTGCCTCTATATCGCCCACCAACCTTACCCTTTGCTCTTCCAGGCTCATCATCGGAATAGTCAATTTCGCTTGAATCATCATCGGAATCCAAGTCTTGCGGACGAACGCCTGTCATGCTCATGCGTGTGCGCGGTGAGATTGCGCGTTCCTCGAACTCTTCGTCCGTATCAGACTCAATAACAGCAACACGTTTCTTCTTGCCTTTGGACCTGCGCACAGCAATGGGAGAATCATTGGAGCCATCCGATGCATCAGATTCTTCTACTGTTTCAAAGGAGGCTTTAGTGGCGTCATCAACTGACGATGCTTCCTCTTCTGCGTTTAAAGAGATTTTCTCAAAATAAGAAAAATGCATTTGCTATTAATATTATTCTTACCTCCTGAAGAAGATTCACTAATTATATCTTCTTCGTCGCTTGCTAATATTTCTTCACTATCCGACATCTCTACACTATTTTTCTTTTCAAATTGAAATTTTGTTCAGGATTTAGACGCACGCACGCCTGTTAAATTTGAGTCGCTTTTTTGACAATAAAATAGTGGCGCCCTTAGTTGACAGAACAGATTTATTGCCTACATTGTGTTGCCACTTAATTTAGACTATTGTATCATATATCAAAGAGGAAATACTAAACTGATGTGGCAGCACGGTTGTTTTTGCTAATTATCGATAACATCGATATCACGTTTCAGGGCAGATAATTATCGGAAATTAAACATGGAACCAAGGAAGCTAGCAAATAATACAGAAATATATCATATTTTGCCACCTCCATAAGACTCACCGTTCGTTATTAACTTAGATGTGTTGGTGTGCTTCAACGGGTGTACTACTCGGTTCCCTGTGTTATTCTCTCAGTACTGAAAACTCTGGCTCAACATAAATCTAGTGTAAGAGTGAAATGAGAATATGTAAATACATAGTCCCTTTTTGATGACAGTCGCATAACGAAAGATGACTTTCTTCTGATGAAGAAATTGTGAGTCAACTGACCACATCCCAATTCCAATCACCTGGCGATTCCTAATGATATCGTTTTACCATTTTTTAAGATGCGAAAAACTACAATTCTTTTTTAAAAAATTACATAAAAAATATCTAATTTATCTACTACTATGTATAAGTATGTTTTACTCTGTTTTGCTTTTAACAGGAATTAAAACAATTACCGAACTATGTGTTTCTATCACAGAGTGGTTCGAATTTGAGAACTTCAACTTTAATAAGTAAAGCAAATTTCATTTGTTTTGTTTTCTTGTATTTTTTTAATTCATCATACAAAAATTTAAGAATGTTCACTGTGTATAATTTTGAATGTCTTGAATATTTCTTCTATATACTAATTTACATAAAAATGTATGAATCTTTTTCATAACAATAATTCATCAACAATTGTAGATTGCTGTGTGTTTAAACCTTCGTCTTAATAGTGAGAGAGGGTGGTGATAGGAATGGGTTTGTATTATTTTAAATGCTTGAGAATCCAGATTAGTTCTCATTCATCCCTTCACACATGAGAGAGAGGGATAGTGGAGAAGAGTGTATGGAAGAGGAGTTTACTTCTTAAGTATAGCTTGTGCGGCAGTGACAATGTGACGTGCTGAGATGCCAAAAAGATCGATCAGGACAGCTGCTGGACCCGAACGTGGCACTGTAGGCACATACAAATGCTTGACAACAAAGTTACGTTGCTCGGCAATAGCACTGAGCACAGCTTCACCCAAACCGCCTTGCTGATAATGATCTTCGACAACGACAATGCGACCACCGCATTGTCTGCCATGATCAATGATTAGATCAACATCCAAAGGCTTAACAGTGAATGGATCAATAACACGTGCAGTGATACACTCTTCTTCTAGCTTCTTGGCAGCTTCCAGACACTCGTGGAGGGTAATACCAGCTCCAATGAGCAATACTTCATCGGAAGGCTTCTGGCGAACAACTTTACCCTTGCCAATGGCAAAGACCTCATCGTTGTTGTAGATTACAGCAGTTTCGGGACGTGAAGTGCGAATGAAGCAAATACCCTTGGTATTGGCAGCCAATTCAACAGCGCGTTCAACACACACAGCATCAGATGGATAGAAGACTGTACTGCCGGGTATGGCACGGAACATAGCAATATCTTCAAGACCCATCTGTGAGGGGCCATCTTCACCGATGCTGCAGCCACAATGCGAACCAACAAAGTTGGCATTCGTCTGTGAGATTGCGCCCATGCGAATCTGATCAAAAGCACGTGTGAAGAAAGTGGCGAAGGTCGAAGCAAATGCAACTGTACGACGACGGCACATGGCTCCAATGGTGACACCCGCTAAATTCTGTTCAGCAATATAGCATTCAATGTAACGTTCTGGGAATGCATTGCGCAACTTATCCGAATATGTTGAGTTCTTGGTGTCACCATCCAATGCAATAACACGATCATTGTCAGCAGCAATCTTGGCCAATGCTGTGCCATAGGCCAAACGTGTTGCAACCTGTTCACCCAACTTGTAATTTGGTGGGCCACACAACTTAATGTTTGTGATGTTAACCTCTGGAGCAGGTTGCATTTTATTGGTACGTTTTGGGACCAGTTTCACACTAGGATTGACAATCAAACTGCATAAATGCTTGACCACAGCATCAGCCTTATCGCCTAAGGCTTTTCCATGCCAATCTTCCAAATCCTCAATGTCCGGGAAGAACTTGCCCTTAAAGGTCTTGCAAATAATTGCCGTTGGCTTGCACTTTGTGTTTTCAGCCTCCCAGAAAGCTTTGCATAATTCATCAACATCATGACCATCAATAACAATAGCATGGAACCCAAATGCCTCCACGCGATCACGATAAACATCCATTTGATGTGCCAATGAAGTTGGCTCCGATTGACCCAAACGATTCACATCGAAAATAACGCACAAATTATCCAATTGATAGTGACCAGCAAAATGCAGTGATTCCCAAATAGAACCCTCTGCCGATTCACCATCGCCAACAACCACATATGTCCTATAATCGGCCTTATCGAAATTCTTGCCTACATAGGCCATGCCAGCACCAATGGCAATACCTTGACCCAACGAACCAGAACCAACATCTATGAAATTCAAACGTGGCGTCGGATGACCTTCCAGATCACTATCGATCTTACGCAAGTTCTTCAATTGGTCAACTGGAAAGAGACCGGCTTCAGCCCAGGCTGCATATAAGATTGGAGCTGCATGACCCTTCGATAAGACAAAACGATCACTAGAGGGATCACGTGGATGCTTGAGATTTAAACGCATCTGATTGAAGAACAATACCGACATAATTTCCGCAATGGAAGCACATGATGTTGGATGACTGGAAAAAAAAAATTAATTCATACAATAAACAAAACGGATCACTATCACATCAAATATCATATTATAATACAAGTTTATGCTGATGATGACTTCACAATACTTTTTTCTTTGGGGGCTCGTCGTTTCCAAGAACATGGAAACATGGCACACAAATATACAATACAATGAAAATGTCTAGACTAGATCATAGTCACACTTCCAATTGATTCTAAGATATTTATAGAACAAAAAAAAACTATTGGGTGACAACAAAACACTCGTTAATCCAATGGATACAATGGGTCTTGATGATTGCTTCCTACAACAACACACATAATATTCTCAATTTTTTATTTTTTTTAAACAATATAAATTAACAATTCATAAACATCTCTTCATGTTGAGTTGTTGCTGTTTCTCTAAAATCAATGGAATGATATATTGATTCACGTGTATCTACAAATATATGGCATGCGTTTTCTTCGCCATGTAAAACGTGCTAAGAAGAACAATCATCAATGAGTATTTTAAGAACTTTTGAAGGTTACATTCAAATCAATTTTTATCAACTTTTCTTTATAGTTTAGGAATCTTATCTTAATCTTAAATGCCTTTGAAAAGGTTATCTATACGTGAAATTTTCCGATTTCTATGTGGTTCTAGTTTCATAAACTTTTCCTATGTTTATGTCTGCATTTTAGTTTGATATTTAAGAAGTTTGTTATCAAAGAGAGAAGCTTAAATCGGACAGACTGAAAATATGCTGACAAGACTATTGTATTGTTTGGTTGTTTATAAAAGCGTTTAATAAAAATATGTATAGAATGGGGATATGAGTGATTATAACACAATATTATATTGTCGGTCAATCTTTTTTTTTTAATGCAATATGCATCCATGTTTTACAACATATACATATGTATGTATGTAGGTAGGCTGCAGCCACTACCCAATTATATCATTTTGTCATAGATGGTGTTTTTCAATCTGTTAATATTCATATGCGAATATATGCGGCTTCTTCTTAGCACTGTGACCACATTAGTATAGCTAAGAGTGCACTTAATCTCCTATCTAATAAAATATACTAAAATGAAAGCTTTTCATTTTTTAATAAAATAAATTCCATTAACAAAAAATTACATCTAAATCTAATTTAATTAATGCATATTATCGCAGCATTAAGTAAACACTCCACTATTTTTACTACTTCAGTGTCAAAAAGAGGTCATAAAAGTCAAGGCAAAAGCAAATCATGCGATGGGTGGTAAAACGCACAATAATCATCAAACGTTAACATATCAAATGTATACAATTTCAAGAGCTGATAAGGAAAGCGGATGCCGGCCACCAGACTATTTAAATTTTGGACAATCAATTTTATAATAATTCTAAGCTGCTCTAATGCATTTTAAAATATGATTTTTTTAAAGCTTTAATACATATAATAAATTTAATGAATATTATTCTCATTTATTTGACATTACCCCCACTCATTACTGAAATGACATTCACCGGTTAGTTAGCAAGTGAGTAGAGAGCAAAAAACCAACAAACAACAATGACGTATGATGAAAAAGCTTGAAAATGCTCTCACAATCATCTCACTGTCTAGACTTTCGCTCTCTTTGCAATAACTTGAACCGCATTCACGCTCTCTATCTCTCTGTCTCTTATGTCTAAAGACATAAATGGAAAAAAACAGTTTTTGTATATTAAGCAAGCATTTAAGCAAGGTCATTGAAGGTTATGAATAAATTAATTACTAAAACATTAGAAATTTTGAAAGAAAGTTTGTAAAATGTGTGAAAATGAAGTCATTTTTTATACAACAAAAAGTTTAACAAATGAAGAGGGGTCACCTTTGATAATTTTTATGTTTAACTAGTAGTGCAGAGGAAAAACAGACACTCGAAGGGCATTTGAAATTGAGTGCAAGGTGCACAACTTTTCAAAAAAAAATATAACTAAGTATTGGTTTCACTTTTATTGAAATTTGTGTAATTGAGTATGTGGTTAATTACTTACCCAGATTTGGAGGCCTGCGTTGAGGTTATAGAATGTATACGCAAACGTTGAGCAATATCTTTCAGATCTTGTACAGTTTTGGCTTCTGGCTTGTGGTACGACATCTTGAGTTGTTGCTGATTTTGAAATAAATTCTTGAATAAAATGTTTTTTCGGTTTATTAAATATGTTCTTATTAGAAATGCCGTGTTTTCCTCTTTTTTTACCTCCTCTTCTGTTATTAGCAACGATCCGTTGCTGCCGGTTGTTCCAAGTAAACTTAAATGGCTGACAAAAACTATATACTTAAGTTAAGTTTGCAAAGTGGAGTATATATATATACTGCTTGGAAATAAGTATGGCGCGATATTGAGTTGTTGCTTTTGCTGTGTTTAGCTCTCTCACAGGCGCTCTCTCTATGTAGGCTTATGTTGTTGCTATTGCTGAAGGCACTGAACAAGAACAACAAATTAGTATTTTAATATTAATAAGTATTTTTCACATCTCCATATATAAGTAGGCACGTATTATCTACTCAGATAAGTAGTTTTATATATAAAAACTACTGCGTGTTTCGTTCGTGCTTGAGAGTAACTTCACCTAAACTCAAGAGAGCGTCGGCTATAATAAGGGAGACAACGAGTGTGCTTCTAAAAGAGATGAATAATCATGGGCGTAGCCAGGTACGGACAGTGGGAAGCTGCTCCCCCTAACCTAGTAGATATTTTATTATTTACTATAATTGTTTTGAAAAAAAAGATCGAAGAATAAAAAACCATCAAACCATCCATATTCCAGCTTTATGTGAAAAATATAAGAGTGTTGCTATTTTTTATGAACATTTTGAGGAAATTGTCAATGGACTTTCAAATATATCGAGAGAAGGGAATGATACACAGAGGAAGGGTGCTTACCAACTATATTGCGCTGCTGCTAGGTCAGAGTTCATTATATGGATTGATAGCCAAATACTCAAGCATGTTAGAACCTGCTGTCAATGCTTTACAATCAAAAACTATCGACATGTATGCATGTATGAATCATATTAAAAAATTAATATCTCTCGTAGAAGATCACCGCAGCAACGCGGACGAGAAGAACCAAATTACAACTGCAGCTGCAATTGGGACTGATTTACAAGTCTCGCGCATTGTATCTCGCCAACAACATCGGTCCAATCACCCTGCTGAGTCTCCATGCGATTTTTGGAAGTAATCGATCTTTATCCCTTATTTAGATTCCCTCATATCCGCACTAGATCAGAGTTTTGATTTACCTGCTTTCGGCTTGATGTCGCTACATCCCAACTTGATGCTAAATATGTCATTAGCTGATTTTAAAGAGCAATACTACAATTCGCATTTTTTCGAGAACGAAGCGAAGCTATGGTTTAAACTATGGAAGGACAAGGATATAACAAGAGAAGAACTTAAAGATCTAAATTTTACAGATGTGTTAAAGGAGATGGAAATATTCTTTCCTGCAACAAAAAACACTATTTTAATTTCCTTGGCACAGCCTTGTACAACAAGCAACATAGAGAGATTCTTTACTACACTGCGCCGTGTGAAAACATGGATAAGGTCAACGATGCTAGAGAACTGTTTAGTGTACACAGACAAATTGTACAAGAAAATGGCGATAAAATTACACATGAAATTTTGAAACGTTTTTGCGAAGAACATCGAAGACTACTATTAGTGTAATAAAATAAAAAATGTTCTCTATTAACAAACGTTTTTGAAGTATGCATATTATTCGTGTTTCCTTGCCTGGACCCCCTGAACAAAATCCTGGCTACGCCCATGTGAATAATTTCTCAGCTTTAATGGTGCACAGTGGGTGGAAATAATAACTGCCAATCAAATAGTTTAACAATTCTAATTCTAAAATGAGTTAACATAACTCTGACATACTACACATATTTTGCCAAAGAAAAATTGCTAATACAATTTGATTTCTCTTTCATAAATTTTGCAATAGAAGTGTAAGTGGGGATCTATTCATAAATACATATGTCGTCTCATTCCCACTGGTCGCCATCTAATGCATTAGTCAGCAAAGTCCACAAGCCTTCGATAGCTCAGTTGGTAGAGCGGTGGACTGTAGAGTATAAAATTGCAATAGAAATCCATAGGTCGCTGGTTCAAATCCGGCTCGAAGGAGAAATTCGATTCGAATTTAATAGTTTTTTTTTTCTTTTTTGCATAAAAAAATAATTTAGCAGAAACAGTATTAATTTCTCAAACTTACGTTTTTTTGATTTCTTATAAAATGTGCATTGATAACCTTCAATTTTTTTGAACGTAACACAGATAGTTTAAACAGGAAATTTTGATAGCAATAAGTTCAAATAAAAGGTTGAAATATTTTTAAAATTCTATAATTTTTTGTTGTTGTTGTTTTTGAAATTTATTTCTCATGTTTTTTGATCTGAAAAATTATAAAATTATAGAACCTACACCTAGAGAATAAACGATTATTATTATACCAAAAGTATTAAATAAATTAAGAAAAGAAAGATAAAATGTCTTACATAAATCGTACAATAGGCACAAAAAACGTGTTAATTCGCTCCAATCAACCCACACACTCTGACACAATAATCCGTTTGACCGTTATATACCTTCGATAGCTCAGTTGGTAGAGCGGTGGACTGTAGAGTACTGAAATGCAATAGAAATCCATAGGTCGCTGGTTCAAATCCGGCTCGAAGGAGTCACTTTTTTTTAAGTTCAAGTAAATTTATATATTTATTGATTGATTATGTAAATTATAACAAAAAAATATAATGTAATTAGAGTACATACTATATGCTAAGGCAAAAGACTGTAAAAAGTAAATTTATATTTAAAATTTTCTCTATACAATATGTAATTAAATAAAACACTTAATAAAAAAAAAAAAATTATTAATTTCAAATCGAATTTCTCCTTCGAGCCGGATTTGAACCAGCGACCTATGGATTTCTATTGCAATTTTATACTCTACAGTCCACCGCTCTACCAACTGAGCTATCGAAGGCTTAAGCAACTGCTGACCAAATGCGAAACATGATTTGAATGTGTTTATGTGGGAATGTATTACAATTTGACATAAATAATTGAGCCAACAAGAACAAAAAATTGAGTATTTTTAATATAGAATCTAAAACAATTTCAGGAAATTAGTAATTAATCAATTAAAGTAATGAAAATAATTTTTTGATAAATTATATATACATTTAATGCCTTAATAAATAACGAAAAAAAATATCCTAAGGATCGCTCCTTCGAGCCGGATTTGAACCAGCGACCTATGGATATCTACAAATACAAATTCATCTACAGTCCACCGCTCTACCAACTGAGCTATCGAAGGGTTATATGTTTTGTAACATTTGTCTCATATAAGCAATGATGAAAATTATACAAGGCTAAGTATGCAATGCTATTCACACATTACCCATTTACAGTGTTGTGTAATGCCGACAACGCGCAAAGCATCATTTAAATTATTTATAACAAATAATATTAGGTACATATTTTTATATCTTATTCTAGAATTCTTATACAAAAAATAATTGTGAATTAATGAAGTTTAGCACAATTTAAATTAAAAATCTTATAAAAATAGTTATGTTTAGCGTGTTTTATTTGTATTAGCAAATTTACATTGTTTTTTGTTGGATTTTTTATTATTTCATTTAGAAAATATATTGCACAATTTAAGAAAATTAAACATTTTTAACTATAATTTAATTAAAATTTACTTTTTTTGGAAAAATTATTTTCTTTCCAACTAATCTAACATTCCCAATTTTTTATGATTTTTGTAATACAAAATTTGTATGTTTTCTAACTAACTTTGTGCCCTTTCTTGAAAAACCTTTCTTTTAGTAAATTAATAGAAATTTTTATGAAAACATTTTATAAGCATTTAATTAAAGATCCTAGTAAAAAAACGCTCAAAATCTTAAATCAGAATGAGGAGAGCAAACCATGCTCCTAGGATTTAAAAATGTGTTTTTGTATGGAGAAAAAAAAGAAAGTTGTAATACTAACAGTTCATAAAAATAAGTACGGTTAACCGTTTTAAAATTTCTCTAATAATTTATCATTCTGATGATCTTTCCACATTTAAATCAACAAATATACAATGAAAACCAAAAACATTGGAAAGATAATTTAATATTAACCAATAATTCTCATATAGATATAAGGAGCAATCAAGTTAAAAATTTTCATTGCAACAACTTAGTATTCTGTAAATTTGTTTTTTTTCAAAGTCTCCGGATTGTGTGTAAAATTTTTAATGATATTAAATCTTTGGTAGAATCAAATCTTAATGGTTATTTATCTTAATTTAATATTACACAAATTTGCAATTTAATTAAAAATTTACTAGTAATTTTATATAAAATATATGAATTTACATTTATTTTTTTGTTAATGAATCTTGTGCAATAATATTTTTTTTTTTTTTTTGCTTAAAAATTAAGACTAAGATATTTTTTATTATGTATTTTCAAAGCCTTTTCAACTACATAGTTGTTTTGTTTATATTTTTTATTTGTTTTTATTTTTATTTTTATTTGGTGAAGTGTCTTCACAGATTTCTAGTTGTTGTAACATTTACAAATATTTATCTTTTTTAATTTCTTATTAATTAAACAATTTACCTAATAAATTATTGAATTTGTCTTTTTTAGCTTTAATTTATTTCCTTTGTAATAAGTGACACGGTGTCTCAATAAAGGTATTGGATCACCCAAGTTTAATGATTTAACAATGATAATTTTTTATGCATAATAAATGACTTTTTTTTCTTTATATAATAACGAGATTTAAAATAAACAATATTTTTTTGTTTTTATTGATTAGAAATAAATATTTTGTTTTATTAACTAACAAAAATATAAAAAAATAAAACAAATGCTATAAAAATATACAAAATACAAATATCATAATTGCAAAATAATAAATATCACTGCACTTTCAACAAAAGCACTTACATATGACTAAGAATTAATTACTTCCTTCTAACATTCTTTTCTTTTTAACATAAAAATGCTAACATAAAATACTTAAGAACATTCTGATGTTATGACAATGATGATATAAATAATAATTACGACAGCTTAGGCAGTTTGTATGTGTTTGTGTTTGCTGCTGGTGAATGAAAATAAATACTTAACAAAAAGACGAATCAAAATTCAAAGTAACATTAACTTATTCTAGGGCAATGCCTTGGATCCAAGCACTCAAATCACTGCCATCGGATTCCATAATAATTTCGTCAGGTTCATCATTAGCGACCAAGTACTGGGCTGCTGTTCGTCCACTCAAATAGGCACCATGTACAGTTGAATAGAAACTGGAATGCGTATGCTCGCCAGCAAAAAGTATCGAAGGCTAAAAAAAGTTCAGAAAACAAAATCAAACAAATTATGAACAGACAAAATACAAAATACACTAAAGAATTAAATCATTCGAAAGATTGTCAGTAGATACATCCTTTAGTGTATAGAATTAAGTGTTTAGGATTGTTAAAAAAGACCCATGTAACGAAGTGATACACTACCGCCCTTCCCTAATCTAAGAGTTCGGAACTGCAAATGGTGGACACAAGTAGTTCAATGGCAAGCAATTGTAGTTGATAGAAACGATTTGAAAGCATTAAAATATTAGGATTATGCCTTGTCTAGCCAAAGGGCCCAAGGCATCAAAATATACTTCCCCTCATACACCGGAGAACTTTGATATCATTAATTAATGTATAGAATGCAATAACAACATCATTGTTGCTCAGTCACCCAGTAACATTGAAATCCCCTCAGAGCAATATGGTCTAATACATCGAGGTGCATACACTACTTAGTTACTTGCATCACGATTTCAACTTAACCAAGAGATCAAAGTTCGTCTCTATTGTATGTTACTAAGTATTATTAATACTGTAAAGACACATGACTATGACTCCACTTGATATGTGAGCGAGCAATATCGAAATTCATAAAGCACTGGAAGTGCCATTCGTGTCAGATAGATATATTAATAGGATATATAACCATATCAATGACTTAGCAATAATTATTATAGACATCATTATAGATTTTAAGGTTTCGATGTTACATATTGCAATGTCTAACTTTATGTTGGTTGAGCTCGATGAAGCCTCTTCAATTCTGTAATGTAATAATTTGTTGGTTGTCGCAAGACAGATTGCATATAAAATATTAATCTATTGTCCAGTTCCCAACTACTGCATCATACAAGTATGGACTACGTATTTATATTCATTTGATACAATATACATAAGTACATACCTTTATAGCCTGTGGCGATGTATACAGTGGTTGTGCTATATTCTCAATATCCTCTTGAGTTGCTCCGATGGGTATTGTTGTATAGGAGCCTGCTGTATATGGTTGTGTATGCCAACTTGTACTACAAATTTATATAGAAATTTAAATTTTAGTAACTTAATACATGCATATTTCTTGGTTTCATTTCAATTAAACTTACCATATACAACGTTTCGGTTTCGGGACATAAGGATCTTGTAAAAAGTTTCGTAATATTTCTGTACATTTCTCGGCCACAACTTCGTGAGTTAATGTTTCCATATAGATCGCTTCACGTCCTGATACCCAAGCCAATAGCAGTGTATCTGTGACCTTTGCAAATGAATAGATTTTCTTATACCAATTTTTACTTAAATATTCATCTGTTGCACGCTGTTCATCGGTTGCATGCTCTTCATATTTATCGTCATCCCATAGCAACATAATCTCAGATACTGCTGCACTTAAAAAGGGTCTTTCGTATTCCAAATAGATTTTATCCACAGTACCATACATGAGATTCTCAATAGATTCTTGTTTATAATGTGGTAATTCAGGATCAAAGAGGCTTTTATGCGTTTGCTTAAGCACACCCAATGGTATTGTGCATATCACATGTGTAGCGTGTATAACGCGCCCATCTTCACAATCAACACGCACAGGATAATCAGGGTAATCACAATTGCTATTATTGCTAGTATTTGAATCCACAGAGGCACCACGTAACTCTGTACCAGCACTAACAGAAGAACTACCAGCCGTAGGTACTTCAGTTACTGTCTTTTCTGAATCATCAGAATCTTCGCCCTCGGAGTTCTCATCAACAGTTTCTAAACCAGTCAGAGTTTTTTTCCGTTTCCAATGTATTTTCTTTACAGGACATTTAGTGATGATAGCCTCTTTGGGTATATGAACGCTCATCGGCCTCAAAATGGAACTGTAACCTGATGGTAGAACAATATTGCCGCCTTGTAATTCTGTATAGCTTCCTGAAAAATCGGAATTTGCAGTGATTTAAAAATTTTGGTTAAACATATAAAAGGAAATTCATTTAATTTACCCAATTCCAAGAGGTCAACTTCATTCATATTATGACAGCCAGTTATACAAGTTTCACGTTTCAATAGACAATTGAAAATCAATTGCTTTAAACGTTTCTCTTTGGGATCTTGCACAGAACTCAAATAAATCTGTATCTCATAATTAATATGCTCGCCCACACTGTGTATATCCGGTGGTGGACTATATTGACATAGGAAATATTCATCGCAACGCCTTAAAAAGCATACATATGCCTCATAGATTTCCTGTAATATGCTAAAAGGAACTTGATGTCCATCCTCGGTGGTGGCCACAACTTTGTGCGGCTTTGGTATATTAACAACACTGACTAGACCATGTTGTACGGCAAGTTCAAATATTGGATTACCCAAAACCCCATGAATCCAATTGGCGCCAAGCTCAATCTAGAGATAAATAATAAATAAATTATTAATGAGAAATCAAACTACATAATCAGATATCTGAAATGACTGGAATTTGATAAAAACAAAAAGGTATAAACAATATAAAAACAAGTTTATACATTTTTAAGTAAACAACTGTAATGAATTCTAAAGTGAACAATTTGCTTGCTGGGGCGTTAAGTAAGCGCACTCGACTTTGAAGGTGAACTTTTTGTTACATTTCATATGAATCAACAAACATTTGTAATATGAAACGACGACAATTTACAAAGTACAAGTTGGTAGTTGGTTTTATAGAATCATTAATACTTTTCATTTGATGGTTTTTCTACATAAACATCATCAATGTGTTGGATTGAAGTCTTATATAATGTTAAGCAGGGTATGATTATCACGATAATCCAGATGTTTATACACATATGTATAATTAAATGTTAATTTTAAAAGTGACACATAACGATTTTCATTTTTCCAAACATGATGCCATCATCATCGAACTGAAATCTTTACTAAGTCTATTTGACAAAAGTCACGATTTAAAATGAATAGATATTTTCTATATATATTCAGATATACTTAATATTAAGCTGCTTAGAATCATGAAATTATTTTGTAAAAATCAACTAAAGTCGATTGATTGATTCAATCTATTTTGATCGAATAATTTCTTTTAATGGGAAGCGGGAAAAGACCTGCTATTTATAAACTTTCACTTCTATTCTTCATTTAGGCCTATATATAATCTTATCAAATTTATTTGTTGTATAATAATAATCATGTATGATGAACTACACATGTACATAGTACATATTTTCTTTGCTTGTGACCTAAAAATTGAAAAATTCATGAAATTTCATTTGAGAATTTTTTTTAATTTTGTTGCACTTGCGTTTGCTCAATGAAATTTGAATTTGGCAAAAATTCAATAAGGAAAAAAAAGAAACCTTAAACAAGGACACAGAGTCCAAGTGCAATGAAACTTAAATTTATACTTTTTATAATATATATAAAAAAAATATCTGCATAATAACAACAAATTTATGGACATATTCATTCAGTCTATTAAAGGTCTTAGAGACTTCTGTTGGACAAAGTCAAAACATTTGTAGAAAAATCTATAAACTCATAAAAGTTGTGGTGGCTTCATACTACTCACATTCCTTGACTTTTGCGCAATAGTCGAAACAATGAACGATGAAAGAACGAAGGGAACAAACAACTCATCAAATGAATTTACAATTTCTTTAATTGAAATACACTCACTCACTCTTTAATCCGTAAATATTATGATACAATAGAAATATCTACTACATAAGTATGTAGATGACAAATTTTGCTTACATAATCCATAAGCTATTATTATTATTGTTGTTGTTGTTGTGATGTCTTTACCTTTTGATTGCCTAAGGGTATGGATACAACACGTCCACCAATCCGTCCACGTGCCTCTAATATGCAAAAATCATCATAACCATTTTGTAATAAATGATTTGCAGCCGATAATCCAGCGACACCACCACCAATGATTAACACATTTACTTTATGTGGGCCGCTGCCACTGAATCCACCGCCACCTCCTATGCCCGCATTCAATACTTCGTCAGTGGGTGATGGTGCTGGCGTAATCGGTGTTTTCTCGCCCATATTTATTTTGTTTATCACACGTTCAATTTTATTCAATAAATTCTCTGATTGCAGTCAATGCATTCGTTTCACTATTATTTTTATCACTAAATATACTTATATTTTTATGTTCTATTCACTGTCGCCGTTGTTGTTGTTTTTGTTATTATTATTCTATTTGCTATTTGTATTTTTCACGCATATTTTCGTTTTCATCTTTTCTCTATTGCGTCTGTATTGGTTTTTGCTTATGTCAAAACGTCAAATGTGTGTTCGTTTTTCGTCTTATTTTACACTCTCTCTCTCTGACAGATTTTGACAGAGAGCGCATTTTTCTGAGCAGCTGATCTGATGAGCACCAAATTGCCGGCATTAAATGTTATTTATCAAGGAGCTTTTATGGATTTTTATTATATAGAAAACATTTAATTTAAATTTATTTAATATTTTAATTAATAAATATGTTATAACAAATGTGTTTAGAAAAGAAACTGGCAAAAAAAAAACCAAAACAAAATATAGAAAGAGAGAGAGAGAGTGAGAGAGTGAAAAACAAAGGCTTAGTCAGTGACATGGCAACTTAATTCAATTGTATAATGTGCTAACTTAATTCAAAACCAACCGACCAGGGACACCATAATTAAAGTTGTTATAACGGTCAATGAGAGGAATATATATAGACAACACCAATTCCTAGATACACTTCCCATACATATGCATACTATTCAAGTCACATGTTTTAGTAGGCGTCTATGGGATATGTCAATTAATTTTATTTCACGACAACCTAAATTATTGAGCTAAATAATCATGTTATGAATATGTGATGCTAACCCTTTGTATTATCCTTTATCCTTTTATTTCGTTTTTATTTTTTATTTATTATGATATTTTTTAAATTGTAATTGATGATACTGCACTTTTTCCAATGCTTGCTTTTATGATTGTCTAATGATTGATCACGAAAATAAATGAAAACTAGCATAAAAATATAACATTTATCATATCATCATTTATTAGGTTTCTTAACAATCTTATATTATAATAATAAGTACTATTGTTTTGCAAGCCAAGCTCTTGATGCTGCTGAAGTGGATGGTTTATTATCGTCAGATAGGATACTTCCCTTTTCTGATAATTTAAAACTCTTGTCGTTACATTGTCTCTTGTTTTCACTCATATTTGGAGAGCCAATCCTTTTATTATTTTTTCCATCAGATTTATCGTAAGGACGCTTAACAAAATCGTTCGAGGTTTCCCTTTGAATTTCACTTGACGGTCTGTAATTATGAGATGGCATCATTCTCAGTTCAGCAAAGTCGTTTAATTCAATTGGCAATTAAATATCTTGAATGAATAAAAGAAATTATATACAAAATGTATTTTAGTTGATAGTTTTGTCAAATTTGTACAAGTTTAAATAATTTCAAAACTTACCAAAACAAATAAATTGCGACGAAATCAAATGTAATTGTTTGCTTATTTCGCCGCCAATGCGATCTATCAACGAACGTCTATCACAATTGAAGGAAATTGCAAATGTATTAGTATGTAGAATATTTTAGCAAGCGCTGTGAATGGCAGTCACTTTTAAAAGAAGAAGAACAACAACAACAATGAAGTATCAAACAATTAAATTAAAATATGGTGCATTCCCTATTTGTGTCTGTGCTAACCAGATATTAGTTTTATTATTTTTTTGTGTAAAACACAGTACAATGCTGAGCATTCAGCGTTTATCAATTTATCTTGACTTAAAAACCTGTGCCATGTGGACACCATTAACTAAATATGGCAACTGTCAGTGTGATGAGGAAAAACAATTACGTCTTATGGATGGTTGTAAGTTATGTTGTATATATTAATTGCCCCGATTTGATTAGATTAGATTTAGGGAAGAGTGAGAACTATTCACCTCGTTACTGTCTGCGTTAATGGTGCCTATTATAACAGCATCTCCGTGAGTCTAGTAGTCATTAGGAAGTTGTTTTTTTTTCGAAGAAAAGTCGGCAATTTCTGTTGTTTCCAGGAAATGGTTTTATTCTCTTGCTTCATTTTCTGCTTGCTTTGTTTGTTTAGGGCAACAAGTGATTTCATATTGTTTTGATGTGATCAAAGTGCAATAAGTATTTTCATAATTTTTTTCTATGATGATTTTCTAATATGTACGTGAATCCAACATAGGTTAAAATATAAATAAAATCTCCATTGTGATGTCACATACTGGAATAGTGATAGAAGAAAAGGGAGAAAGTAAAGTGAATACACAGCTTGCTTTCTTTTCAATTACCAGAGCATCGTTTGCGAGGTGAGAGCTTGTCATAAGAACCGTTGCAGCTCCGTGGCTTTGACTGAGTTCAATAAGAGGAAATCACTGAATATTTATTTCTTAAATAAAAATATCTTAAATGTAAAAATTTTAACGTAGATTTATTGCGTGCATGTTTGATTAAGTTTCTAAGTCATTTTCAGAACTGCCACTGCCGACCGGTCTTTTGTTGTTGACTATGACTTTGAAACAACTTTGAAATGTCTACAAGGATTAAAAAAAAAAAAAAAAAAAAAAAGGAAAGCAAGTATGAAATTGACAATGGTCGCTTTGCACGCAATGAAATACGTCATAGTAGAGTCAGTCAAAATAATAAGAGGCCACCTGAACTTATTTACCCAGTCTATCAAAAACAAACACCTGTTGGTTGTCAATCAAAGTATCTAGTACAACACAATATCAACAGGTGCGCAAGCGCCACAAAACATACACAGAGGAGTAGTTACAGCAACGCATAATAAACACAAAACAACAGAGAAAAACACAAAAACACCACCAGCCTATTTATAAATTAAGTTTTGTGTTAAAAAGTTTATTGACGTTATTAGTAGGACAACGACAACTTGTGATTCCTGCAGTCAAAACTATCCATCATATGTCTCTGTGTCTGTCTGTCTGTTTGTCTCCCATAACATGAAATATCGATCAAACATTATGAATTACTGCAACGCTTTCGAATTTGGCCGAGTAAATTTATGCAGAACTAATTGGGATGCCAAAGTGTCTACAACAACTTCTTGCTAAAGGACTACAAAAAAAAATATATATATATATAGATATTTTCTTAGTAAATAATAAATTATATTAAAATATGGATGATCGAACAATTGATTCGATATTTGCTGGCTCATTGGAGGCCTTGCCGCCAGTGAGTTCAAAAATTGTACGCATCTTTACCAGTTCTACATTTACGGGTAAATAATTGAACTTCTCTTGTGAAATATCATGTTACGTAATTGAAAAATTCTTAATTATTATTTCAATTAAATAGATACTACTATGGAACGTAATACTTTAATGGCAAAATGTTATCCACGTATTAAGGATTATTGTCGAGAAAAACATGGTTTGGAATTTCAGGTAATATGAAATTTACAATATAATAAATATAAGAAAATGTTACATAAGATAAATGTTTTTGGTTTCAATGACCTTGACATATTCATAGGTGGTTGATATGCGTTGGGGTGTACGTGATGAAGCAACCGATGATCACATGACAACGGAATTATGCATGCGCGAAATTAAAAACTGTCAGCGTCTATCAATGGGTCCCAATTTTATAGTATTTCTAGGACAAAAATATGGCTATCGACCGATACCAACATATATTGTTTCATCTGAATTGGCTTTGATTTGTGAAGAGTTAACATCCATGGGTGTTGATCGTGCACTTCTTGATCTTTGGTATAAAAAGGATTCAAATGCTGTTCCACCTGTATCAGTATTACAACCGATTTCATCGATTCTAATTAATTTCAATAATAAACGTGTCCCGAAACTACAAGCTGAGGATCAAGCAGTTTGGTGGGATACTCTTAACAAAATGCAGAAATTGTTGCGTAAGGCAGCTGCCTCATTGGGTGCCAGTAACAAGATGAGCAAGGATAATGTTCATAATTATTTTATGTCAGGTAAATACATATTTAACTAAAAATTGAATTGAAGTTTTTTTTTTTTTTTTGCTCAAAACGGGGGGTTTTCTTCTTCTCTATATTTAGTGACCGAACGTGAGGTTATCAATGGCGTTTTGAATGTGAAAAATACCAAGAATCATTGCTTGGCCTATGTTCGTTACATTAATAACATCAATCTGCAGAATCTCAAGAAGGCTTCACTGTTTGTCGACATCATTAATCGTAGTTTGGATACTGAATCTGCAAAATTATTGGGTGACTTGAGGGATACACGTTTACCTAATAAAATTGAATCAAGTAATATGCAAAAGTGAGTTTTTACCATAGTTGAGCCGCCCTAAGATTATTTCTATTCTATTGTTTTGTATTGTATTGTATATTCTTAGGTATACTGTTGAGTGGATTGGTCGTGAGGGTCTTGATATTGAAACACATGAAGAGTATCTGAATCATTTTATTTCACATTTTTATAAGAATATTGTTAAACTTGTCGATAGGGCCATGCGCAAAGAGGATTCCTCAGCGCAGGGACAGATAGTAACTGAAATCCTTCAGCATTTGCACGCTTGTAATAATTCGGTTAAAGTATTTTATGGTCGCGAAGAAAGTTGCGAACGTATCAAGCGATATATGCTGGGGGATTCAGATAAGCCACTTGTCCTTTATGGCGATGGAGGTTGCGGTAAAACATCGTTACTAGCAAAGAGTGCCGCCTTGGTAGCCAGTGAATGGTTCGCTGATAAGCGTCCCATAAATGTTATACGATTCTTGGGAACAACACCAGATTCCAGTGCTTTGACGCCAACATTGATATCAATATGTCAACAGGTGACGAAGGATTTACTATTACTTGCATATTATTGAAAATCAATCAATACAATATCCTGCCTTCGATGGTCATTAAAAACCCATATTAATTCCACTATTTTGTTATATTTATATATTCTAATCTATCTATAGATCTCTTATAACCTGATGTTACCATTCGAAAATATACCAGATGATCTTGTACCTTTAACAGCACATTTTAAGCAATTATTAACTTATGCAAGTTCGAATCAACCATTGACTTTGTATCTTGATTCTGTTGACCAGTTAACCGGCACACAGGATTCAAATAAAGTATCATGGATACCAACGCGTTTGCCACCACATTGTAAGGTACATTAACACATAAGTACATAATTGACTCATGTAATGCCTAATGCCACCACTTACTATACTTACTAAATTTTTTTATTTATGTATATTGAACCCTTGAATTCGGAATTCTGTACAAGTTTCTCAAATTGCTTGACTTGTGCCTGCTAAAAAAATTGCTTTAATGCATGTTGCATGTTTGTATAACATTCATACGTAGAATCAACTTCTTTCTATTATAACCTTGCTTCTTGTTTAACAACTTAAAAATCAAACATCATTTACATATATGGTATATGTATATGTTTCAGATAATCATTTCTTGTGCAAATGAGGCTGCTAATCCAATAGTATCTCAGGAATATCATGTACTACGTAAAATGATTGATATCGAAGAGAATTTCATTGAAGTCACCGCTCTGGGTGAGGAATTGGCCATGAACGTGATAAAAATGTGGATGAAAACTGCTTGCCGTGATCTCAATAACTATCAATGGCGTTTGGTGGCCAATGCCATAAGCAAATGTTCATTGCCTATTTTTGTGAAATTGGTTTTTGCCGAAATATGCCGTTGGCGTAGTTATACGCGACCTCAGGAGACACATCTAGCGAACACTGTCATGGATTCCATAATGATGTTGTTCGAACGAATTGAGAAGCAGCATGGAAGAATATTGGTATTTCATGCTTTGGCTTATATAACAGCAGCTAAGTCAGGGCTTTCGGAAAGTGAATTAGAGGATTTAATTTCATTAGATGATAAAGTTTTGGATGATGTCTATCAGTATCATATGCCGCCAGTACGACGTATACCGCCATTGCTATGGACTCGTATACGCAATGACTTACCGAACTATTTGAGTGAACGTGAAGCAGATGGCGTTAATGTCATGAACTGGTATCACAGGCAATTCCGTGATACCGCCAAGGAGCGTTACTTCAAGAATATGAATATGGCCATTTATTTTCATTCTATGATTGCCGATTATTATCTTGGTATTTGGGGTGGCGGTATACCGAAACCATTTAAATTTACAGAAATCCAAAGACATCGTTTTGGTTTGGCCGAAAAAGAAGGTTCCGCTGATCGTAAAGTTCCCATACAACCTTTGGTATTTACTAGCAAAGATGGTTTGTCCAAACGTTATAATCTTAGAAAGGTCTGCTCTATAATTATATATATTGTATGTATGTACATATTATATTTCTATTACTTATTATATTTTGCAATAGTTTGGTGAGCTTCCATTTCATTTTGTACGATCGCGTCGTTTCAAGGATCTCTTTGAGAATGTTCTCTTCAATTACGATTGGTTGCATGCTAAATTATCCAGTTGTCCATTGCAAGCAGTGCTGGCTGATTTCGAAGATGCTTCTGCCAATACAGAGGATAAGGAATCGAAACGTGAATTAATGTTAGTTGCTGATGCTTTGCGTTTGGGTGGTGCCATTTTGGCCATCTACCCGAATATGTTGGCACCCCAACTAATTGGTCGTTTGCTGCCCGAAATTGGGGGCAATGCAAATATAAAAATGTTGTTAAGAGCTTGTGATCGTAGTGGACCCAAAGATTGTGCACTCATACCGGTCAATCATTGTTTGCATACACCTGGTGGACCTTTGAAGGTACATATTTGGATATTACTATAAAATATATTATACGTATAATCTTAATGTTTCCAGTATTCATTGGAGGGTCATCAATTTGCTGTTTTTGCTTTTTGTTTGACCAGTGATATGCGTTATATGGTTTCTATTTCAACACACTTCATAACTTTCGATCTATCAACCTCGGATCTAACACGAGATGTAAATCCCGGTATTGAAGGCATTATGCAGCAATTGGTCTTGAGTCCGGATAATAAATGGGCTGCAGCCTATTCCAATAATAATCAAATTGTACTCTTGAATATGTTATCAAGTGAATTTGTTGTCATCAATAGTCCTTTTGAAGAGGAAGATGGACCAGTTTGTGGTTTACACTTACTTAATCAAAAGTATATTTACATATATCTGATATAATAGATTAACTAACTCCCTTATATATATATATATTTCAACAGCCTATTTATAATGTGCAAACTTCGTTGGGCCCGATTTGATATGCGTGGTAATCTGATTGAATGCTTTGACGCTGTCGGCAATAATGAGGGCTGGGAATATTTAAGTGAGTATTACTAATTTTCTTCCCATTAAAGATACGTATGTATGATCCATAATTAATTTTATAGACATGGAGTTCTTTAATGCATCGGATTATAATGCAATTTTTTGGTCGGGGTCTATAAATGAAATGCGTTTGCGTTTGGACTCCTGTCGTGATGGCAAGTATTCTGATCCTCAATACTTTTTCAGCGCTTTCGGAATGAATAAGGCACGGACCAAAGTCTATGGCTGTGCAAATGCATCCAATTTTGAGGTATCTGTTTATGAATTCATAAGTGACCCGGAAACTGGAGACATCAAATGGTCATTTGTTGAAACACTTCCACGTTTTGAAAACGATCAAAAGGAAATAATTCTACAATTGAGATTAGATCAAAAGGATCGTATGCTGTTGGGTACAGCAGGTCTTGGTTTTGTCATATGGGATTTTGGTGATGAAGATTATCGTTTGAGTGAGGAGGCAATATATTTGCCATTACCGCATGGTGTACGCAATATAACAACAAAAATTATGCAATCAAATTCGGTAATGGTTAGTTCTAAGATGGATTATGCTGTGGCAGGGGTACGCAAGAATCTTTATGTTTGGTGTTTGGAAACACGACAATTGGCCAAGGTACTTGATGCCCATTTTGGGCGCATCATACAACTGGAGGCTTTGACCATTGGCAATTGGAACAATGTTGTGACCTCATCAATTGATCGTTCGGTTAAGGTTTGGAATATTAATAATATTTTTGAAAAGGTCCATGTCATCGATAGACATGAGTTACAGATTGATAACATAAGGTAAATGATGATCATCATAACTAAAATTGAGTCATAATTAATTATGTTATATTATTTTTAATAGTTTATCTGAAGTCGATATGGCGGCCACAGTAACACGTAGTTGCGTCGGCGTTTGGGAAACACGGTCAGGCCGACTAGTAGCTAAGCTTGCTGACAGTCCGCTTGGCGCTATCGTTACTCACGCCGAGATCACGCCCGATGGCCGCTTTATTATATCTTCAGAGACCGGTAAATTCTTAGTATGGAATCGTGTATCCGAGCAAGTTGTCTATCGTGATGATCAGCCGGGCATACAGCAAATCACTTTTATGGATTATGGTTATAAAGTTATGACTGTCTCAGTACCGAATATCAATCAAAAAGAAATCCTAGCCGCAGCAGCAGCACAAGCTGGTGAAGAAACCAATCGCTTGACAGCCATAACAACAGTACGTTCGGTACCAGAGGGTTCTATACTCTTTCGATTTGAATTTCAAATTCGCATGATACCGGGTCTGCCTTTCCGGCAATCGGTCATATCAGCAGATTCAGCATATATTGTATGCTGTACGTTGGATAAATCGAATAAGGATTGCCTGGGTGTTTATAGTGCAACAAATGGAACATTTGTTTCAAAAATCTTACTTAAGGGTTGCTCCATTAAAGTCAGTATTACTACTTAGATTATCCTTTTTATTAACACTTTAGGTGTCACTTAATTATATATTGCAGGAAGTCTTTTCTTTGGTACCCATGCCACATAAGGCCAACCAGGTGGCTGTCATAAGTAGTGAAAAGGGCAGTATTATGGATATTAAGACAAAGAAACATATTCGTTCGATACCTAAATGGGGTGGTAGTATAACTAAGGATGGCAAATGTGGTCTATATGCTCCAACAAGGTAAGTCCCCCTATTTAAATAATTTGATCATATACGAGTACATCTAAAGTTTATTTATAGAGGAGGCCTAGAAATGCTGGAACTACGTAAGGGTGCCACAGTAAAGACTTTCATACCAAAAGTGGCCGAAGGCGTCTTCTCTGTCATATGCATATTTACTGAAAATGATGAATATGTTTGCTATTATCACAGGTATTTTGGAACAATTAACTGCATCTCTCCATCAAATTAATAACTCTTTATTTTATAGTGGCCGCAAAACTATACGAGTCTTTCGCACAGTAGACACTGAAATGATTGCAAATTGTCGCCTTCATGCTGAGCTTACGGCAATCAAGAGTAGCAAAGATGGTCGCGCTATAGTCCTGGGTACCGTAGATGGTTGTTTGTCTGTGTTGGCCATTGTTGATCCAAAAAAAGAGGAAATGATTGAATATTTGAATGCATTGCCATCACGAGATGAAAATTGGAAAGCCAAATTGGCTAAAATGAAGGCACGTGTTGGTTTTAAGGCAGCCATACGAGTTGCAACAATCTCATCACGTTTCGAAGGTCAACGTTTAAAGGACAAAAAAGGTGATGGAGAAGATGACGAAGATGATGATGGAAATGTGGCAAATTCTGGAGAAACTGCAGGGGTCACTATGTAATGAAGGTTGGAACTTGGCAAAGTACAAAAATGTACCTAGTTTGCTTTAAGGAATTTAAGAGAAGAAATGAAAGGATTCTTGTTATTGAATTGAAATATATAAAAATATTTGTTAATTATTCAAGCAAAAGTATTATAAAAACATTAAATAAATTATTATATTCTATCAATTTATTAATAAGTTTTTATTTTTTTATACAGAAACTTTTCAGTATCCAACTTGTTCTCTTGATTTTCTTACTCGTATAAAAGTCGTCACTATGTGACGTGGGAAAAAACTTTCCATCGACTTTATAATTACAGATCCTTCAAGTGTCTAGCATTCATTCAGAATTTCAAGTTTTTCTTCAAACAGAAGTCTGAATTTTCTGTTGGTTCTAAGTAATAGTTCCATAGATATCATCGGAGGAGTCTCTCTTACAATATGTCAGCAACAATGCAAAAACTTTGATGTTTCCACTTCTTTATTACATAGTCATAACCCTACAATGTCCTGTTAAGAAACCTGACTAACTATATGAACACATTTCCAAGTAAGACCCCTAGAATTTCGTGAGTTCTTTTTATTGTTCTCATTCAATTTACTTAAAAACCATAATTTTTATTTTTGTGGAACTTCAAGGCAACCAGGAAAATGGTTCTGGTCCAATAAGGATGTTGACAGCTATTTTGCTTACAAGTCAACTGCCCATTAATTTCCAAACTTACCCAATTATGTTGTGGTATTCAAATAAAAAGAACACAGTTAGTCTTTTAAGTAGTATTAAGCAGTTCAAGACCAAGTTCGTTTTGTTATCAGTAGCACACTCAATTTCTTCTCTTGGATTTGGCATGTATATTACATTCGGCTTTCAGTTGTCTTTGCTCATGCTTTTGAACGTACTGCCTCTTGTGTTTTATCTAAAAGCTAGAGGTGTTTTAGAATACATTAAACGTTGGTCTAAAGAGTTTACTTATCCTTACACCTCTAAATTATTATTCAGTTCTTTGGTTAGGCCAATACTTGAATATGCATTGTGTATGAGATCCACAGTTTAAAAATTATTGTGATAGTATTGAGTCCGTTCAAAAGCAATTCTTGCTTTTTGCACTACGTAACTTACACTGGGATCCTAATATAAACCTTCCATCTTACCAAAGCAGTCTTAAATTAATCCGCCTCCCGAAATTATCCAGTCGTAGAACGACTCTTGGTGTCACATTCTTGCACAATCTAATTGTAGGCAGCATCTTTTCCCCATCCTTGCTTGGTAGTATAAATTTTAATGTTCCTTCTCGGGCTGCAAGGAATTATTCTCCTATACTTGTTGGAACATGAAAGACTACTTATTTGCAGCGTCATCCTTTTCGTGTTTTATGTCAATCATACAGTCAATACTATGACCTTGTATCTAATTTTATTTCTTCCGATCAGTTAAAATCTAATCTCTTAACTCTCCTTGCCACATAGCATTCTATTAACTATTTAATTTAATTTCGTACATTTTTATTTAAATGTATCTTTATAGTGCATGATGATTAGTCTAAATGGCTGATGACGTTAGGTCTGTAGCCGTATAGTAGTCAATTAATTTGTATTGCATCTCTATTAATCTCCAGTAGTTCAGTACCGAAGTGACTTGTGGTCGATACCCAGTCTTGTTCGGTTTATAATGGACTCCAGGGGAAAGTGGCGTGGGATAGAAAGTAGTTGTAGAACACAATATATCCTACAGATTACTGGTCCCAAGACCACGTTCCGTTTTAGACCCATGTGTTGTAAGAAAAGATTATTTAATGTGACTCTTACAAAGTTAAACACTGAATTTTTCTTGTCAAAAAATTTTGCTAAAAAATTCATAGTAAAATCCACGCCATAAAAGGACATAAAGAATTTGAAATTAGCGTGATACCATTGCAATAAAGAAAATATTATACTTATAGTAATAGATATAGAAATATACTTACATATATAAAAAAGAAAAAAAAAGCTTGCACATATATATTTTTTTTTTTTGTTATTAAAATATATTTATATTGTTAACATTTATTTTTGCCATAAGTTTATGAAAGTAGTATTACAAAAAAACATAAATGATTAATAATCTTATTTCATAAATATAAAAAATGTTTTTAAAAAAATCATAATTTTACACTAATAAAAACTTGTAATGCTTCCTTGGGTGAGTGAGTGAGTAAGTAAGTGAGTGATTGGGTGAAGTGTCAATTTAAATTCAAGGATACATGTCAAAAAATTGCCCTTATTTCTTTTTCTAATTTTTTGATTAAAAGAAAATAAATATTTTAGAACAGTGAGATCTAAAAAAAAATGAATCAAATAAATAAATAAAAAATATATTAAAAATAATTAGGAGTGAATAATAATAGTTATAATGAATGAATGATGATAATACAACAGATTCTATTTAATATGATGCTCTCTAAACCTTAGCAGGTGTGCAGTCGCATTAAAAGCTCAGCTGATTTTCTTTTTGCTTAAATTGCTTTAACATAACATTTAACTATTTAATAATAATTTAACGACAAAAATTTATGGTATTTTTTCCTCTTTTTTCCTTTATCTTTTTTTAAGTTAACAAATTATTATTATAATAAAAAATAGAAATATTTTTATTTAATAATTTAAAAATCAAATTCAAAATCAATTAAACCAATTAAATAAAAATGTAAGTATATTCTTTTCTAATTTAAAAAAGGAACAAAATTCTAAGCAAATGATGATACTTTCTTTTCTTTTCTTTTCTTCTCTTTCTCATCAAATTAAAGCATTTGTTGTTGTTGTCTGTTGTTGTTCTTGTTGTTTTTTTTTTTTTTGTTATATTTTTAATAATATTAATTATTTTTCATTTTATATATTTTCAATGCATATAAATATATATATATTTTTTTTCTTCCCCTTTTTCTTATATATTGTTTGCAATTGAAACGTCAAAAGAGGGGGAGCAGAAGGAGAAGGGGAAAAAAGAGACAAAAAGTATACACAACACTGTGTCATTTGTTAGTAAGTATGTATTATGTAAGTATGTTTGTAATTTCTCTCAACATCAGTATTAATTTTAGTTAAATTTTTTGTTTTTTAGTTTATTTGTTTTTTCTTTTTTTTTCTTTTTATGTTTTTTTTTTTGTGTTTTACTAAAACTAAACATACATACATATATAAATTTATATCAAACTAATTTTGTTATGGTTAACAGATTTGTTTTTCTCAATCAAAATTATTCCAAAAAAGATTTTATGTGTGTGTTGGTTATGTGTTCATACATAAATAATTTGTGTGTTTATTATATTGATTGATTGAGACTTTCGTTATATCATATCATCAATCAATCAATCAATCAATCCATCCATCAAATAGTAGCTGCAAATAATCAACAAAATGTTGATTGGATTCAATTATTTAGGTATGATTTTCCTTTTTAATTTGTGCCAATTTTGCCTGTATATGTTGTAATCGATTTGGTGATAATTCCGGTTTCTGAAATTTACAAATTATCAAATTGAAATTAAATAAAATTTTTTTACAAATCACAATGACACACAATTACCTCATGTTGCCTTGCAAAAGTGACTCTCTGTGATTTCATTGTATTTAAACATAAATTCTCATCGGCAATTTTATTGTCCAACATATGAGGGACACCATCAGCATTGCGATTATTCGATGGAATTTTACCAGTTTCACGTAAATGTTTCAAACGATCCAAATACATATCAGGATCAATTTCGCCACCTTAAAAATTAAATGAAATAATTTTATATTAAACCAAAAATAAATTCACTTACTAACCTGTGCGATTATTTTGATGCATCATTGTTGATGCATTTTTGGAACGCTCAATTTCAGCTAAACCTTCTTCAATATATTTATGGAAAGTTGAACTGGCGCCATGAAAGAAACTGGTCAAATCAACTTCAGGATTTTTTTGCTAAAAATAAAGATAAATATATATATAATAAATAATAATAAAAAATATAGACAATTTAAAAAATTCCGACATCAGTCGGCCAAGGACTACTACTCTCCCCTGCTGTGAGGCTGCAATTGCCTAACTTCAAACCACACTGAACGAACGACAACAACAATATTTGTTATCTCATTTTCAATAGTCTTGTACATATATGAAATTCCATTGGAATTCAAAGTATTTTAACGTATATCAATAATAATAAAAAAGAAAAAAACTCACCTTAAAATCATAGAGTTTCTGTAATCCTTGTTGCTTGGTTTCTCTATCGGATATTAATTTGAAAATCTGCGACACTGTATCATTTGTCACGCGTTTCGCTACTGAATCCTTTGTCAATGCAGAACGTGTTGGTGAAGAGTTGTTACCATGATTATTGCTGCCATCTTTATTGAAATTCTACAAATTTAATAATAATGAATAAAAAAAAAATGTAAATTATATTTCTATTAAGGACACATTTCATTTCATTTGCTTACCCTTAATATTCGCACTATATAAGTATACAATTCCGAGTTTCCTGGTATTTGAGAGAGATGTTGTATAATCGCTGAACCCTTGATCTTTGCCATATTATGAATGATTGTTTTAACTGTACGCAATGGGGTGTCTGAGGGACGATTTTGCCACCATGTTGATGGCAAGGCAAGCATAAATTCATGTAATTCCATAATGACAGCATCATAGTTTAACTCATTCGAACGTTCTGGTAACATTTTAACATTACGCCAAATGCATTTCATTAGTAAATCTGTAAATTTTGGTAAACCAGCAACCGGACAGGTTTCACGTAATAAACGAATGAGGGCACTTCGAGAGAGAGAGAGATAAATAAATATGTATAATTCTTTAGATTATAACAAAAGACAAGACAAGACTCACCAATTGAGATTAGTAAAGTTGACCTTATCGAGAACTTTAAGGCATATACCATTTATGACTTTATTATATTGACTATCATCACCACTGGTTAACTTTTGATCAGCCATTAGATGCAATAAAGCAGCCATAAGATTCTTAATACAAGCCACACTAAGAGTTTTACCCAAAGTCTTTGAACTAAAGAACGAAAATAAAATCGAAAGTAAAGGTTGATATACAGCCAAGGACTCAGCGATTGGTACTTGAGAAAGATTCTGAAAAAGGTAAAAAAAAAAAATCATATATGTATACTAAAATAGAAAAGATCACTGGACAAACCTTTAATTGCGCCAGCACATTTTGTATGAAGATTTCCTCATAATCACGTAAAACTGCTTGTTTTTCTGGTGCCTCGATAATATCAGTTATTTCATTAATCGCAGCACGAGCCTTCAAAGTATCTGTACTACTAACAGATTTAATGATTTTCATCAATTGCGGATCATGTTTTGGTAACATTTCAGCCAAACTAAAAAAGAAATTCAAGATTAATCAGTTGGATTAAGAGACTCGAGTCAGTTTATATCTACTAGCTGTCCTCCCATTCATTGGTGTTGCTTAAGTAATTTTGTCTTCTCATGTTTAGTTCAGTACAACAAAATAAATAGATTAAATCTATTTTGACAACAATTTCTATGCTCAAAGAATTTTTGATTCTAAGACTATCAAACAATAAGAGATGTTTGACAAAGACGACTTGATGCATCAATTTCGACTATTATGATAGATTTTTTACCATAAAAAAATATGCAAAAACACGACCATAACCAAATGCCATGTTGTGTCAAAATTTCAAAGCAATCGGTAAAGTATTTTTCAAGCTCACAGGTCATGAACAAACGAATACATTTACATTTATAACTTGAAAATCCTGTCTCTTCCGATACGCACAATTACTATACCATTGAAGGGATTTGTATACGGTTTTTGCTGTCATTAAGAAAATTTTCTGCGGAAAACATTCTAATTAAGTCTTTGACATATGATGGCTGGAATGATTCATGAGAAAGGTTTCACTCACTCAAAAGAAGGAACCAATTTAATGTAGGCGACATATGATTATGACAAGAATAATGAGTACAGAAATTACGCATTAACATCACTCAATGTGCGGCGGATATTGCTAACTTTCCATTATAAAATCACACCCTAACTACTAATCTACTTACTTTGGTGAATTGCATGCCATATTTGCATGTTGTGCATAAGGCGACATTCCGCTTGCCATGATAGACGGAGGCGGTGGCGTTGTATGATTTTGTTGCATATAACGTGACCGTGATAATAATTGTTCAAATTTCTCTTGAGGATATTGAAGACCTTCACGTGTGGGTAGAACTTTTATGGGTTCGAATAATAGAGAAATATCAACACGTTGATAGTCCTTTCCTTCGATTTGATCAGCTTTCACCCAATTCCTTTCAATATCAGCAATAACATCAGGGTCTAAGCCAAATGGACCACTAGACTTCTGATTTTGCAATTGTTGTTGTTGCTGAGCAATAAATTGTTGCTGATAATGATGGTATTGTGCCAATGACGATTGTTCAAAGTTCCTGTGTAAAAAATCTTGATTTGAGTAAAGAATTAATTAATTAATTAATTATGTAATTTATGTTCAAATACCCTTCTTCATCTGGCGGTGGCAATTCTTCACAAGCATTTGCTGTGGGATCCTCAATTTCAATGCTATCCTGCTTAATGACTTGTGTTGACATTCTTGTTAGAGTGGCGGTTTCTTGTCTTGCTGGCGGCTCAGGCTTCTTGGTTTTCTTAGCACGTTTAATGCGCTCATCCAGCATAGACAAATCCTTTTCATTCAATTGCCCAATGAGCTTATAGACTTTCTCCCCAGCCAAGAAATATGCCTGAACAATACAATTGAGGGCAGCATTTCTCACTGAATTATCACGATCGGATATCTGGCGAGCGATTTCCTTTAAAGCCACTTGCTGTGATGGCTGACAAATGCTCAAACCATAAGTTTCAATTAGGAAGGATAATTCATCAAGGCATTCCGTACGTTGACGAGCATTTTTCGACTTTAAACATTCCATGACATAGGTGAAAACTTTAGTATAAGGGTAAATGGTCACAGCTTGACGTAAGACACGACGAACACCATTGCGTACAGCATCCTTGGGATCACCCAACTAAAAAAAAAAAAAATAGATAAAAGATATACATATTTTTATTATTTCGTTATAATCATATCTCATATATATATATATATATATATATATATACTCGTATATAACAATAGAAGAACATAGATTGAGTTTACCTTCAGCAATAGATGTGGCACAAATGAGCTTCCTTCATTATCAGCTAATATATATTCTTTTTTAACCAACATCTCAAATACTTGAACAATATATTCTAGACCCTTTATTAGCACCGAAGGATTTGTATCATAGAAACGCAGTGTTAACCATTTCAGGATTAAATCAAGATTACATATGAGAGCTTTGCAGTTACTTGGCAAATCCTCGCTCAATTGTTCAATGACTTTTAAATGATAACGAAAGTCATCATGAAACATGTTTGCCATCAACGCCTTATTCACATTTGCCGTTATCATTTGATCACGCAACAGTTCAGTGAATTCTTCACGTGGCGTTGTAAAATTCCATTTTAAAACTCTCATTTTTTGCTCATCAAGTAAACGTTGATTTTTGGTATTGTTAACCGCCAGCAAAGGTGATAAATCAATTTCTTCTTCCTTTTTACGATTTGTTCCAGAACCAGTTGATTTGTTTTCATTTGTTGCATTCGTTGATTTGGATGATGGAATAACTTTAGCGACACCAGATGCTAATCCACCACCACTACCTCCACCTCCTCCACCACCACCACCACCTCGTACAACTTTCTTTGTTTCTTCTGGTGCTGGTGCTTGTTGTTTACCTTTTGGCAAAGGTTTCATGGGTAAATTCGGTCTTGCCTTTTCAAGGGCTGCTTGTATATCCTTCTTGGCGGCTGGCTTTTGTTTATCCATCAATTTAAACATACTATCATAGCCCATATGAATCATGATACCCAAAACTGCCTCATTGGCACATCTTCGAACATCAGCATTACGATCGGAAATGTTTGCATACAAATGTGGCACCAGCGACAGCAATTCCTCTTTCGACACTGATTTTGGTGGTAAATTGGGAAGATGCTCTGCCAACCAACTCCATAATTCCGATTTCAAGGAAGGCGATCCTGTCTTCAATGCATCTGCAATCATTTCATTTTCGAAAAATTCCTTATAGCCACCTTTCTCACCAAAACTATTAATGCAATTGAGAGCGGCAGCTCGCACAAAACTCTTACTATCGCCCAAAGCATGCAAGAAGCCAGGAAACAAAACACGCACATGTGACTTACACCCAGAGCCCATGGCATTTGACAATTGCTCACAAATGGACAAAGCAGTTTGAGCAATTTTCGCATTCGAATCAACAAGACGTAAAGCCAATGCCGGTGCCAAATCACCAATTGATGGTTTTATTAATTTTGCTTCTGAAATAATTGTTTGAAGTCTTGTTAAGCCTTCATTGCGTGTCTTCCAATCTTTGTCAGACATTTCTTTCAAAAGAGATTCTGTGATTTGTGATGATATATCAACACGCGGTAATAGATCATTCATATTTATGGGTTGTTGTTCATCATCCATGTCATCGTTGTTGTAATTGTCATCATTAACATCATTATTTTGAGCAGCAGCTGCAATACTCGAACCACTGCCACTACCACCACCACCACCAGTACGCTTAATACCACGTATGGGTTTGGGTGGTTTCTCACCAACATGTTTCTCAAATTCCGATTGTATTTGTGATTTCAATGCAGGCTTTTCTCCATCAAAGAACATCATCAGATTATTACCCATATATATGGACAAAGTGCCAATAAGAATTATAACAGCCGATCGAACAGCAGGATTTGTACTCTGTACTCCCTTTCGTACATCTTCAATGATGAATTTCGGTTGCATTTGAAAACCAAACTCAATGATTGCTTTGCTCACCCAATGGAAAGCTTCCGATTGAACTTTGGGAGATTTCTGTTCGAAGGCATAAGATAAGACTTTGCCAACAATGTACTCCTGCTTGGTGGCTTCTGTGAATGCTGTTAGGACATCAGCAGCTGCTATGCCATTTTTCGGATCTGCCAGTTTCTCAATGATCTCATTGATTACAGCGTCAATTGTTGTTGTTGTCATGGGATACAGTTCAGCCACTCGACGTATAATATCCAATTTGATTTTTAATACTTGGAAATTCATTTCCTTTAAACCCGGTTTCCTACTGCTAATTGTACGCACAATAATTTGCGATAGCCCAGGAATTTTTTCATCAAAATCTCCGACTTGAACAAGTAGATTTTCAACAGCAGCCAAACGAATTTTCCAATTTGCATCCACCAAACCCGACAATATTCCTTCATTAATAAATTCAGTTGCTTTGGCTTGTAATTCCTCTGTGGATAATTCACGTTCTGTAGCCAAAACTTTTGTGGCAACATTTGATTTTGTGCCAGATGAGCTTTTATCAACAGCCATGCCACCGCCTCCGCCGCCGCCACTACCACCACCCATGCCAGCAGTGGGTTTCTTTAATACTTTACGGCCACCTGATGTATTGGGTCGTGCAACTGGTTTTGGTTCAACTGAGCCACCTCTTGATGATGATCCCGAATTTGATGCAGAATTATTTACGTTGTTTTGACTTGATTTTGCTTGTGGTGCTGTAACAGGTCTTTCTTTCTTTACACCTGCCACTTTGATTTTAATCTCAACCTTTTCTTGACATTCCTTAATCTTAGCCATTTTTAAGGCATCGACATCATTAAGCAATGGTCCAACAACTTTTTCACCCATCAATTTAAGCATTGTTCCCAATGCTTCTGCTGAACAATCACGAACAGTTGGATCTGGTTCATTCAAAGTCTTTATCAAAGTTCCCACTAATAGTTTCACTTGTTTCTTATTCAGTGTAGCTGGCTGTGTTCGTGCCAATGCTCTGGCCATAAACGAAGCTGTTTCGGATTTAACATTTGGATTTTTATTGCCAAGTGATTCGACAAGGGTTTCTTGTAAAGCTTCCATATTTGTTGATGGATAAATACAATCTATAGCTTCACGTAATGCAGTGACTACATTTGGCTTCTTTTCTTTGAATTTCTCCAATAAAGATGGTACACAGGCCATGGCATATGGTGAGAATCGTTTGCCTAAACCTTTGGCTAGTTGAGCCATGCATTTGGTGGCCAATGCAACTAAGACCACGTTTGTATCCTTGGTAATGACTTTCTTCAAGGTATTAACCAAGACACCATATTCACCACTTTCCAGTTTTGGATTCTCTGTTAGAAGCTTTTCCAAAGCCTCCAGTGATTCTTTACGTAAAGTCCATTTCTTTTCTTCAAGTTTTTCATAGAAATCTTTAGGCAACTTTGAGAGTATATCAACAGGTTCAATCAGATCCATTGGATCAATTTCTTCGCCACCAGCATCAATGTCATCATCTTAAAATGGAAGAAGATACATACGTTTATGAATTAAACACATGGAAAACTGATGATTGCCATACCATTTTCCACACCATCTTCACTAACAGCAGCTTCAGCAATTTGTTTCTGTTTTTCTTGTTGAGATTTTAAATATCTAAAACAAAATACATTTTTAATTATGTACATACTTTCATGTTAAGTTATGTTTTCTTTTCTTTTTTATAAATTTACCTTGTGGGTGCCACTGATTCACCTTTAAGCTTATCAAACTCATCTTCCAATTCTTTGATTGTTACTTGTGGTAAACTGGCAATTTGTGCTTTCATAGCTGCACCAATCCATCTGTCATTTATATCAATGATATTGCAATAAATAAACGGATTCTTATATATACTATGTATGTATGTATAAGATGATTCTTACCTATAAATTTCAATAGCCAACTGTTTGCCCTCATCACGGACACTTTTATCACGATCACTCATCAATGGTGCTAATTTCTTTATTAATGGTTTAACATTGATCACTTTATGGCCAAAATCACGCAGAGCATTGGTTGTGGCAGCAACACATGCTGCAACAATCTTAGGATTCTTATGTTCCATGCCTTTGATAAGTTCTTCGAGAACAGCTTCTTGTTTTTCTATCTCGACATACATTAGAGTGACTTGTACAGAGATTTCCTTTGTTTTTGTCTTTGGTGCAGCTATACATTTCTGAACGATGCCTGCCATAACATCACCAACTGTGCGACCAGCTAAACCACTGTTTTCAACAAAGATCAAGGCTGCCTCGAGACCTTTCTCTTGGGCCATAGCATTAGAATCCACAACCATTTTCTTTATAAGACTGGCAAATTTTGACCATTCCGGTGATTTCTCATCATCCAATTCACGGAATATTTTTGCTGCTTCTTCATAGCCATCGACTCGTGCTTTCCATAATTTGTGGACACATCTCTCATCCACTGGGAGTTTTTTGTATTCAGTATCTTCAGTCATTTTACTTCAATTTGTATTGCGTTGTTTTGTTATTTTGAATTTATAACATATAATTTCAAATGATTCAAATATTTATGTTTCTGAAAATATGTAAAATAGACATTTTATGTTTTTGTTGTTGTTGTTGTTTTAGTTCAATCAAGCATAATAGAAAAAATTGATTTTATTTATTTGATTATTGGAAACTCAAAGCAAGCAACCAAATTGATTTCATGGTTCATTAAATTTGGATCACTCACAGCAAACCAAAGAAACTCTTCAAGTTTAACAGTAGGAAGTGAGTGATTTTAAACAAAAACATGCAATGATGATGAAGCAAGCATTTTGAATGAGTGGAAAAATGAATGAGTAATGCGTATAAAAATTACGAAAGACGCGTTTCCGAGTGACGTACTACATAGTATATAAATACTTATTTATTACTTAAGGGTAGGGATAAGTGTTTACCGGCTATACTCATTTTATAAATTATTGCGTTCCAAACTGTTTTGTTTTTTTGTTTTTAAATACAATTTTGTAATGTCTCCCAACTCTCTTGACGTTGCTCTCTAATAAAAAGGGTTTCTCACTCAAATATACTAAATACAAATAAGTATTCCCTCCCTTTTGCCAACCAGTATAACCAAAATTCAAATTAACGGATCAACAACACAAGAAAAAAATGTCTTTTTCCTCTTTCTTGTTTTGTTTAGTATGCTCCAATCTCCAATGTTCTTATAAAGAGTGAACTCTATATTTGCAATCTCTCACTCGGTACACTTTCTCTCTCTCTCTGTCTGACTGTGCTTTGAAATCACACAAACAAACAGATGTACAATGTTTACAGCTGACATACCCTCTTGTTTGTCTATTTTGTATGTTTGCAATCTCTCTATTGGCGCGCACTCTCTCTCTCTCTCTCTCTCACTCAATCGTCAAACACACAAGCAAACATATATAATGCTTACAGCTGGCATACCGATGCAAATGGGAAATCAATTCACTGTTATTATGCATTGAAAAGACAAAATGTCGCCGCATACCGTTTTCTTATAATATTAAAATAGAAAATACATAATTATAAACAAATATTAAGCACATTAAAATTGTATAAAGCCCCTTTTTGCATATTTAAGCACACATACGTCGTTCTAACATCGGCTTCATGCTCCCCACTGACTGTCAGTCATCGGCGGCAGCAGCGGCTGCGTTTCAAGAGCATAATAATTTTGAATTGTGTATTATTATAATATAATTGAGCGACGCCCACAGCAACGAAGTACTTAATTTGTTTATAAAAAAAATTATACTCAATTATACCTTACATTCGTCAACATACCACCACTATCATTAATTTATCCTTATACAATTATTATGAACGAGGAAACTCTTTAGATCCTTAAACGACGCAGCGTAATACAAATTTCGATTTTTCACATAAATGAAAACCACCAACAATGCACACACACAATTTCGCAAATTTTTATTATTTATCGAAAGTATAACTTCCTATTATAATTTATTTAACAATATTGATATTTTTTATATTTATCTGACAATATTTTATACGAAAACTGTTTATTTGATTTTTTCTTTCTTTTTGTCCAATAAACAACGCACAACTTTAACAAATTTTTGTGAATGATTCCGTTGCGATTAATATCTCGCCAGTAGTTTCAGTGTGACCGCATTCCAGTGGATAAAAATATACTAAGCTTTATGAAAGGCGAAAGGGAAAAAATACCAATTCAAATTTGACAGCCCTAGAAATTGGCAAAATGAAAACAATAACATCAACTTTAATTCTTGTGTCCTTGATCTTTAATGGGAAATTATTAAAATGAAGATCGAAAATATATTTAACCAATAAGTAAACATAAATTAATCGATTTCGATTGTTAAACTCACAAATATTGAATGTGTTGAATTTCTCTATTTCTTCTTCTTAATATTTCCGGTTTAAATATTCGCGCTCATTTTTTCCCAACAGGGCTGCATTTCTCTCTCTTCAATATCACTTTAATGTAAATTGACATTCACTGTAAATGTTTACTTGTGGGTGACGTTGTCATTTTCTAGTGCATTCTTTCGTAAATGTTTATATTTGTGAGAAAAAAAAGAAAACACATTAGCGTGTCGTCGGTAAAATTAAAAAAAAAAATATATTATTTAAGAAAAAATGGCTGTGGACTTAAGTTCATATCGTGATCAACACTTTAAGGTATAATAATTGCATAAAGCAAAATTGACTATTGAATTTCAAGGGAATTTTTTTTTTTGCAAATTTTTAGGGTTCCCGTTCCGAGCAGGAGCGTTCCCTACGCGAGTCTTGCACTTTGTACGTCGGCAATCTCTCATTTTACACAACCGAGGAACAAATACATGAATTGTTTTCACGATGTGGTGATGTACGCGTTATAATAATGGGATTAGATAAATACAAGAAGACACCGTGTGGTTTCTGTTTTGTTGAATATTATTTGCGCCAAGAAGCAGAATATGCAATGAGGTGAGTTTGTCATATCATTAGGTACAATTGTATAGAATATCAATAGTATTTTCCATTTTTCATTTAGATATGTAAATGGCACACGCTTGGATGATCGCCTGATACGTGTGGATTGGGACGCGGGCTTCATAGAAGGCCGTCAGTTTGGACGGGGTAAAACCGGTGGCCAAGTACGTGATGAATACCGTACAGATTATGATGCCGGCAGAGGTGGCTATGGCAAGCTCTTGTCGCAGAAACTAGTACCAAACACTGACAACCGTTAGGCAAAGACCAAAAGATTGATGATGATTATATGCATAGAAAGTAGTTTTAATAAATTTTATCTATCATTTAAATGTAAAACACTGTTTGTTGTTCACATTTTGCTTAGGGAAAAAAGATTACCATCGAACGAGTCTTTTTAAATATTATTTATTTGTTGGAAGTTAGATTTCATATTACAGTTCAGTGTGTTAATCACTACATGCATCATATCATATACATACATAGTAGCGTGAATGATATAATTTGAAATTGACTCGAGAGTCTTTCGTCTCAATTTACTTCTTGCCAATATTGTTGGCCAGGGAGCAGCTCAGGCCAGTGCCATCTGGTTCAACATTCAATTCCTTGACTTCACCATTTTCAACAACCATTGAGAAACGTTTGCTGCGTACACCACCCAGCGGTGGCAAATTGACAGTCAAATCTAAGGCTTTAGTGAACTCGCCAGCAGGATCGGCTAACATACGAACTTGGCCGCCAGCCTTATGTTCCTTACCCCAGGCAGACATGACAAATGGATCATTCACTGAAATGCAAACGATCTCATTGATACCTTGTTCTGATTTAAGGCTACCAGCACCATCGATATAACCAGGCAAATGAGTCTGCAATAAATAATAATAAATCCAAAAGCTACCCGAGTTTATATTAACAACATTCTAACCTTGGAACATCCAGGTGTAAAAGCCCCAGGCACACCAAATATAATAACTTTTTTGTTTGAAGTTAAATCACTGATATTGATCTTGTTCGCCGGCGAATCTTCGAAAAGATCAATTGATGGCAGCTTGTCACCAACCTGTAAAAATTTTTGCACACAATGATGAATTTAGATGAATTTCAATACAAACAAAACTAATTGACCTTGGACTGTCTCGACAACTTCCGCGTTGAATGCACTTTACCTTTTTTTTCGTGCAAACCAATTTACATAGGAAATTATGTAATTTTAGAACAAAAGCTTTGCAGCAAAGTGCATGCAACTCAAGTTGCTGAGTTTTTTACTTACTTTAACCATTGCAATTGATGTTTTTGATATTGAACGAGATAATAAAGTTGTTGTCGCTCTCCTCAAAACTGGATTAGAAATGAATTTGGCTGCCGCGTGCATTTAAAATTTTTGTCTTATTGATTTGTTTTTATAACACTCGAATAAGAAGCAGAATTGCAACTGAAATGACAATCACAACGAATCATGGAATGTTAATGTATTAAAAAAAACCATTGAAGACATGTGGTAATGGCAAAAGGAAGTTTGCAAAATGAAAACACATTTTTGTTTATTTTTTTTTTTTTAAATGAAATGCAATTTATTTTATTTCTACTTATATCTAATCTAAAGGCAACCTCAATTTTTTAGCATTCTTTAAATTTGTATAGATTTTGCATCTTAATTTTGAGCTGATTGATGTGAAGAAGTTTTTTATTTGGTGTTTTGTCCGCCTAATTTGTAGTTTGTTTACTAGAGAATATTGTTAAATATGTAATTAACGCAGCACCTGAATTTCTTCTATGTTGCTGGCACACTTGACTTTAACAAATGATCAGCAAATATTTCTAAGTCATCAAGACTTAGCAGTTTTAATTTACTTTCAAAATCCGACATAAAGGAAGCTGTTAATCTTTCAGACTGTTGATCGGAATAATATTTACGAAAAGAACGATATATCACATCACGCAAATTTTCCGCAGTCTTCTTCAATATAACTAGATTGATTTTGGTTCCATCTTTTATGTTAGGATATGATTCAAGTGTTTGATCATCATTTAACATACGACCAAGTAAGAGTAATTTTTGATTTGATATTGGTATGTTCAATTTTTCCTCTATTTGGACTTTTATTTCTGAAATTGTGGTTGCTGGCGACACCTGCATGCAAGCATTGGGATAATTGGTATTTTCAATAAGAATCTGCCTTTATTTATATATTCTCAAATATATTTACCTCAAGTGTGCAGTCTTTTCCTTTTAGTACTTTAATTATGATTTGCATTATGTTTAATGTTGTTTTTAATTGCAACTTTTCATAAAATATATACAAAATATATAATGACTGTCGCTGTTGTACTGTTCCCTTTTGTCAAATAAATTTTGTATTCTGTGTTGCCAGATGATACAAATAGACAACCAAAACCAATAGAAAAATTAAAATCTTAGTGATAATTTAAACAATTCTTTTAGATTTTTTTTATGTACTCACTTGAAATGATATGTTTTTATATTATTAGTATTCTTTAATTTATTATTACAAAAATTGAATGACGTTTTTAATTTATTAAAAAAGGTGGCAATATGGTATTTTTATTCATAGCCAGTGAATGTCAAAAGAAGAAGAAGCTGAAGCTCTCGCTCTACAGTCGGTTGTGTTCGCTCTCTTTTCTTAAAACGTCGTTGCGTGAACAAATAAAATATTTAAATAATTTAATAGAAAATTATTAAGAAAACAAAAGGTGAAATCTAGTGTGAAAAAAGAATAGTGTCGAAAAACAGTTTTAGCTAAAACAATAAATCAATTATATATAGTTATAATATTTTATTAAATTGCACAACATTGAAGTTTTTTTTGAGAAAAAAAGCAAATTAAAGAAGATTTGAAGAAAAATTTAAAGAAATTGCAGCGCAAAAGGAAAAGCAAATACAATAATCTTCCGTATTTTTTGCTTTATGCTGTGTAGTGGCATTCGCAACGCAGTTATTTAGTGTCAATTTAGTTTCGTTATATTTTTGTGTAAATATCAAATCAAATACAAACACAAATTGATGTTTCCAAATCTAAATCGCGGCAAGGGAAAATTTAATAAATTTTTGCAATTACTTGCGGTAAATGATAATAATAGTGTTGTATAGCAAGCAACTGTTGGTGTTTATTGAAAATATAATAGTTAAACTTTTTGGTTTGTTATCTGAGTTTGTTCTTTGAGTATGTTTCGTTTTGTTTCGTTTTTCTTTTTACATTATTATTATATGGTATAATGGCGGCGGCAGTGGAAGAAGATGCGCAGCAAGCAAACTATATACAATAATTGCCTGTTGCGCATCTTCTTCCACGGCCGCCATTGTTTTGCGCCCGCCTCGTTTGCTCACTCGCTCTCTCTCTCTCTTTAACTGATCCCGTTCACAAATACACATACACACGTGGTCTTTCTTTTTTGTACTCTCGCTGTTACTCTCTATGTGCCCCCCATTCATTGAGTCAGTGTTGATTGTACACACAGAGCCCACCAGACCAATGGTCATTAATTATTTTTCACGATTGGCAATACTACATATAGAATAGACTGCTGCAACCAAACATCGTCGTCTCATCGTCTTAATAAATTAATAAGAAATATATCCATTTTAATATCTAAAAAATATTATAATTGAGAATATAAAATAAAATTATTATTATATTATAAAAAACTAAAAACTGTAAAGAAAGAAACATCTCTATAATATTTACAACATTTATACAAATAAGAACTGTGTTCTATATAAATCACAAGTTCCTTAAAGTGACAAGTGCAACTTTCAATCAGGTGGAATCGAATCAGGTAGAATCTCTAATCAAAAAGGTGATCATCATCGTCACTTTGTGTATACTTTGGTTTGACGAGAGAGAGAGAGTAGTGAATGAGTGCGTGCTGCGTAAGCTTGAAATGCTTTTTTCTCTCTCTCCCAAAGTGTGTGTGTACATATGAGAGAGTGCGAGTGCAAGTGTATTTTAGTGCTGCAAGTGCCATGAACTCTGGTTAGAACGACGACGAGTGTTTCAAGTGCAAAACTAATATCACAACATACAGATCCATTCATCTTTCTTCATACAATTTTCCATTATTTTTTGCATGATATAAAATGCTCGGTTATTATTATAATTTTTATTTACAAATTTCGGTTTTATTTCTTCTATTCTGAATGAATTTATTTGTTGTGTTGTTGTTGTATGAAGGACTTGTTAGTTAAGTGTGTCTAAGAAATAATAAATCAAATTAAATATTCATTAACATATACATTGTTGTCGCCACAACTCCTTTTTATAATGTAAAAAAGTAACAAAAACAATCGAACAAATTGTGATATAGAAAACTGTGCATTTTACTTCAAATCATTCAAGATAAATTAAATACATTTCTATATATTTTGTGTTTTTTGGTTGTCATTGTTTTTTGATTTGTCCAATTTTCTGTCCTTGTGTATAAAGTAATATAGCAAACAAGCTGAAAGCGGATTATGGATAACACAACATTAGGAACGACATCATCATCATCAGCAACAACAACAACATTGAATGTGTCGTCGTCGTCGGCTGTAACTGCAAAAAACGAAAACTCATCTACCAATAATAATAATAATATAAATAATAACAAAGCTTCGTCAACAACAACAACAAGTGTCACAAGTAACGGTATAACTGAAAACAGTAACGTTACAACAACAACAACACCAGCACTAGTGGCTGCAGCTGGAGGAGCAACAACAACAACGATACCGATCGTTATTTCTTCTAATCCAACAACAGGTGGAAATAGCGCTCCAAACTCTTCACCGACAAATTCACCATTCCTAGCAAATACTACCACCACACCAAAACAAACACCTTCAAAATATTACTCAAGTGAGGTGAGTTTTTTATGTTTAGAATTTCTTTTCTTCTTTGTACACGAACAAACATCACTGAAGTTGTGGAATAGAGCAACAAGAAAGAAAAAATAAAATGAAGTAAAGAGAAGAGAAGAAGAATCGATACTTTTTTTAACAGCGGATCTTAAACTGTGGTCCGCATTGCCATCACATGTCGGGGGTTTCCAAAGTAATTCTGACCTTAGCTTTCCATTCACCTCAATTTCCAACATTTTTATCATTTTAAATTTGCCACAGATGGGCAATGTACTAAAATAATTTTCTAAGGGAAAAAAATCAAAGATGTTTTTTTAATCATATTTTGTGTGTAAAGAAAGTCATATTGGCATAAGATTGAGTCAGTATGGTAGAAACGTTTACTATGAGAGCCACTTCCTATATCATTCAAGTTTCTATTGATAAATTCAAGTAGATCTGTATATTCGGGATAACTTGCCTCTGATCCTGTTCGAATTTCTTTCGCAAGTGAAGTTGTCTAAAATTGACATGGTCGAGTTCCGATAAAAAGATAGTTGGGAAGACTATATAAGTTTAAGACCCGCTGATTTTTGTAATATGTTCTATTAAATGCTGATCGATCTCATGAAAAGTTTTCTTTTCATCTAAACATTGTCATTTATATATAAGTATATATACTGTGATTGACCTAGTTTTGAAAACTTACTTTATATTGGATTAGAATTGATTTTGTTGTGCTCACTCACACTTACGCTCTATGAGTCTTTGTCTTGTCTTGTCTGTCTATCTATCTATCTATCTGTCGATGGCTTGAACGACACACGAAATGTTTGTCATTTGACTGTTTGACTGCTTTTACCTACCTTTGCTTGCCTGCCTAACTGTGCCCACCTGTTAATTTTTCAATGAATAATGACAATGATGATATTGATGATGACGATGATGATGATAAGAAGGAAGGTGGTGGTGGCACTTAAAATCGTTCAAAAGTTTATTTGTACATATGTATATGAAAATGTATTGTTCTTCTTCATCATCGTCATGTATTGTATATTGAAGCATTGATTTTTTTTTATTTTCACTTGTTTCCCTACCATTGAATAAGTCTTTCTTCTTGTTGTTACTCTTGTTACCGTTGTGTTTGTTATTTTTGTTGTTATTTGCAATGTATCTATTTACTTTATAACTACTGATATATGACAACGTCAAAGCATTCAACGAGCGTATCTATTTTATTATAAACTTATTTTGTTTCCCATTTCTTCTTTTTAGTTTTAAACATTGTTTGCTGTTATACGGTTTTGTTTCAATTTACGCATTCTTTTCTTTTGAAATTAAATTCAATTAATATGGAAAAAAATAAAAATTTATAAAGAACAAAGAAATATAATATGTGTTGTTCAGTTTAGTTTCTATATAATATATACTATCTATATATATATATAATAAAATTCAGCATGCGCCACGCTGTGGCTGATATTTACAGTGTTCAAAGGGTAATTAAGAGATTTAAAAAAAAAAAAAAAAAAAAAATCGACAAAATTTATTGTGAATTTCTTATTCAATTTACTCACATTACCAAGTGAAATTAAAATTTTGCATAATTATTAGTTTAACACTACTCTGTGACTTGGCTTTGACACTTTAATGTGATGTTTGTGAATTGAGTGTAGGAGGCCCCATAAAGAGTATGTAATAGGATAGGATAGGAAAGGAAAGGATAGACAGACTGCTCGCCACAGGGGGAGTTCACGCAGAAGTATGAGGGACCCTTCCAATAGCATAGGTTACTACCGGTGAAGCTCTCAGGGTCCTTAACACCTATATACCACAACAATGTGTTAAGGGGAAAGTGTATGTAGTACATTATGTTGAAATGTTTAGTGTGATGAGGTTAGAAACATTAACATTTATTATGGTTAAAACCATCTCATTGAATTGGTAGAGACACATCTTATGGTTGGACACAAAATATAAATTGGAACAAGAGTTGTTTGACTACTGGTGGAGAAAATCTTCATACATGAAATCATATCTTGTTTTTTTTAAAACTAACTTCTATCAAAGCTTGTATAAATTTTAGATGATTTTAAATTATTAGTCTCTTAGAAAGCAACTACTGATTTTCTCAGAACCAAAAATTCAAACTTATAACAGATCATGTGCTTTTAAATTCAACTTCTGTAAAGGTTGTTTGAAAAAATATGTATGTTTTATTAAGACCAAAGTTAGAATTTATTCGTCAATTTGCTTTAATTGGATCATTATTTGATATACTTAGCTGTCATATAAATCATTGAATTTTTGTTTGGGGATATTTATTTGTAATAAAAATTAACACAATAATATGCCAAAAATCGAGGTGTGGAAGGTAATACAAGCTTCAGTAGTGAAACACAATTAATGTGTTCTAGGTTTTTTTCATTTTGCAAAAAAAAAAAAAAGGTGTATTTTTTCACAATCTTATCTAATCATCTAATGATTGTTTAAACAAAAATGATTTATGTATTTGTTGTGTATATGAAATACATAAATATAAATTTAATGAGACAGAAACAAAGAAAGAGGGTATCAAGTTTTTAACCTTTTATATTTTAATAATAATCCCAGCTCGCTGTGTGCGTAAAACTCTTTTTTTCCCCCTCATAGAGTTTTTATAATAGAATCTACATATATTAGGGAAGGAGAGGAGGTTCAAGTCATAATTTTCATATTGTGGCTTCGAGGGTCTAAGAGGTTCGAAGATTCTATACAATTTTTAGCTTTATAACCAAAAATATTCGCTATTGATGGTTTAAGTTCTCTCAAGATAATCGATAAACAAAATGTCATGATGCGTGTTTCAAAATACGGATGACATGACTTCGTCAGCTGACATTTAAATTTTTGATTGCTTTGGACGACATACATAAAAAAAAACTGTAGTCACTAAAACCACTGTAACCTGTAAACTAATTATCAGAATGTCATTGTAATAGTGTTGTCCGATATGTATGTGTTAGACCGGAGACTTATTGTTATCCCTTGTGAGTTTTATATGTGAGACATGTGTATCTAGTAAGAGACAAGAATGTGGATCCCCATGAAACCATCCTACATAACCAAAGTTGTTTAAATCTAACCCTGTGCTTTAAATATCCTCCATTTCAAATGTGTTCCAATATTGTTTCCGGTCACCTCCACCTTGCAATAAAATTGATTCAAAAAGTAATTAAATTTTTATTTAAAAAAAAAAAAAAAACAAATTTTACTAACAAATTTATAAATGCAGGCGGCAGCCAAAATAAAACGTCAAGGATTTGCAAAGACAAAGGTAAATTATTCTTGTAAAACAAAAATAATAAGAAAGAAAATAAAAGTCGCATGATGCTAGAAATCTATAGAAAAAAGCTTCCCATTATAGTATATACAATATTATAGTCGACTTCATTATGATGATTGTAAGCAGCAGGTAAAGGAAAAGAGAGTGGATCGATCGATCGATCTATGAACTGTGAACTCTACATTGAATAAAAATTGTTGATTGGTATAGGAAAATAAATAAATAAATATCAATCAATCAATCAGTAATTTATAATAAGTATTTAATATAAAAGTTTTTGCTGTTTAGTTTACTACATACATAAGTATATTGCTTGCATAGCATTTTTTTTTATAGTTTATTTAATTGCATATTTTTTTTAGAATGATTTTTTTATTTTAATTATTGAATTGATGAAAGAATTTTTCAATTTTAATTATGTTGATGTTTTCCATTTATTTATTTTTATATTTCCAAATCACTTTTTCCAGGTTAACAAAGATAACAACAAAGGTACACCACCGCGTGATGCACCACCACCGACTCCGATTACCAAAGGTTTAAATTTGACGACGACTACAGTTAAAAAGGAGAAACGTCAAAGCAGCAGTTTCCGTTATAATGCAACAAAAAATTGTGAATTAACTGCATTGAGTCCTTTAAATGAAAGTAAGTAAGAATCACACAACAAATAATACATAATAACAAAAAAAAAAAAAAGAAGGAAAACTACTTAACAAATGAATTGATATTAAAAGGGGGCAGAAGAGGCTAGACAGGCTCTCATCATTAGCAATTAAGTTAATTGTACTTGTTGTTTGTTAGTAAAATAATTGAATAGTATACAATTAGTGGTAATTCAATGTTATTTTTTTTTTTTATTTTTTTTTGTGTTGCTTTTTTATTGCCATTTTATATTATAACACAACAAAAACAACCAACCCCCTATCCTTTGTTGTATGTATTATATAACAAGAGTGTGCTGCAGTTATTAAAGATTTATAAAAGATAACAAAAGTAAAACGAAGTCTTGTAATGTGAGGAGCAACAGCTGTTTTTGTTGAGTGAGTGAGTGGGTGAATTATTATTTATTCTTTTGACAGTTTAACTTGGCAATTATCAGCTTAGCAGCAGCACAGCAACACATAACTGACTGCATAAATATGATATTCTCTTAGTAAAAGCTCTCTCAATATTTCATACAAATGCTCATCAAACAAACTCGCTCTCCCTCTCTCTCTCTCTCTCTCTCTCTCTCTCTGTGCTGATGAGTGAGTCCCTTTATCATGAGGCATGCACTACTGTTTGTTGTTGTCATTCAATTTAGTTTCTTAACCTTAGTTGCTAGTAGACTAGACAAACAATATTATTGCCTTTGGAAGAGTTTGTTTCGATTTTTCTGGTGGATTAAAATGAGAAAGTAAATAAAGTTATCACCTCACTATTTATGTATATGCAATGCTCAATAATAATGTGTACTAGTGGCTGCTATAGTCACTACAGCAGTGCAAGAGTGCACATATGTAGCAAGAGAGACTGTAGGCTGATTATTGACTGACGTCTGTCATTGTTGTTGCCGCCGTCGTTTACATTTGTTTATTATTAAACAAGTTCATAAGGTCTTTGCTGCAGTACATACCACCATACGTTCTGACTTTCTATCTCTCTCTCTCTCATCTTATTACCTTGATGTTTAAAACGATGATAATAGAGAGCAATGGTGAGAAGAGGAGAGGAGAGAAGAGTGTGTTGTACCTACTTGATGTACTTTATTTTTTGTATATATGACCAAAAACATTAATATTTGTTGTTAAATGTCATTTTTATTTTCTCTCAATGTGCATTTTAGTTTAGTATCTTTTTAGTATTGTTTATTTTCTTTTTCTTCTTCTTGTAATTTTGCATGGAAATGCGCGTGTGTGTATTTTAACAATTCATTCTTCCTTCTTACGGTTTATTGTTGTTGTGATTATTATGAATGAGAGAATATTTTAGCCACCCACTCGTCGGTGGCTCAATTGCGCTCGCTCTTGTTCTTTTATCTGTTTTTGGAGAGTTTATTGATTTTTCAGTTTTGTATTTCGCCACTGCTGCTGCTACTGCTGTTGGTTTACTTGATGATGACTGGCTGTTGCCATTCTTTATCATTCACTTTGTTATAACGGTGGTGCTCTTTGTAGCAGTAAGTTTTGTGTGAATGAAGAAAACCGCGACAACGTCGTCCGTCTATGTTGGCGACAGCGACACAACAGATACAAATAATTTATAATTTTTATAATACAAAATATGAAATGAAAGAAAAAACAAAAAAGAAAAAGCTTAATAAATAATTCAAAATAAAAAAAAAACAAAACAAATTTAGTGTTTAGTGTTGCTGATATTTGCCATTGTTAATGTGTGTGAGTGTAGTATGAATGTGTGTGATATATGAATTTGTCTGTGTTTGTGTAAATTGAGTTAATGAACAAACAGTTTATGAGTTTTATCGCTTCATTTTTCATTTCTTTGTAAGGCGTTTTTTTTTTTCACTTAAGAAAAAAGTAAAGAAACAACAAAATATACACATATGTACATACATAGATACTAGACTGGACACACATGTGTTGGTGGCTGCCATTTACCGGTCTTTTTACTTAATTTTATGTTGTGTAGAATACAAATTGTTATGTGTAAGACACTAGACAGTGACAATAAACAGACAGACAGATATAAGCCGCTTTCTCGAAAGTTATCACCATAACGAAGGAGAAGGAGGAATGAAGAAAAGAAAAAATATGTAGTTTATTGGAGTGTCTTTCTTTTGAATGCCATAACTCTTCTACAGCAACAATAACGCCCACTTGTTTTTAATTATTTTTTATAAATTTTTATAAATTTATTAATACATATTTCTTATTTTATTGTCAAATAATAATAATAATTTATAATTTTTTTATATGTAGTTATATATTATTAAAGTACATGAAGAATCATCATTTGAGATTTTATGAATTTTTTGTGCGTGGTTGCATTACTTTCTTCTCATTTTATGTTTATTAAATCTCACTTTTGTTATTGGCATCCATCCTCCCACTCACATAAAAACACACTAGAGCTCATATTTATCCAAATAGAGTACAGTAGATACATATACATACAGCAGTAGTGTGTAGGAGGTCAACCCCATCATTTACATTGAATTCAATATGCAACTATGATTTGACATCCATCCTCTGTAATACAAACGCAAAATTCTCAATAAATGGCTAAAATACTATTTTTAGAACTTTGTAATTCCAGGTAAACTGAAACTCTTTTTATGTATCTAGATACTTATATATGTATATATATATATACATATGTAAATACATACAATATTACTCTACTCTACTCTATCTACATGATGCAACTGTGTTCATGAAAATAGTAGTGCAGTATTGCGTCGTAAGTTCTTACAGTCACAACAAATGTTCGCACATAAAATTATGAAAATTTAAATTTTGAACTACTTACATACTACATAATTACAAATTAAATAATAAATAAAATACATATATATATAAATTATGCGCTGTTCACAAAAGTAGTAGTGTTTTAAAATAAAAGAAAAATATGTAATATTAAAAGAGTTAAATATTTTTTCAATAATATGTTTGTTTCTATGGTTCTAATTTATTATTGTGTAGTGACGCTTTGAATTTGAATTTGCTGTTTCCCCACAATTGTTCGTTTAGATTAAAGTCCTAGAAATGTGCTGGCCATGGCATTAAGTCGATCTTTTCAGATGAAAAATCACTCCTGAGCTAGTTTTCATGAGTGTTTTGTGACATTATCCAATCTTCGCCGTACCTAATCATATGATGTCTTGCAAACTTCAATCTTGCATCAATGTGATTCTTTTGTTAAAAGGAGACTAATTAATATTGATGGAACACAGCAGAGTTCATTCAACAAATTATTCAATTTCCTTGAAGTTTTGTACCGTTTTCTCAGCCTTAATATTAAATACAATTGAGCAAAAACAAAATTCATCTAAACACAAATAACAGAATACAAAAGTAATGGGATATTTATGTTTTGTCTGCCCCTATTCTTTACACATAACAAAAGCTTTTCAAGACAGAACATGTTAGAAGAGACTTTAAACCATTTTAGGATATCCTGCTGCACTACTATTTTTATGAACACAACCTTATATGCTTTTTCATAGATACTCGTACATTTATTCATACTCTACTACTAAAGTAGTTGGTTTTCTACTCTCGCCTCATCATAAAAATCTATCGAAATAAAAACATAAAAAAACAATACATAAAAGAAACTATATAAACAAACTATAAACACATATCAATCATTGATAATCATTAAATATATACATAATATATAATAAAAATAATCATAAAAAATATTTAAAAAAGAAAAAAAAAAACAAAAAATCAAAAACTATCTTCCTTCATAAACAGAAAAATCGAAGCTTTAAACCAACAGATAATCTTATCTTTAACTCATATATAGAACATCTACATAATCTTAAAAGAAAATCTAATCTTAAAACAAAAAAATATTTAATATTAACACAAAATAAAATATAAATTAAAAAAAAAAAAAAAAAAAAATTTAAAATAAATGAAAATCAATTAAATTTATAAAATAAAATCGCGTATGTGTTTTGTTGTTTGTTTTTGTATTTCTGTGTGTGTGAAAAGTGATTTTATTTTTTGTTTATTTGTAATGAATCAAATGCTGCATTTTCTAATTATTTTAATTAATAATAATTGTTGTGCGGTGCTAATGAAATGGTATTCGGTGCTAATTTAATGTCGGGCAATGTACCCGTTTTAAAAGAACAACAACAAGAACATCATCATCATCATCATCATCAACAACAACAACAACAACAACAGCAACAAAGTGCACAACAACCGTTACAACAAAATCAACAACAACTTATCAAACAACAACAACAACAAGAAAAAGAAGGACAAAAAAACGTTAAAGATTTTCTAGAAAAAGCAAATAACTATCGTCATTACAACATAAATAATCATCACCAGCAGCAGCAGCAGCAACAACAACAAAAACTAAATAATAACGACATTGAACATCATCATCATCATTACCATAATCAACAACAACAGCCACAAACACATTATCAACAACATCAACTTCATCATCATCATCGTTTAATACAAAAAAATAACAAATCAACAACATTAACAAGTTTATCGTCGTCGTCAACACATAGTAACAACGTCATTGCTGCCGCCGCTGCTAGTTCTGGTGCTGGGGCTGTGACTGTAACTAGTTACCATGGTTTAGGCATACCAAAGTCACCGTCATTTCATAGCGGACTTGATCAGCTAAGCGACAATATAAGCGACGACGAAAACGACGACAACGGTGGTGAGGGTGACAGTGTTTGTAGTAGTTCAACAATAAAATTAATTAGCGGAAAGGCACCTCACTCTTCTGTTGGTGGTGGTGGTGGTAGTTCTGTTGGTGTTGGCGTTCGCTTTAAATTTGGTAGTATTGACGAATTAAAAGCAAAATTTGAAAATAAAATAATGCCAACATTGCCAACACAATTGAATGATGGCAATACATCTTCATCATCGCCTTCATCATCGTCAACATCTTCGAATTCATCACTCTCACAAGTTGCCTCATCGTCATCATCATTGGCATCTGTAGCAGCGGCAACAATATCATCATCAACTGGTTCCTCTTCCATGACTGGGGGCAGTGGTGGCGGTTGTGGTACTAATTCAGCAGCAGCAGCATTAATAGCATCAACTTCACCATTCGGTTCGAATTCCTCATCATCATCAATATCAATATCACAGACATCAATATCAATTGTTGGTGCTGCTGCCGCTGGTGTTGGTGGCGGTGGTGGCGCTAATCCTTTATCCTCAGCAGCAACAACAACAACTTTAGTTAATATGAGCAACAATAGTAGTAACAACACAAACATTGCGACATCATCGTCATCAGTAATAACAACAACAACGACTACATCATTATCATCATCATCATCTATAACCACTAACAATATGACATTACAACAACATAATAATCCTGGCATTGGAGGAGGTGGTGGCGGTGGTGGTGCTAGTGGGACAAGTAACATCACTGGCAGCAGTGGTGGTGGTGGTACGTCACTTGTCTCCACATTGGCCCAACATTTCTCTGCCGCAACCTCGGCTACATCATTGCTGTCAACTGCAGCCGCCTCATCAGCAGCTTCATCTCTTGCTGCTGCAAATAACAAGGTTTGATTGGTTTTCTTCTACTTCTACTTGTTGTCTTCTACTCTCTTGTGTTCTCTTCTGTTCCATTCGAATATAAAAAAAGTAGTCAAGATTTTTTTTTTTTCTTTCAAAATATGTAGTATATTTTTTCTGTTTATGATATGGTGGTGGTGACAAGATATGATACTTACGTATTTGCTTTGCTCACGCCCACATTAATTTATTCGATTATTTACAAATTTATATGAAAATGACAAGTGAAATTGCAAAAAAAAAAAAAAAATGTATGCAATTTTCAAAAGATTTAACGAAGAATTTAATAAATAATTTTTTATATTTGCTTTCCATTTTCTCATTCAACCAACAAAAAACAACATGCTTACAATAAAAATTATCACTAAAAAAAAAAAAAAAACAACAAAAAATAATCACCATTTTTGTATCACCAATAAAAAAATACAAAATCCACACACTACACATTGGATGGATGATCATGATGTGTATGTGTGATGTGATGATAGTCTTCAGTGAGTGCAGCAGCTGCTATTAAAAATATACTAAATGCAACTAAAAGTGTTGGCAATAGTGCTGCTGCAGCAGCGGCTGCTGCCACCAGTGGCAACAATACATCATCATCATCACAGGCAACAATATTAAATAATAGTAGCAATATTGGTATTGTTGGTGAGCAACAACCACAACCACAACAACAGCAACAGCAACAAAGCAGCCTAACAACACAAGCAACACAATTTATACAATCATCAGTTGCTCAGAATTTTGTTGGTGGCATCAGTATATCATTGGGCATTGGTAATCGTAATAGTGCCGCCGCTGCAGCTGCTAACTCTGCAGCTAATATGGCAGCAGCAGCAGCAGCATCAGCATCAAATAATGATATGCTTAAAAATAAAGCAAATGCAATGCTTCATCATCATTTCCATAATCAAAATGGTGGTGGTGGTGGTGTTGGCGGTGGTAATCCTCCTGGTTCTGGTATCGATGAAAATAGTTTGATATTCAATGGTGGCAGCAGCGGCATGGGTGGTTTGGCTTTATCACCACAAACATTACAACAAATCACTGGAAGTCCTGGTCGTGCACGTGATCGCAACATGTTTAATTTACCAACATCATCAGCAACATCTGTTGCATTACCGTTTTTACGAGGTTGCCATTACTTCATTTACCCAAAAAAAAAAAAATTATAATCCAAAAATATTATAATAAATCATAATTTATAGTAATTTGTCTTTGTTTGTATTTTAGTATAGTTAATTTTTAATTTTAGTTGCTTAAAATTATTATTATTTTTTGTTTTATTACCTTGACCAACTCAATAGTTTCCGATTATATTGTTTTTGTTGTTTGTTTGTCTGTCTCACAAATGTATTTCGTTTGTTATTTTAGTATGTATTTTACTATATTATTATTTAAAAAAAAAAAATAATATGCAAAAATATTTATGGGAAAATATCATCATAGCAACATTTTAATAAAATCCATAAACATCCGCTACCGCCTCCCCTTAAAATAAGCAAATAACAAATAATATGATAGAAGTTTGTGTTGATGCACAAATTTAAGCTAAAATATATACAAGATAGATAGATAAATATATATATATATATATAGATATATATATACACAGCTGTTTAAAATAATAGATACACAAATAGTTTATTGATAAATCGAACGTGAAACTCTTTGCCTTTGAGATGATTTTCACAAGCACTTCCAAATAAATGTATCTTTGTCTCATCGCTCCATAGAAAATTGTACAATTTTTCCACAGATTCTATACAAAGAGCATTAGATTCTGCTAAAAAAAAACTTATCAATGGCACTTTCAAGACTTTTGTTTGCACCTTTACAGATGATGAATCAAGAAGTATTCAACACCTCCTATGTGCTCTTCTTGGAAGTCATCCCGTCTTCTCGGAAAATCTTTCTACGACGATTTGGGCTGTTTGGGAACTTGGTTTTGTTTGTTGATTCTTCGTGCAGGTTTAAGGGGTTGAGGTTTACCTCACAGATCAACTATAGGGATTCTTCACCATCAATTACCCTTATCTAAATTCTAGCATCAAAATGAGGCCGTAAGAGTTCTTCTGGGTAAACTTACCAAGGGTCTCCTTGGCTAGTTTTCTTATAAAAACATTTAGTACAAATATTTTGCCAATATAACGCCTTATATATTTATATATATATTATCTCTAATTTTGAACCTTCATAACCAATCTGCGATTTTGAGGCGAGCTGTAAATGTTCAACTTATCTATATGGAAAAATTATTTATTTTGTTTATATTATTTATGAAAAGTTTCCATATCAAATTGAAATAAATCTTCTAAAAAATCCTGTGTGATTGATTATTTTGATCAACTAAACTTTCAATTCAACTATAAAATAATACGTTTTCTAAATTTTTGGGGAATCACACTGTTTCATTTGGTATGTAAAGGTGTTGCCAGATTGAATTCTTTAAGATTTTTCTCGTCGTTTTAAGTCGTTACAATAAAGAAAGAATTATTGAAGTTAAACAAAAATTATTGCAGGTGTATCTATTATTTTGATCAGCTATGTAGATAGAAAGATACACAGATAGATAGAATAAATAATACATATACTACTTATGTATCTCAGAAAATAGTACTACATATACTCGTATGTATGTATATTTATTTATAGAAAAAATAATTTTACGAAAATGCATCTCATCTTTTCCTAATATTGCATTTGATTATAAGAGAAATTTCTTCTCACATATTTGTAAATAATAATAAATATTATAATAATAATAATAATAATTAGAGATTATTTATAGCACATCATGTTCTCAACTATGTATGTGTTTTTGTGTGTTGCTTTAAATAATGTTCACGCTTCATTACGTTAATTTATTGATGATGTTAATGATGATTCTGATGATGAGAAGTAGGAGAAGATTGTGTTGTTTTCTTGTTTATTTGCAGTCAAATGGAATTAATGTACATATACTATACTATATCTTTACCGTTAACTCTTCTCATTATTTTGGGTTGTGTTTCTAAGATTATAATCACAATAATCACATTGTGCATATAAAAGAAAATCAACAACAATCTTGTAATGGGCACTAAACATTTCTGTGTGTGACAGTTTGTATCTCATTTATAACTCATCACTGCCATTTGTTTCTGTTCGCTTAGTTCAGACACATACTCGTACATACACAGAAAGTCATCGATCTGTAGAACGAAAAAAGATTATCCAGAAAGTGTAAATACAAAATATGAGTTTCATATTTTATTTTATTATCTTTAAAGGTAGAACTCATTTGTTGAAGTACTCAGAGTCTCACTACATTAAACTCATTTGATGAAGAACTCATTTTCCATCCTTAGGATATTTTGTCTTCTATTGTAGTCATTTTTTAGTTTAAATTTTATATCTGAATTATATTTGCAATATGGCAGTTTCCAGCTTATAGAAAGAATCTGACTGTCAGAAACATTTGCCGAACTAGCGTTCAAATCTTTTGATCGATCTTCAATAATCAATTTTGTGTTTGAAGACAGAAAGTGTCGTTGAGATGCTGATTAAGGGAAATACAATTGGCATTGATTAGGTTTTTTTTTTTTTTTTTTTTTTTTTTGAAGAAATTGTGTCTTCATCTTGCCTAATATGGATGGCTAATTGTGTATTGAATGAGGCTCAATGATTTGTGGATTCTATGCTATCCTCGACCCTTTAATGATATAATGTCTTTTAAATGATGAAAAGATATTTATACATTATTTTTTTTATATTTTGCATTTATATTTATAAATTTATGAATTTTTTAATTTTTATTGAATTTTTTTTTCTATTTTATATAAATAATTTTTTTTTTTTTTTTTTTTTTGAAATTTATTTTAAAAATAATTTCACAAAATTATATGAATATAATAATAATACAAATATTTTTCTTTCATCATATGTATAATATAGAAACACCAACTAGTGAACGTGAAGAATTATTTGTACAAAAATTAAGACAATGTTGTACATTATTCGATTTTTCCGAGCCATTAAGCGACCTAAAATGGAAGGAAGTGAAACGTGCTGCTTTGCATGAAATGGTTGAATATTTATCAAATACAAATGGCGTTATAACAGAGGTTATATATCCAGAGGCAATTAATATGGTTAGTAGTTTTTCTTTTCTTACTTAAAATGAATATGAAATTAAATTTTTGTTGTGTTTTTCCTTTGTGTGGCGGTTTAGTTTGCCGTAAATCTATTTCGCACTTTACCACCATCATCAAATCCCAATGGTGCGGAATTTGATCCAGAAGAAGATGAACCAACATTGGAATCATCTTGGCCTCATTTACAATTTGTTTATGAATTGTTTTTACGCTTTTTGGAATCACCAGATTTTCAACCAAATATTGCCAAACGCTTTATCGATCATCAATTTGTATTGCAACTGTTAGATTTATTCGATTCAGAGGATCCACGTGAACGTGATTTTCTTAAGACTGTATTGCATCGTATCTATGGAAAATTTTTGGGTTTGAGAGCATTTATTAGAAAGCAAATTAATAATGTTTTTTATAGGTAACAAATACATCAACCTACTTATCAATCAATCTGTATATTTTGATTTTTCTATTTAAATAACTAAATTCTTTATTATTACAGATTTATCTATGAAACAGAACATCATAATGGCATTGCAGAATTGTTGGAGATTTTGGGTAGTATTATAAATGGTTTCGCTTTGCCACTCAAAGAGGAGCACAAACAATTCTTACTTAAAGTGCTTTTGCCATTGCACAAAGCTAAAAGTCTATCGGTCTATCATCCACAATTGACCTATTGTGTGGTACAGTTTTTGGAAAAGGATCCCAGTTTATCGGAGCCAGTTATCAAGTAAATTAATCTTTAATTTTTTATTTTTATTTTTTTCTAATTTTACTCATAATTTTGTAGGAGCCTTTTAAAGTTTTGGCCAAAAACTCATAGTCCCAAGGAGGTGATGTTCTTAAATGAATTGGAAGAATTATTGGATGTTATTGAGCCAGCTGAGTTTCAAAAAGTGATGGTTCCATTGTTTCGTCAAATTGCCAAATGCGTTTCATCACCACATTTTCAAGTGGCCGAACGTGCTCTTTATTATTGGAATAATGAATACATAATGTCATTGATTGCTGACAACTCTCAAGTTATTTTACCCATTATGTTTCCAGCATTGAATCGTAATTCAAAAACGCATTGGAATAAAACAATTCATGGCTTAATTTATAATGCATTGAAATTGTTTATGGAAATGAATCAACGTTTATTTGATGAATGCAGTAAAAATTATAAACAAGAAAAACAACAGTAAGAGTCATTTTAGAATGATAATTAATTGATAATCATCTCATTTGTATATATATATATATATATATTTTGTAGAGAGCATGAAAAACTATCACAACGTGAAGAACTTTGGCAACAAGTTGAGAGTTTGGCTAAAAGTAATCCAGATTGGTCAAAAGTTGCCGGTCAAGTGGATAATTTGTGTATTACTAATAGTCAAATGTTGAATGATGAATATGATGATCAATACAATGAGAATTGTAATTTGACCTATGATAAATTTGAACAAGAATCTTCTAAACAACAACAACAACAACAAATGCAACTGCAGCAGATGACAACACCACAACAACCTAGAGAGGTGAGACATGAACAAACCCAAACCCAAACACAACCCCAAGCACAACAACAACAACCAACTGCAACTTTGTGCAATTAAACAAAGTTAATGCAAAATTATTAAACACCAACGCTAATTAACTAATTATTACTAATCAAAGGCATATTCATACATACACATGCACATCACAATCACATGCCAATACCCAATACCCTACTTAAAATGTATTGTCTTTTGATTTTGTTTTATACATTAATTTATACCTTTCATGAAGAAAATCATATGATATATGGAGAAAAAAAAAAAGGGAAAAAAGTTCAATGGGTGGGTCATTGATGTATACTAATTTAAAAGGATTCATAAAGTAAAGGAGAAAAGTATAAAAGGTGTACTTATTATTAGTCACTTGTTTTTGTTTAAATTGAATATAGTTCATTTGTAGTTTACTACCATCGAAAATTCTTGTTTTAATTCCCTCAATGAATCAAATTATATTGTAAATATTTGCTAGGAGTCTCTTCAAACCTTGATATTAAGGAAGGAATGATATTAGAGAAACATTAGAGAAAAACAAATTTCAAGTAGAACATTTAGGAAGTCAGAAAGTAGATTCATCATGATGCGGAATCAGTAAACGTCTTTATTACTTTATATAGTCAATGAAAGTAAATAAAAATATAAAAAAAAATCAATCAAGTGTGAGTCGGACTCGCACACGGAGGGTTCCGTACCATCGTACAAGATTTTTTGCTTAAATATAAAATTATGTGAATATTTAATAGCCTAAAAGTATACTACAATTAACTGCTTAAAAGTATACTACAAAAACAAAACAAAAAAAAAAAATGTTAAACAAAAGGTTAAATTAAACAACAATGCTTCTAAAAATGTGTATTTTTAGTATTTGTCGTTCTACACACAAGTGAATTATACACTTTGTGAAAATTTCAACTCTCTACCTATTACGGTTCATGAGATAGAGCAGGAGACGGACGAACGGACATCGTAAGCTTAGTAATAGGGTCCCGTTAGCTCCCTATGGATACGAAACCCTAAAAAAGACTAACTTTAGCTATGCTGAAGTTGTAATACTCTTCACGGAACTTTTATATCTTCTTATTTTTTCTATTTTATGTATCAATGTTAAAAAAAATAATAATAATAATTAATAGGTATAAAAAATAACAGGGCCGTGATCTCACGTACGCATTATTGTGCATATACTCAACCAACGCCTTAGCACCCTCGGCCAACGACTACTATTGTCCGAAATGGTCTTAGAATATATATTTTGAGTATACAGAAATATTACATTATTGTTTACTTATGCGTAGCATCACTATATTCTCTCTGTTACAGTTTGAGTATCAACAAAGAACACAGTTTAAGTGGCACTTTATTGTACAATTACTCTTTTATAAGTTTGTCATTTAATGTGGGTTTGTATGGGAGGTACCCCTGCTGGTAACCCTAGTATCATGAAATTTACATGGTTGATGGATATGGAAACTTATAGTGTCCAAATTTCAGTTCGATACGTCAAAAAACAAAAAACTTTTTATTATAAGAACATCAATTTTAAAGGGTATTTGTATGGGAGGTACCGCCCCTAGTGGTCCGACTAATTCGACTAATTCCCGAACTTGATCAGCGTCAACAAAATTTCAGTTCTCTAGCTCAAAAACTGAGGGAGTAGTGCTGCGAACAGACGGACAGGGCTAAATCAACTCGTCTCATTGAGCTGTGATCACAAATATATATACTTTATGTGGTTTGCGATGTCTCCCTCTGTGTGTTACTTCATGACAAACTTATAATACTATTCACTTCCGTGAGGAGTATAATAAATTAGCAACAAAGGAAATTTGATTTACATCCAATCTTGTCGAGATTTTAAGTAACTTGTTGTGATCAGCTCTGAACACACGATCACATTAGCATTCATTTCTCAAGTGAGTCAATGACAAAAAATGTAATATCACAAAAGATGCTAAACGTTGTATTGAATTCAACAGAATTGTCCCAAAAACACACAATAAAATATAACAATGATAGTGTTACGAATGGCAATAGGATAAACTAATCTTCTACAACATATTTATTAGCCTAAAGACATATGGTATTTGGTGAAATAGAGAGGGAGAACAATGAGTTATTGATGTATATACATATGTATGATTATATAGATGATTTTACTGTATGAAGGATTGATTTCTAACTTCCATTTATTTATCTAATTATACTAGTTTTGATATAAAGAAGATTCATAGATGGTCTTATACCTTGTTAAGAAACTTGTCTTTCTTCAACTTCAACCAGGAGTTCTTTAATAAAATGTGTTATGTAAATAATAAACTAATCTAATGCTAACTAACACAATAATTGGATTTGTTATATAGAAAACTTTTAAATTTTCATAAGCATAAAAAATAAAAAAAATTTAAAGGATTGTACATATTATATATTAAAACAAGATTGATAAACACCTAATACCCCATACAAACTCTTTATAATATATGTATATCATTTAAAATTTATGTACTTAATATAATCATTTTCAATTAGAGTAGAGGAACCAGAATTTCTTCAAAGAATCTTGATGTATTAAATAGAGAAATGAAACCAAGCAATAAATTAATATGCCATTCAAATTTACCAAACTTCTTGTTGGAGGGAGACCTTAAATATGTTGAAAAATCAAGATAAAAAAATATTCATTAAAATGAAGATTTCTTAATGAATTTTGAATGTGTATTAAAGATGCTTGATTCAATCTAAATTCATTTTAAAAAATTCCAAATCAAGCGTTTAAAGAACGCATATAAGTGATAGATTTGAAAGTATAAAATTAGCATAAGTTTAATGATATATTAGAATCCCGTAATATATCCAAAGGGTAGAGCCTTTTCATCATTCTCGACCAATCCTTTATAATAGTAAGGGTCATAGCAAGATGATTGAGTTGGTTGGTAACTTGTTCATTAACACATTTGATGACGTACTAAAACTAGCTTGACGTTTCGTGATGTACCGAAGAGCTTTATTCTGTATAGCCTGTGTTTTTTGCAGCTTGTCCCCAAATCTGAATGCAATACGTGTGGGATGGGGTTACTATGACTTTATATAGCGTAACCTTGGCAGTCTGTTTGGGAGTGCTATTATGTGGAAAAGAAGCCTTAGTATGACCAAATATTTCACAGATGTTCTTTTGAGGAACTTAAATACCGTTCAGGGGCATTAAAGAGAAATTAGAAAGCAAACAATTGAAATCTATTCAAAAGTTCCACATTTTTTAATTGATTTTCTACTTTTATTTTTCATCAAAACTTTATGAGTTGGATAAATCTAGTTAATAAATCAGAGGTTTTTCTATGGAAAATAAAGATAAGATTTAGTTAGTGCAAATGATATGATGATCATATATTTTTCTCATGAAAGGTATAAAGAATAATCTTCGATTCAAAATCAATGTTATTGTTGTTAATCATGTATTTTCTCCTTTTCTTGTTTTTGTTTTTTTAGTGATGAAATGTTGTCTCAAGATTCATTTGTCTTTATTATATTTATTTATTGATTTATTGATTTATTAAAAATGTTGCTGTGCGAATATAAAAAAAAAAAAAAATAAAATAAAATTTTTATCTTCTAATCTTTTTAATTTTTATTTTTTTATTATGTTTCTAAAGGTTGTGAAGGTATTAAATTTTAACAAATTTGATTGGTTATTTTTATTAATTTTTATGTTGTTTACTATTTTACTTACCTTTAGATATCTTTTTAATCTCTAGTAATGTAGATAATCACACACATTATGTATATGTATTCCTTATCCTTAAACCACCTACGTATGATGTATTTATTACTTACAATAAATGTTTGTGTTTGTAGTCTCTAACTTCAAGAATATTTCAACACAATACTCAACTCCTCCATGCACTTTGGTAGCCTAAATCAACAAACAAAAAAAAAAAACAAAAAATTATAATCTGGTCTTCTCAAATCTCTTACAAAAACATCTTATATCTCTTGCACAATATTATTTTCTTTCACAACTAATAATCAACAAACAACTTCAGTATCATCATCACCAAGAACTTCTTCAATCATTAAAACAAAGTAATATACGTGTATATATATGTATATTTATGATGATAATTTCTAATCTGATCAATTGATTGATTGCTTTCTTATAATGTTGTGAACTTATTTATTTTTTTGCTACAAAACCAAAACATAAAAAAAAAAAAAAAAAAAAAAACAACAAAACAAAAACACTCCTCCTCCTTCCGTTCTCAGATACGCGGCGAACGTAATAAGGATAAACCACTATTGCGTAGAAAATCTGATTTGCCAGCGGATAGTGGCACTGTGCGTGCTCTTATTGAACATAAACGACCCGATGAATATCTACGATCGACACCGGATGTGAACAAGTGCTGAACTCTGAACTCCTCTGAGCCTGACCAACGACGAACAAACAATCGATTAATGGAAAATGAAGGAGAGGAAGGCAAAGGCAAAGCTAAACTAAGCTAAGCTTATGGAAGGAAGAAGCACAAAAATACATACACACAAACAAATCACAAAGCAGAACCACAAATACACTTCACCAACACACATCCATAATATATATATATATAATTATTTTGCTTATTTAGAAGAAGTAACAGAGAAGGATACAAGCAGAAGATGCACTTTTTGGGGATTTGAAACAATTTTGTCAAAAATGTTGAAAATATGAATTATGATTTGAGTTGAGTTGAGTTGATTTGATGAGATGATGATGATCATTTCAGTCTCGATGAATATGATGATGTTGGAAGATGATTTTGTTTGTTGAACGCTGAGCGTTTTATATTAAACTATTTTTGTGTGTTTTGTTTATTTAAATTTATTTTGTTTTTTTGTATCTCTTTGATAAGAAACAAGAATCAATTAACCAACAAACAAACAATGATGAGTTTTATAAGGCGAACAACAATATTGAAATTTTTTTTGTTTTATTTTTTATTATTATTATTTAAGGTATAAACTTGGAAGTGAAAGGAAAATAGAGATGAGATTTTATTTAAAGAAAATAATACAAATTTGTGTTTAAACTTTTCTTTTCAATTTTAATTATTATTATTAATATTATAATTATTAATGTGTAAAACTTGATACACAATAAACAATCGAAGGACTAAGAGTGATAACAACATTTAGAGATTGATTGATTAAATGATTTTATATACAAAAATAAAGAAAAGGGAAGGGGAGAATTCGAGTAAGACCCAACCAATGAAATGCAGAAAGAAACTGACATGTTGTTGTCTTCTCTTTTCTCTTTTAAAGAAGAAGATTTAAATGTTTATTTATACAAAAACAAAATTAAAAATATATTAAAAAGAGAAGAAAAGAAAAATATTGCAATTTTATATATTAAAAAAAAAAAAAAAAAAATTATTAAATTATATTTATATATAAATTGTATAAAATATACAGCAAAATCTACAAGGAAAAACAAATACTATACAAATACATACATACATAAACTTAGTTATATCAAAAGATCAAAAGAACAACAACAAAAGCACACACACACACAAATACAAAACACAAGATCAATTAATAAACATTTATCTTTCACTATAAAGGAGAAAAGCCAATAAAGAACTTTAAATAAAAAAAAAAAACAAAACACTAAATTAAGTGACATTTATTTTTATTTAATTTACTTTTCTTTATTTTTTTTTTTTTTTTTTTTTTGAAAGCATGAAACCAGAAGATGAGACCAAAAGAGATTTGCGTGCACTGCGCTTAACTAAACATAATTTTAAATTTTTTTTTTTTTGCCAATTTTAAAAGCATGTGAAACCTTCTCAAAACAGAAGAAAAGACCAAAAGAGATTTTCTGCGCTAAACACTAAACTAATCAATTGAGAGTTCTGAGGTGGCTGGCGCCCTTCCAAGGCATGAATGAACTCTAAATGCTGCTTGTTGTACCACCTACAATTTTTTATCTACTTCTTCTTTCTACTCTACTTCTTCTCTCTTCTATTTATTCTCTGTTGCATGGTATATTATAAAACTTATTTATTTATTTAGATATTTTTTCATCAACAAAATATACAAACATTATTTTAATTAAAATCATTTTATTCCCTTTTTAAATATTTTCTTCTTCCATTTTCAGTGAATGAGATCATCAAAATATGTATATCACCAACATATATAAAATAATAAAACAATGATATGATACAAGATGATTATAATAGATGATCATGGTAATGATGATGATTATGTTTATATAAAATAATGATGATTTATACACATCATTAAATATTATATTTTTTTAAACTATAAAAACTCTTAAGTTATGTTAAAAAATTTTGTATTAAAATGAGAAGAAAAAAAAAACAAAAAAAAAAACTAATAAGTAATAGTAATTAAATATTAAATTATATATTAATTATTATTACATATTATATTATTTATTAATGTTTATATAGTTAAAAAAAAAAAATGTGAAGGAATGTGAAGAAAACTAAAAACAAAAATTGACTATGTAAAAGAACCAAAAAGAAAAAATGTTTTAAAATATTTTTTCCTTTGGTGTATAAAGTCCCCAAAAGTTTACAAGACATAGACTCTTTTTAAAAGAAATGGATGAAAAGGATTTTTTTTTAATCTATGTATATTTACATGGTACAGTTTTGTGAATTTGTCTAAATATTTTGTAAGATATTGAAAAGAACAGCAATTTTCCAGAGGAAAGCAGTTTGTTTGCAGTTTGATTTTTTCAAGTCTGGAATTTTGTTCTTATTGTCGAAAAAGTACCGTAAATTTGTGTTGTAAGATATTCAGTATCAGATGTTATATATAAAGCTTATTTCTTCCTTTGCGTGAAATTATCGGATGTTCAATTTTTTACGAAATTGACTTTTAAGCGTTGATGATTTACCATAAAACAATCATGGTTGCTTATCTCAAGATTATGATATGTACTACAAAATTTGTATACGAAAAATCCCATTTGCATGATCTGTTATGATGCAGTTGATAATTTGACCCAATACACTTTTTTGACTGAATGTTGTGTGTAAAAAATCCTAAATTTAGGGAAGTAAGATTCTGAGATCCTTGTAAACTGACCCTGGGCTATAATAACTACATATATGTAATGTGTTATGTGTTGTTTTACATTAATTAAAAAAAGAAATAAACATAAAAAGACGAAATATTTATACATACTCAGATTATAATAATAAAACAAAGAAATAAAATACCATATTTTCATATTACAATTTGCATGAGACCCCTCAGTGTAATGATGATGATGTTAATGAATATTGAATGAAGACAAATGTATCGATTGATTCGTAATAAACCTCCAACATAAAATGGATATGAATGATAATAGATAATACATCTAAAAAATAAAGAAAAAAAAATATGTTGATTTATGTTACGAAAATAAATTAAAATAAAATAAACAAAATATATATTGCTTTTTATGTGCTGTGTAAATAGATGTGCAAATTATTATATATGAAAATAATATAATATATATATATATATATAATAATAAGAATAAATAATAAAAAATATAAAGAGCTGATAAATTAAAAAAAAAAAAAAACAAAAGCAGAATAAAACAAAATTAGTTTATTATGTGTTCGTGTTTGTTTAAAAATTAAGTGTATTGCAATTTAAATTCTTCTATGCTATTTGAATTTTTCATGATTTTAAGATTTTATGAAAATGTTGTTTGAAATCTTAATTAACTGGTGGACTTCCCAGCACAGAAATCTACTAAACTTTATTAGATTTTTTAAAAACATCAAATGTGCCAAAATTCGTTTAATTCAAATTTTTCATATTATTGGGTCGATGGGATATGGATACATTTGACTTTGTTGTTGTCGTAGAGTTCGTGGGACACTCTCCATCCAGCTGTCATTATTTTCCATTTCCTATTAGAATGATGGCTTATACGAGTTTTAGTTTATTTTCTCAATTTTTCCTAATTTTAAATAGTATTAATGACCTCTTTACTGACAGTCGCCAAAGACTTTTAAACATATAAACTGGATAACATTGCGTTCTCATTATTCTCTTTGTTGGACCTTGAGACAGTAAGTCTCAACAGAGAGATTCAACATAATTCGCTCTTGAAACATAATTTCGTAAGTGTGTTGTCCAGTCTATGTATTGTAATAGTCTTTTTCAGTCGGCCATCCTTTCTTGATGTCGAAGATTTAGTTGTCCAAGTTTAATGATTTTCCATTTCCTTTTAAAATGATGGCTTACTGTAGTCTGTAATTCAAGAATCTTTCAAATTTAAACTAATTAACTTTGTTCTAATGCCCTCATTATATGATTGATTTTTATTATTTAAGCAATTTTCCATAATTTTGAAAATGCATATTTATTTTCGACGATTTGCGGGGGTAGTACAACTTACAATTCTATGTCGTACTACACCTTAATTTATGTAAGCGTATTACCGGTGGAGTTCTTATAAAGGGTGTTTTTTATGTTAAAAATTTTGTATTTTTCATATGTTCCTCTTATTCAAAAAACCTGCACCATGATTAGGGTTCTGCCTTCATTTTCTTACCCAGCCTCTTCTTTAAGATCCATTCGGCCACAAGCTAAGAAATTAGAGGGCGACAACAACAGAATGAGTCATATGGAAGTCCCATGTGCAGCAGGCCAAAACTCACAAAGAGATGTAGCATCAAAGATGATGATGATGATTTTTTTTTGTTCTTATGTCTTGTTTATTTTAAGATTGATTTTTCATTTATGTATCCACTTTTTTTCGTTATAATCATCTCCGCTTGTATCTTCTCTATCTCTTTTAATCTAATAAAATTTCTTTTGAAATTAGAAATTAATGATTTAGATTGTCCAATACAAATTAAACGAACGGCTAAATGTGGCTTAGAGCAAGCTGAAAGTAATTAAAAACATCTTTATAAATAAACAAGAGTCCTTAAAAGCAAAACATAAAACATTTGTATTACTTTTTAAGAACAAATGATACAAAATATTTAAATTAATGCTGAATATTAAATTGAACTAAGAATATTAATAATTAAAAAAAAATATAAACAAAATTTAACTTGTTTGTACTATCTCTCTCTCTCTCTGTACATTAAAAATTTAAGGAAAAAACACTACAGCAGACAAAAATGATAATAATAATACAAATTATAAAAAAACAAAAAAAAGCAAAAGGCAAATGTTGTTTAAATAAAATTATATATACATATATAAAAATAATAAATATATTTTTCTATTCTTTCTTTCAAAACCAATTCCAGATGAAAGAGGTTTGTTTTTTCTATACATAAATATACAGAATTCTCTTTAAACTTAAATAATGTTGCATAAATATTTTATTTGAACTTTTAATATTAACTTTACAGTTATTGTGACGAAACATCAATTAAACATGATATTTTTTAGACATTTACATTTTCATTACCATTTTTCCTTAATTTCTACAGCAAGAAGAAACAAACAACTATTAGCTTAAGATAAAATGTATGTTTACAAGTTTTTTATACCCTTCACGAAATGGTAAATGGGGTTTATGAGTTTGCCAAACCCATGGGGGGAATTCATAAATTATGAAACAATTATTTTAACACTTTTAAATACCATAAAAGATTGTCTAGATTGTATAGGATCTCATATGTTGCAAAAGTTCCTTAACATAATACCAATAATTCAACCATGCCAGCATGTCAGACTAAAAAAAAAACTCGTAAAATACATAAAATATTGAACACGATGAAGAAATCAATGGTGTTTAGTTCGATTTTATCATTGTAACACAATAAAATTGTGTACAAAATTACTATAGTTTGAAGAGGCTTTATGATAATATCATATCTCATAAAGTATATAAATTTCTTAACACAATGGATTTTCTAGTCATATCAGTACTTAGTTCGATTTAGTTTATGTTAAAAATTGACTATTGAAACGATTTATCTACAATATAAAAACTTATTCATTTGTATTTGGATGCGGTGTCTAGTTCAATCTTATCTATCATTGACAAACACTGATTACTCATTTAAATCATTGACAAACACTTCTTCAGTTGTTTATACGTACATTCGTTGGTTTAAATTACGAAATTTTGTTTGTTTTTTTTTTCGTGAAAAGTACCTCATATCTTCGATGAAACCGAAGTATATGTACAAGTTTCATTTCTTGGTTTTGTCTAAGAATAAACTCGAAATTCACATTAAAAATAAATAAAAATATTATATGTAGAAATATGAGACAAATTTACATAATAAAATTAATAAACACTAAGATTACTACTAGAAAGATCGCTTCAACTTTCAACTCTTTTGGCCACAAAGGAGCAAAATTATGTAAAAAAAAAAAATATATATACATATATATATACTATATATATATATATATTAAACTTTAATAAAATTCTCATAAATTTCTTCTAATCTTAGACTTAATTAAAAACAATTATCAATCAGAGATTAATATTTAGTGATATTTGTCGCTTAGTCCGCGTGTTTTTGATGCAAAATCTGTAAGATGTTGTTGCAATAAACGTTTGTTTACTTTTTCTCTATATAAAAACGAAAAAATAAATAAATTATTAGAATTATTTTATAGATTAATTTTGTTAAGATTTGAATAGACTTACTTAATCACAAGTGTTACAAATTTATTTTTGTCGGCTTCATTAACCAGTTGCGTTGGAAAATTTGGTGTCATCATGAGTGTTTTTAACCAAACTACTAATTCCGACGGATACTTTTTATTTATTGATAAAAATATATCAGCAAATTTATCAACTTGTTGCCGAGGTGTCACACAACCAACGCAAATCAAAGCCGTACGCAATATATTCTCACCAGAATTGTGTATTACTTCGGTCATGTGAGCATAATTTCGAGATTGCATTATGAAATGCGATAGAAATTGTATACTTGAACGTATGGGACCGTTTTCTGGTAAGGTCATCGCTTTCAAAGCATAGAATATGAGTTTATCATATGCAATCGATGGATTATTTAAAGCTTGTGGTAATTTCTTAATAATTTGTGTTAGACAAGCATAGAACATTTCAATGGTTTCAGCAATATTCGAAAAACTATTCTCTGGTGTAGCCTCAAAGAGTTTAAAACTATGTAAAACAAATTGCACAAGTAATTGTTGCATTAGATCAGTACAATCTTCATCCTTATAGAATATAACAATAGCCTAGAAGAGAAATTCTCAAAATTAACATAGATTCCTTTAAAATAGAAAACAAAAAACATGTCTTTCTGCTTACCGTTTTGGATATTTCCAAAGTTGGCGCACAACAACGCGTTTGAAAGATTGCCACTATGAAATAGCAAAGATCTTGTAACATTGGTTTAAAGCTTGACTTAAGATTAACTATGGCATGTTTCAAAGCACTGCAGGCGGTCTAGAATATAATATATATTGTAAATATAATAACAATTTGAATATTTATAAACAAAAATTTACCTCTAGGACATCTAAATCCTCAACCCAGAGTTCAGCAATTTGTCGAAATATTGGCATAGTTTTTTGCATAACCAATAAAACTGGTTGGACATTTTGTAAACCTTCAATATGTTCATCATCTTCCAAATCTGTGTTTAGCGAGGAGAATAGAGTTGAGATCATATTTAAACGAAACGTTGTGCGTATACGTGCTGTTGATAAATTTGTTGTCTGTAAAACATTGAAACATCGAAAATCATTTAAATGGAAAAATCTCTGTAATGAAGATATGATTTACTTACCGGTTTAGCTAAACATATCGTTTGTAATTCTTCAAAACAGGGACTTACAATTATATCTAAATATTTCGGTATATTTTCAGGTGGCAATAGACTCATTAGCTTTCCAATTGTATACATTAAACGCACAGTATCTGAATTCTTTATGCGTCCAGTTGTTAAAGCAGCATGACATGCATTAAGCAATGGCTCAGCATATGGTTTCATTTGTAGTTGACAATCACGACAAAGTTCTTTTAAGCCAAATGTTGCTTGAGCTGACATCGACGAATTTAAACCACGTACAAGCAATTCAATTGCTGCTGGTATATAAGTGGGATTATCTTTTAACCAACTGCAATAGGAGCCAGCAGTCTCAAGAGCTGTGCCCAATAGTTTTTCATTTAGATTCTCATATGGTATTTCAGCTAAGACCCGCATTAATTTTGGTATACGTTTGACTTCATCACCATTAAAATGTTCCGAAACTGATTGAAAAGCAAATATGCATGCCTCTATCTTAACCCAATTTGTTGGATTATTTTGTAAATCAGCAATGCCTTCGTCTAGTTTAGCAGCAAATATATCAAGTATATAATCATGTAATACATCAAAACAATACATCTGTAAATGAAATTAAAGTAAATGTTGATTAAAGATATATTTTGTTGGGTAATAAAATTGATTGAGACTTACAAAAGTATCAGATATATCTTGTCTATAACAACGAAAACTTTCCAAATCATCAGATGTCCATTTATCTATAGAATTCTCATCAGGTTGTTCAGCTTTCCTTACTAAGATGCCTGTTAAATGGGCATACAAAGGTTTAATAAATTCCCAACATTTGAATTTCTGCTCCTCAGAACTCATAGCAAACACTTCATCTTGTAGCATATACCAAAAACCCATAGCCATATTACTGCATGATTCCTCAACGGGAAATATGCCCGGTTTATCAGTACATTGTAAAATTTCATTAACCATGCGTCCATATAATTCAGATAACTCTGGATTCGTCGTTGTTATGCCACTTAGGAAAAGTTGTGAATGCCGCTCAACAGCCGACACAAAAAGTGTATAAATATTTACTACAATATCTTCATTATTATTATCACGTTTCCATTCCATTTTCGTTATATCACAAAGTGAATCCAAGAACATTTTTATCAAAATGAATGCGGTCTTCGGATAATGATGACTATCTGGTTGTATAATGATGGTAAGCAAAGTTTTTAAACAATTTTCAGCTAAATCATTTTCATCCGCTGTCATGCAACCATCACCATCAGGATCGCGTACACAAGGCCAATAGCATTTGTTTACAGTCTCTAATAAAACTGCACTCATGCTAATACAATTCTCAATTTGATAACCAATATTTTTGACCCATGTCGATATACATTTCGTTGCACGTGTCATATTACTAAAGCATTCAGTATCATGACTCCACTCGGTTTTCAATTGTGCCCTCATATATTCGTCAATGGTTTGAAAAACAATTGGTGTCTTTTTGCCTACTCCAGCACGCAAGACAACACGTCTGATTGAGGTATGTATGGATACAGTTTCTTCGGGAATCGCTTGTAAAACTTCTAGCATTATCCATAATTGCATCTCCATACTGACATTGGGTAAGCGTTGATTTTGAAAAGTATTAATAACCTCTTCAATGGCAGTTGGCCATTCGTCCAACATGTGGACAATGTAAGCACTTAACTGAGGAATAGGAATCACAAAAAAATGTTTTGAATTTTCTTTAAATATAAATTCAATTTGTACTCACCGCTATGCATAAACGATTTAAAACTATCTTTGGTCCACCTGCAAATTGTATTATGGTTTCGAGGATTTTCTGTTTTAATTCTTCACGATTCTCTGATGGTACTTCATTCCAGTGTTTCATTAGTTTTGAATGTAAAGTTATAGCGCCAAAGAATTGAACTTCTTGTACCTAAACAATACAAATTTTAGAATTATACAATTAGAATTTGTATAGTGCCACTACTACTACTACTACTTACCTTGTCCATTTGCATCATTTGCCAACAAAATTGCCATGCTTGCGGACTATTCTGGGCCTTGATGAGCCAATTGTGTGTCACGGATTGCTCCTGTGAAGAGGATTGATAAAATACTGCAACCGCTTTCTCCAGTTCTGTAACATCTATGTGCTCCATCATGACTGTGTGCCAGAAGTTTCTTCCTTAAGATTACTATGATGCAAAGCGAAGGCGGCGGCAGCAGCAGCAGCAACACCAACGAAGGCAGCAACAGTTAACAGCAACAAACTGTTGATTTTTCAATGATGTTGATTAATGTTTGATCGTTATTGATGTTCTCCATGGAGTATATTACCTTTTTAAGCAAATTAATTCTTGTTAAAATTATTTGAATTGCATCTATTAAAAGTGTTTAGTTCTTGTGGTTCTCTTTTTTCATCTCCATCCCGATTTTTTCATTAAAGTGTTGTAAAGTGTTAATTTTCTTTTCTATATTATTGCAATGTCTTACCAACACTAGCATCGCTCAACAACAAAACAACAAAATGAAATTTGTATATTACTGCAGCTGATCTGCTCTGTATATTATTATGTGTGTGTGAAGAATAAATTAGAATAATTGAAAAAAAAATATATTCTTTTGTTGTGCAACTTCTGTGTGGTCCATCATGGCAAACTGAAGTTACGTTTTAAAGCTAAAGATGTAAAGCACAGAAAGCAGCAGCATCAGAAAGACAATAACAGTTAAAAACAAACAAAATATACTGTTGATTTACTACGATGCTGATTAATGTTTGATCTTTTTTTAAAATACGTTATATAATTAATTAATAGTTAAATAAATTATTGTATAATTAAAAATATTTCGATTGCATCTAGTTATTATTGTGTTTACTTAATTTAATTTCCCATCCGATAGTTTTTAGTGTATGTAACCGATTATTTTTGCTGATTGCAGTGTATTATTCGCATGCTTACCAATACTAGCACCTGTCGACGTAAGAAAATGAAAATTGTATTGTGAATTATGTGAGTGTGAATAAATTAGAAGATAAAAATAGAAAAAACACATTCCGTTGTCAACTTTATAACATCATTCATTGAATCACCACCACTTTATCACATACGTGTTGCAAATTGTTTGCTATCCAAAGAGAAGAGAAGTGACACCATTGTGTTAAGGGAAGAACACCAAAGTTTGTTTATCATCATCATCTGAATATGTCCTCTTCAGCGATATATGTGCTCGATGTGAAGGGCAAGGTATTAATCTCACGTAATTATCGTGGCGATAATATGGATATGGCTGTCATTGATAAATTTATGCCGCTCCTTATGGAACGCGAAGAAGAGGGTCTGATAACGCCCATACTGCAGACAGCGGATACCACGTTCGCATATATAAAAACAAATAATTTGTATATTGTCTCGACAACGCCGCGCAATAAAAATGTTAATATTGCTTTAGTTTTTGTTTTTCTACATAAAATAGCTCAAGTATTTGTGGAATATTTCAAGGAACTGGAAGAAGAGTCCATACGTGATAATTTTGTTATTATTTATGAATTACTAGATGAACTCATTGATTTCGGTTATCCACAAACGACGGATTCAAAAATCCTACAAGAGTATATAACGCAAGAAGGTCATAAGTTGGAGTTGCAACCGCGCATACCTCTTGCGGTGACAAATGCTGTTTCTTGGCGTTCCGAAGGTATTAAATATCGTAAAAATGAAGTATTTCTTGATGTCATCGAATCGGTGAATTTGTTGGCCAATGCCAATGGGAATGTGTTACGTAGTGAAATTGTGGGTGCCATTAAGATGCGTGTCTATCTTTCTGGTATGCCAGAGCTACGATTAGGATTGAATGATAAAGTCCTATTCGAGAGCACTGGACGTGGCAAATCGAAATCCGTCGAACTGGAAGATGTTAAATTCCATCAGTGTGTGAGATTATCACGTTTCGAAAATGATCGTACCATTTCATTTATACCACCAGATGGAGAATTTGAATTAATGTCTTATCGACTTAATACACATGTAAGTGAAATAATGGAATTAGATATAATTTATTTGGATCTATGTATATTATTGATTTTATTATAGGTTAAACCTCTGATATGGATTGAATCGGTTATAGAACGTCATGCACATTCTCGTGTTGAATACATGATCAAGGCGAAATCACAATTCAAACGGCGCTCAACAGCAAACAATGTCGAAATTGTGATCCCAGTGCCAGCGGATGCTGATTCGCCTAAATTCAAAACAACCATTGGCAGTTGCAAATATGCGCCTGAACAAAATGCCATCATTTGGACGATTAAATCGTTCCCGGGCGGGAAAGAGTATTTGATGCGTGCACATTTCGGCTTGCCAAGTGTTGAGAGCGAGGATAATCTAGAAGGTAAACCTCCAATACAAGTGCGCTTCGAAATTCCTTACTTTACAACGTCAGGAATACAAGTACGTTACCTGAAAATCATTGAAAAGAGTGGCTATCAGGCATTACCCTGGGTTCGTTACATCACTCAAAATGGTGATTATCAATTGCGTACAAACTAAGAACTAAATGATGAATGAATGAAGAAGACGTGTCCAATCAACATCATTCCATAATCCTTCGTTGCGTTACTTAATTTCAACTGCGATTTGATCGTTTATGTTGCTACACCACACCCTCGTCCAGGCCACCAATCGATTTGCTGTCGCTGCCGCTACCATCATTTAAGCTTTTGTATTAACCCAAAATATATTTTACGTATTTGTTTATTTATATATGTTTATTATATTGATTGATTGTATATCGCCTCTAATAAATTTGTAACAAAAATTCTTTTTGTATAAAGTAAATAACACAAAACCCTCTTAAAATTAATAAATGCACTTTAGATTGAGTCTTCATCGTTACAAGTGTGGCCGCCTGAAGATAGATCACACAAATTTTAAGCTTTAAAATTCTTGAGTGGATAATGTTCTTTGTGCGTCTCAATATGCTGTTCCAATTCTTTCATTTGTTCCTTAAGATGTTCTGGCATTTCAGCATAGACACCTTCGAACATTTCCCGCCAATTTGGTTTAAGTTTCTTTTCAGAAATATTTATTTGTTTCAATACTTGTTTCCTTATATCCTTGACAAATGCACTCTCGAGAGCTTCATCAAACCAACCTTTTTGGATCATATAATTTTTGAGTTTGGCAATTGGATGTTCCACTGAATTCCATATTTCAATCTCTTCAGCAGGACGATAGGCGGTACTATCATCGGATGTTGAATGATGTCCCACCCTATGATGGATGAAAGTAAATGTTAATGTCAGTTCCACGTTGTGTCAAAGACAGGGGTTAATAGATACTACTATATTTACCTATAGGACATAGCTTCAAAGACAATTGGTTTATTTTCTCTTAGCGTGTATTCTCGTGCTACTTTCATGGCATTGTAGACAGCAAAAACATCAGTACCATCAACACGTATGGTGGCTATACCATAGGCAGGTCCTCTGATAGCAATTCCATCACCATTGTATTGCTCATGTGAGGGTGTAGAAATGGCAAAACCATTATTACGACTGTGGAAGATTAGTTTAAAATTGTAAAAAATCCAAGGTTTTCTGAAATCTGAACATACCAGAACAAAATTATAGGACAATTGAGAGTGGCAGCAAAATTAAAAGCAGCATGCGCATCACCTTCAGAGGCAGCACCCTCACCAAAATAACAGACTACACAATTATTATTCTGAGGACGTAGTTTCATGGCATAAGCAGCTCCCACAGCTTGAGGCATTTGTGTAGCTTTCAATTAAAAGACAAAAATTTAAATGAAAATTCCCTGAAATTGTAAATTAAAGTCACTCTCTATTTATGTACTTACATAAAGGACTGGATATTGTTACAAAGTTCAATTCCCTTGAACCATAATGAACTGGCATCTGTTTGCCACGTCCCATATCATCCACATTGCCATAACATTGATCTACGAATTGATCGATGCGAAATCCACGCCATACTAAGACTCCAGCTTCACGATATTGTGCATAAATTAAATCATTTAGATCCAGAGCAGCAGCACTGCCAATATGTGAAGCTTCTTCACCAAAATTTGTCATATAAAATGATATGCGACCCTGTCTCTGAGATTCATATAGGATTTTATCCATAGCATCCAATTGTACCATGTCACGAAACATTTTCTGTACCACATCTTTACTTAAATTAGGATCTTGTGTACTATCACTTATTTCGCCATTACGATTCAATACACGATAGATCGGAACTGATGCAATATCATTTGGCATAAGTAAAGTAGGTTTCGAGATAAATGGAGCCTTGGCACCAGGAAACATAGAAGGATCGTCCCAGGCTACATCATCATTCACAATATTATTGTTGGTGGTTAAAGTACGTTTTGATAGCTGTTGGTGGAATGGATGGGCAATGTATTTAGTTAAGTGTATAGAAAAAGTGTGTAATGTCTATCACCTTGGGCCATTGTCGATTTGTAGAGGCATTTGTAAGAAGTTTCCCAGCAGTTTGTCTTAATAAACGGAATGACATTTTTCTATTTAAATTCAAAATCACAACAAGAAGTGGGCTGACTAACTATAGGTGAAGTAAATCTAATGTGGTCTTCTAATCTATGAAAACATATGGGCGATGTGTGTACTTATGTTGCATAACTCAAATACAATCAATAGGGCTGACAACTTGCTAAGTCCAGATCACTCACTGATCAATGGCACTACTTAATTTGAATAGAAGAGAATTAATATTATTTATTGTGTTGGTTATACATATTTAATTTTAAAAGATTTATCCAAGTTATATTCTTATGTATTTTTGTTCTAATCAAGGTCCAAAACATGACCTTTAGTTCCAAAAAATCCAATCAATTCATTTCAATGCAATCCAATTATTTATCGTGAGCTATCTGAGCTGTTGCTGCGACGACGACGACGAATTGGTGAGCGAGAACGCTTGCGTGGTGAGCGTCGACGTATTGGTGACATATCGCGTCTCCTACCGCCTCCACCGCGATTGTTAAAACGATTGAATGGTGGCGGTGAACGCCAACGGCCACCGCCTTGCCGGCGCATTCCTGGTGATTGACGTCGCATGGGTTGACGCGCTTTGGGCATCATAACGGGCGAAACAGAGATTTCCTGCCCATCGATTTGAGCACCATCCATATGCTTCATTGAATTCTCACATTCCTCCGCCGTTGAATATTCCACATAGGCAATGCCGCGTCCAAATGTTGGATGAAAACGATCAGTTGGAAATTCAATATGCTTGATTTGACCAAAATGGCCGAAAATTTCATAAACATGATCCTTGGTCACGTTACGTGTCAAACGACCAATGTGTATGCGTACTGGTTTTGGTGTGGGTGAACGAGAACGAGTTCTGGAACGACTTCGATCACGACGTTTATGCACAGGACTGCGTTCACCAGAGCTGCGAGCACGACGTCGTGGCGAACGGCTTGGTGAACGATCACGTTTCACATTAGTTGTCTCTTTGGAACGTGAACGGCTGCTACGACGTACACCACGGTCACGATCGCGTTCAGACTCCTTACGTACTTTGCTGGTTGATCGAGGTGATTTTGAAGCACGACGTGGCGAACGAGAATTCGACTTGCCAGCACCACTTACATCGGCAGCAGCAGAACCGCCGCCGCCTCCTCCACCACCACCACCGCCACGACGACGACGATTCTTCTCACTACGATCTGAATCAGTTGAAGATGATGATGAAGAACTTGAAGAATCACTTGAACTGCTGGAACTTGAACGTGAAGAACCAGAGCTGCTGCGTGATGAACTACTGTCGGAAGAACTATAATTGCAAATTACAAAATACAGATGCCGGTATCGAAAATAAAGAAAAAATTGTGCTAATTACCTGCCACTCGAGCTGCTGGAACTGGCAGAACCTCGACGTCTGCGTTCACGTTCTCTACCTCGGTTTGAATTAGAAGATGAGCTCACTTTGCTAGTAGTTTTCACATCTTTTTCCTTATCCTTGTTGTCTTTACTGTCTTTATTGTCTTTTTCTCCTTCAATAGGAGACCGGGCGCGCGCCCTGAACGTAAGAAAAAAAATATGGTAAATATAATTGGCCAAATATATAATGCATAATGAACACTTTTCACTTACATTTTCTTCTATTAAAAAGCTTAAATATATTAAAGATCAACAAAAATTATAAAACGTTTATTATTTTTTTTTTCTACAAACGGCGTTAGTTTTTTCGTTTTTCTCTCAGAACTAGTGATGAAATAATACTCAAAAGTGTTCAGTACACAGCACTGGAGAAATATACAAATTCTTTTCCAACACTGAACACTAGTGATTGTGTCATCACTATGCTTGTATGGTGAGATATTTTCACACAGGTGAACGAACAAAGGTAAACTCCCATAAAAAATTTTCATTCCCAAATCTAAAATTATTAATTCCAATATTAAATGTTAGAGTGATTTTTTTTATGGAGTTTCTATCAATAGATAAATCATTAATAATATAAAGAGTTAAAGAGTATTGTTAATAATAATGTTGAGTGAGTTGATGATGATGATGTAGTTAAGTATGCGAGCAAAGAGAAAAGTGTTTAGTGCTTTTTAATAATTACATAAAGTGCGAAATTATTTTTCATTTAAAATGTGTATTGTGCAAAGCAAATTGACAATAGTATAGTAAGAAATGAGTAAGCAAAAGGCAGAAAGTGAATATAGATTTCAATTAAATGATTTATATAGAAGAAGAAAATTCATGACAAAAGAAAAGAAAATTGTTGGTGCGTGTTTGTGTGTGTCGAGTGTGTGTGAAATGCGTCGTATGTACATAGAAGAAGAGATTGTGTAAGGGAACGCGCAAAGGGGGGTCTAAGGAATACCACAAGTACTCTTCGATTTCGTAGTAGTTTCGATTTGTTTTGTCTTTTGTTGTTATTCGTTTGTGTACTCACTAATATAAATTAAAATTTGCTAATTAATGATTATTAAGTATACATACTAAATGTTAATGTTGAGATTAGTGAATAAAATGTACTATTATGTTTTATTTTATGTATATTGTTTTTTATTCAATATGAATAAAACATTTTAAATAGACATTTGTGTGTGTGCATTTTAGCTTCTCTGAGTGTGTGCGATAGAAAAAGAGAGTTGAGTGTGTGCATTTGTAATATTTGTTTGCGATACTCACCATGCGCCCCAATGGTGACAAGCAAGAAATTCAACACATTTCTCATTCATTCCAAGGGTTGCCAAATTACTCAAATCTCGCTCAGCAGTTCAGTTCATTGCTTCCTCCAGTTTTGTTGGATTCGGAACGTGAAATCATTTATTTCTTTCTTCTCTTTGCTTTCATTTGATGAAAATAAATGTAATTACAATTTGTGACACAAACGACGCAATTTAAATGTACAAGTGACTTGCCAAACATTACATATAATCTGTGATTCTGATTAATTTGAATTTCTTAAATTTTTAAACAAAGTAAACATTTCCTCTACAATTATAATAAATTTTGAATACAAATTTAGTTGATTTTTTGTTCTCATATTGTGCGTTTCTCAACATATTAATACAAAATATTGTGTGTTCCAGTAGTTTTTTTAGTATAAAACAGAAAACAAACTAAACATCATTATTATTTATTTTAATGTTGAATAAATGCAATAACGATTTGTTTCGTCTGTGGCAGTTTAAGTAAAGTTTATGATCGATTGTCGTCATTTGTCGTTATGCATTGTTTTTGTTTATTTTTAAATGGGTTTTCGTTGACGTGTAAAACTGCATGAAAGAAGAAAATAAAATGAATTTTATGTCATCGTTGTCAATTGTAGTGCAATAAAACAAAATAATTCATATTCATATATTGTGGAAAAAATATTCGAATTGAGTTGAGTGAAGTGAATGCAAGTCATAGTCATTTTTTAATGAATGAGAAAAAGGTATGTGGTATGTATGTGTTTTGTTTTCCTTTATGTTGTTGTATTTCGTGTGAGTGTTTTGTTGCTGAAAGCATTCAAGTGCAAGCACAAACAGCAGCAGCAAGGAAAAGGAAGTGCATTAAAACAACAAAACAAAAAGTAATGAATGACATTTGAAATTTGAGTAAAAAAAAAGACCCAAGTGAAGTGATGAATCAAATTGCATTGAGTAAAATGAGTAATCACTACCATCATAACCACACCAAGTAGTAGGGAATGAAAGAAAAACGAAGTGAAACCAAAAAAGAAAAGAAATAAGTACATATCGAATAGCAAGATAAGCCTTCGCTAGGTAGACACAGCATATTACATACATACATATTTTGTTTGTGTCCCCCTTATTTTTTGTTTTTATAAATTTATGTTGTATGTATTTTCTTTCTTATCTACTCAATTAACTGGATGGGCGACATACAGTTTTATTACACCCGTGCACATGCCAGTGCTTGGGCCCTTTTAATTGTCACAGGCAGCACATGACTTTTCTGGAAGGGGGGGTAGAGAGCAGTATTGTGAAGAAGAGAAGTAAAGCAACAGACATAAAAACAAAATAAATAATTGACATTTTTTTTTACTTTGTTGTTAACCCTATCAAATAATCATGCATGCATGTAAGTGTATGCAAACATCAACAACAACACAGTACTGTATGTGCATCTACTAATTTTGTGTATATTATGTATACGCCCGAGTATATAGACTTTTAATATATGTACATATAACGGTTGTATGTCATATATGTACATATTCACTTTTGTCATTCCCTTGGCTTGGCTTAGCTTTTATTTGCTTGCACTGAACTCATGCTGATAAACAGGCTTTTGTATTGTTTACATAAAGTCACACACAGATCCAAACACATAGACATCACACTCATGCACACATGCAAACTGAGCACACACACACACACACACACACACACACACACACACACACACACACACACACACACACACACACACTGAAAAACAAACCATTCAAATAAATACTCGAAACTCATTCGCATTCGCACACACACACACAAAGTCTCATTTAGAGTCTGTCGTCTTGTTTTGCTCCACCACCCGTGGTTGAATCTATTCTATACATTGTCATTGCCGCTAATCAGTTGTTTGTTTGATGCTGCTGTTGCTGCTGTTGTCATCCATGTGTGTCAGTGCGCTGTGCAGCGGTAGAGGCAGGAGATATCACGGTGTGGTGTGTTTGTTTGAGTTTCGCTTTTATTATTATTATTTCTCATAATATTTTCTTGCTGTTCAGTTCCACTTTAATAATAAACTTCAATACATATTTCTAATTATTTTTTATGTGTTATTTAATCATTTGATTTTTTGTTACAATAAATATACACACATATGTTTTACCAAACCACACACTCATGGACAAAATAATACGCCCATTACCATGTGATGACAAGACATGAAGTGACTATTTACTTTACTTTTTGAAATAAAAACAGTTTATTCATTTTATTCGATTTTTTTAATAATAAATCTTTGAAGCCTTCACATTCAATTGAGTGAGCAAGTTTTAAAGTTTTATCAAGTCAACTATGTGGCAATTGAAGCTGTCGACCATACTTTCGTCCAACATCCATTCAATGGATCTTACCAATTGAAATCAGTCTTTGACAATGTGTTACCAAGTACTATATTGTACAAAATTCCATAATTGATCCTTATTTTAAGAATTTATTTCTTACTCAAAATTTACCTTAATACTTAATATTATGTTGGCTCAAATTATAAAATCCATTTTCTTTGGTTATTATTTTATCCATGAGTGTATTTCTAGTTTGGTTAACCTTCTGATTAATTAGCTTTTTATGTATGTAAAATGTGGTAGTATGTATATTTTGACTGACATCCAGTTGTTGACCTCTTGGGGGCGTCGTTCATACTCGAAACATTGAATGTGTGAATGAATAAATTTAGTGCGCATTTTGTTTTTGTACAAGGCAAGGTCACTATATATTTTTGACTTATTTTTATTTATTTTAAAAATACAAATGGCAGCAACATTCTCAATAGCAGCAGCATTTCCATGTTATACATATGGATTTTTCAATTCTATAGCATTGTTAATATGATCTGTGTGTGTTTGTTTGTTTGTTTGTGTTTAGATTGGTTAGAAAATATTAACTTAATATTATTTGTTAATTATGAAAGGTCATAATGAGACAATTGACTCAGTCAGTCAGTCAGTCAGTCAGTATAGGAGAAGAGAATGGTAAGTTGCGCCTCATTGTAATTCATTTTGTCTTAGTTTCCGTATCTATTTCACAGGGAATTTGGTGGCTTAAATAAACTATGTTTGTTTAATTTTTAGTATTGTACAAAATCTCATATATATATATGGTACATATAAATAAACATGCACTTCTATATTATATAAATTAATAAAAATAATGAAAGAATGCACATGACCAGACGTGCAAGAAAAGCACTTAAAATAAAAAAAAAACAACACTCGCATACTTAAAAGCATTTTATCTTCAATAAAAACGAAGAAATTTAACTAACCAAAAATAAGGAGAAATTCTATTAAACATTAACAATTTAATAAAAAAAAAATATATAAAATGCACTCTCTCATATAACATTAAATTTGTAACATTATATTAATAAAAAAAAAATATATTTTATATTAATAGTGCTAAACAACATTTTTTATTTATTTAATTTTCTTTTTTATATAAATTATATTTTTTATTTTATTCATATTTTTTTTCTTAATTTTAGATTGTGTTTTGATGGTATTTTGGTATACAATACTCCATTTGTGAATGGCAAATACATATATTAGAGCTTAATATCTTCCCTACTACTACTACATACTATTTAATACTACTACTACTACTATATATTACTATATAACTGTTACACACACATATATACTCAAACACACTCCTTAAACGAATGTCATATGTAAACATACATAAAACCGCTCTCTCTTAATTTCTTTGTTTGTTTTTTTTTCTTTAATATTTATTCTATATACTTATTATCTACACTATCTATCTTTCTATATCTACATATTTCTATTTTTCTGTGTCATGAATAAATTGTGTAAACGTTTTTGCAACGCATCTTCTTATCTTAGTTACAATAATCAATGAAATAAAAAATAAATAATTAGTACAATGATAACCAAGTATAAACCAATCAATCAATCAACCAACCAACCAAAATCTATCAAAACAACTTTACTGTACCAACCAACCAAAAAATACCACACTGACCAACGCGACAAGGAGTGCACATTTTACCTTTGATAAATTCATGCTTCTAGTTATTTATCTATAACCTCTGCAACAACCACCACTGCTCAATAAATATCAATATAAAAAATGCTAAAAGCAAGAAATGAACGTAAGATTTACTATATTTTTCTTATTTTTTTTTATATAATCAAACATACATATATACACAAATGGTTAAAATAATAATAAGTACATACTTAATTATCTCAATGGCTTGTGATATTGAATGAGTGATGACTGATTATGTGACACATGAACATTAACTTCGGTTCACCGATGATTAATATATCTTTCACTTCATAAAACCGATAGCTGTGAACCATAGTACGGCAGAGGTTTAAGATAGGCCTCAATTTCAGACCATGGGGGCAGGTATATGACCAAACAAGCAAAAAATGGATAGCTTCAAGGGAGCATTAATAGTGCCATTTCAAATCGTTTCATTTGAACATCTTAAGAAATGTAATCGTACGTTATTCCTACAAAAACTATTAAATTTTGAAAGGCTTTTGGTATTTGTATAAAATACTCATATCTCTATGAGCAGTCCAATTATTGAATATGTTGTGCAAATTGTCAATAAATAATATACAAGTATGATAAGGATAAGATTTCGTGGTACCTTGTGATGTATATTGACAGCATGTCTTGTTCGTAGAGATCCAACCTGAACAGTTAAGGAACTTGCATGAGTTAATTTCAAAGGATTTTTATTGATTTTTATGAGAATATTGTCTGGAAGTTTTTCTTTTTCCCCAGTTCCATTGGACAATGAATCATCATCTTTTAATAAACTCAGCTCTTTAGTAAAAGTGAAAGTTATATAAAATCAAGAAAAATGACGAAATCAATCAGATGAAATATATTCCCAGACTCGTTTAAGCTTCTTAAAGCATTTTGCCTTATATAATATTATTAGTTAAATTATGTGAGATAAATCTCTCAATTAAATTAGAGAAATGACAAATTTGTATACTTATTATTTTGACCATATGTGTATATACGAGTATATAAAATATATACATAATAAATTTTTCTTCATATATCATTATTATTATTATATTAATGTTGTCAATTCTACTATTTTTGCTGTATTTAAAATAAAAAACAAAACCAGAAAAACAATAAACAAAGAAAAAAAAAATAACAATAGTTGATGATTATAATAAAAAAACAATATCAAATATATAAACATTAATATTTATATAGCTTTAAGCTTCTTTGTACATTCTTCTTTGTTATTTAATAACTACATGTATTTATATAAACTTAAAAAAAAAAATCAAAAAATCAAAATCAAAACATAAAACTATGGAAACATTTCAAAAAAGCATATTGTATTTGTCTTTATAATAATAATATTTTTTCTTTTTGTTCTTTTATTTCCTGCGCATCGCATTCATTTGTCTTTTCCTTATCTTTTATATACTATCTATACACTACAATTTGTTGCTTTAATAGCTTTAAAATATGTATCTACACAAAGTCAACATTAATAGGGTATTTACTATAATACATATATACTATATACAGGGTGCAGTAATTGATGTGTGGAAAATTTAACTCATAACAAGAACTTACACTTCGGATCACCGAAGAAGAGAATAGACAGTGTCCGCCTTTGATATACCGATAGCCCACTTACCACAACAAGTGATAATCTAGCAAGGTGACTTCGGTCCACCCAAGAATATAATTTAATTTTGTATGGGATCTACATTGTATCAGTTTCTCTATATGTAGTTCAAAAATTAAATAAATCTTTAAAAATCATTCATTTACTTTATCTAAATCTAAATACAATAATAATCACTTCGAAATATGGAAAAGAATCTTGAATGAAACAGTGTAACCTCTTGAAGAGTTTTATAGATTAATAATCTTGAAAAAAATATCGGGTCTCTGAAACTTCTATTACCTTGTATCGCATAATAATTTTAATTATTGCACTCTGTACATATATGTATGTGTATATTTCTTATATAATTGGTTTTCAAAATATACTAACTATACTACATATTATTTTTCTTCTTAATTGGATCAAAATTATTTTATCTATCTAATTTTCTTATGACATTTTATTATTATTATTATTATTATTACATTGTTGTTCTTTCATAAAATTATATTTATATATATAAAATTTTCGTAATTTCATTAATTTAGTGCGAGCTCCTCACACTCATTTTTATATAAAAGAAAAAGAAAACATAAAATTTTCCAACACTGTATTTATGTAATTTGCGTTTTTAAATACTAAAAAAAACAAACAATAGTTTCAGAACATAAACTTTGGTTCTATCGGAGATTTACACATACCTTTCACACACTATATGAATGAATATAAAGAAATAGAGCAATTTACCATAGTAGTTATGTTTCATATGGTAACTATATCAAATGATATTGGTCTGATAATTGTGAGTCTGTTTTGTAAGGAATTGTTCGTGTTTTACTTAAGAAATTCTCCATATTAAACCGTTTCTTCCTGATAAATTTTACATAAAACAGAAAGACTTTTGAGAAGATTCTATGCTGGAAGTTTTGAGTACAGAATTTATTAAAAAAAAAAAAAAAAAATTGTAATATTTGGTTTTCTGAGAGAAAGGGATAAAGGTGCGTGATGTGAAAGGTATAAAATGGAACAAAAAAAAAAAAAATATAAAAAATACCAAAAGCAACCAATCAATATATTGTATGTGTCATTTTATTTATCACAAGGCTTTTTGTTGAAATTGTTTTCTAAGTAATAACATTTTTTAAACATTTTAGCGTCATTCACAATTTTTTATTAATATTTTTTTATAATAAATATTTTCCTGATTATATTTCTGTATTTGCAATTTATTATATATATAAACATATATTTTTTAAATAATTTATATAAATTGTGTTAAATATTTAATTTTTTTTAATGGGCGCTGGTGTACAAAAATAAAAAAAAAACCAAAACAACAAATACATTTATAATTATATAGCTGCATTTATAAATATTCCAATTATTTAATTAATACTACAAATATACAAAAGAAAATAATAAAAAAAAAAATAAAAAATTAATTAATACCATATTATATTTATTATATTGAAATTAGCAAACTAACAATGCACGTTAATCATTTATCCATTTTATACAAATATTTTTATTATTCTTATTAAAGCTGACACTGAAATGAAACAGAAAAACCAAAAACAAATTTAAGTGTTTTATTTAAATAAAAAATATTTATTATTTTTATAACTTTCACGAAGATACAATTACATTAATGATATTATATATGTATGATATTATATATTATTTTAGTATATTAGTTTTAAAGTTACAGATCAGATAGTCGAAAATCTATTTTTTCTGAAGATGGCAGATTTATAATCTCATGTTTATGTTTCATACCATTCCAAAGATTAGATATCTACCAAAAGAAGTACCCTTTTTTTTTTTTAGAAATTCTTATGAAAATTTCATACAATTCTAGAGTGGGCAGAGTGGAAAATTATCTATACATCGTGGTAACCTTGAGACTCAAAATTCAGTATAATATAGAAACTATACAAAAATTCTGGACACATAGTTTTTGAGATAGAAATAGAGATTAGATATCTTGCAAAGAATCTTTTGTTTTCTGAACATGAAAGATTTTTAATCTTATGATTATGTTTCATACTATACCAGTGTGGGTCCCGAGACTTAAAATTCAGTAGTACAATTTCAGTTTCTATACATAATAATCTCATGTTTGACTCACAAATAATTCTAGAGTGGAAAATATAATAAGTTGCTAAATACGAATAACGATCCTAGAGACTCTAAAAAAAGAATTAGCACGATATTTTAAAATAGAACTAAATTTTTGAGATAATTACCAGAAAATATGCAATAAATCTCTTTAGTTTGATATTTCACTAGCTAAATTGAGTCATACAGCAACCAAGCTTAGGTTTTTAGTATGTGAACTGGGCAGAACCAAGAACAGGTCCATAAATTTCAGAGATATAGATAAGATACTTTGTAATGAATATATTTATTGGAACCCGATAACAAACAATTCCCAAACAATCGTGGAATCAATCAGGTTTCTCAAGTTTTTTCAACATATTTTTTCCAAAGATATATAACAGTAGTAGAAGAGGAGAGGAGGTTTGTCAGAAGCTTAAACATCTGAGGGTATTTGGTACATCATTATTTATTGTTTGGACGATAAAATAAGGAAGAAGTAGAAGAGGATTTGTTGGATACCCTAAAACATCTGAGGGTATTTGCAATATCATAATTTAATGTTTAAGGTAATTCAAAAAAGTCACTATGATCTCGTGAAAGCTATGAAAACTGATCTTCGGTGAGTCACCGATGTTGTTAATGTTCTCTCTTTTTTTTATCTTGTGTATTTTCATTTTTTCTGTAAAAGTGTAAGTATTTCAAGCGAAAATTCTAATGAATCTTTGCTGCTGTTGTTGTGTCTTTGTTTTGCGCATGGCTTGGGTTTGGTTTAAGGTCTAAAAAAAAAAAAAAAAAAACGAAAACCACCAACAACATTCTCACATAAATGGTTAAACCCACAAAAAAACAATTTACATAATAATATTATGGCGTGCGGTTCTTGTGTTGTTTTTGATCTGTTGCTATTCTCTGATCTCTGACTGATTAGCAGGCAAAAGGAGAATGGACTTTGCAGCTTTTTTTTTATCATAGAGGGAGTTGACACCATTAAGCTTTAAAGTGTTTCTTTAGTTTTTTATAAATGTACTTACTTAGATGATGATAAACCAACAGCATTTGATTTTCAAGTAGTTTTGTGTGATTTCTTCTTCTGTTTTCTTTGCATTCATATAAAAAAAAACCATTGATTTTTTTTTGTGTTTTACCAGTAAAAAAATTTCCTTTTCTATATAAATTACAGCGCTAAATGAGAGAAATAACAAAAAAATAGAAAAGGATTGAGAAAAAAAAGAGAAAAACAAAATAAAAAACCAAAACAAAAGAAATCAAAATAAAAGAAATTCTACAAAATAAAAAAATAAAAAAAAAAGAATCTAGAAAATCACTGAAACCTTAAAGTGCCGTTAGTGCGCAGTAGCGCGATTTTAGAAGCGCTTGCGTACGAGTTTCTTCAGAAGTTCTAACAACAAGAGTCGTCAATTAAGACCAAAAATACCATAGAAATAACGGACAAGACAAAATTTAACGGGTTTGAACGCAACAAGAGATCAAGGCGTTGGTGCAGTGAGCATTTGCGCTGCTGCTCTCAGACCACCAATGATGAACTCTAATCACAACGGAACTAGTACACGCAGATCCTTCTCGCGTAATTCATCCTCAACACGCAGTCATCGTGGTCGTTTATTATATTCACCACATCCCCATGCGTCATCCTCTCATCATGGAGGTGGCTCTGTTGGTAACGCTACTGGTGGTGGTGGCCATCAGCAAGTGACACAACAGCAACAACAACAGCAGCAGCATCGTGGTCAACTTGGTGTCAATTGCACAAATGGTAGTGCTAATGGCAGCAATAGCATTGGGGCTAGAGCTTTGAGTCCTTGGCAACATCAGCATAATGGTGGCAACCAAAATAACAACAACAATGTCAATACAAATGGTGGCAACAATAAGGATGCGGGTGGCGATAATAGAAATTTGCTTTGGTAAGATTTTTTGGTTTTCCAATATGATTATCCTACAAACTAATAGATTTAAGTGACATATATTGACTTAATATTTAAGACCCCCCGTACTTCCTTTTCCATACTTCCACCCTCTTCCCAAAATAGAAAAAAAATTTAAACCTTGCAATCCTTTTTCCCCCGAAATTTCAATCCATTAAAATCTAACACAACATATCCGCCACCTTGTTTCTCTTTGCCCTCTTATAAGTTGTGAACTCAACTATTTCCATCCTCAACTCTCTCAACTTTCTATCTCTTTCTCTCTCTCTCTCTCAATATATATATCAATCTATCAATTCTATATTCTCTTCCGAATTGTTTATTTTTTCGATATATGGAAAAAATAAGCAATTCTTGCTTTTCGGTTAAAGGGAGAATTTTGTAATTTACACAAAAATATAAAAACCAAAAAAATTAAAAATGAATTGATTAAAAAAAAAAAAGAAAAAATCATCAAAATTTTTTTAGTTAAATTTCGTAGCATTCAATATTGTTGGATCATTGTATAATCTAATCGAAATTGAATTGAAATTCTCTGAAAAAAGAGAAATTCAGTCTTCAATTTGTTCAATATTTTTCTTTTCCTTTCATACACACAACACAACACTACACACATTATTCAATACTTTTTTCTGTTTTTTTTTTTTACATAATTTTCCATTTACTATATACTATATATATTATCCTGATCTCAATTTGATTGAAACAAACAACACTACTACGACGTACCCTTTTTCTCTATCTAACATACATTCAACATAATACAAAACCCTTCAACATACACTTCATACACTACCCCCCAAAACATATTCAATCAATTCATTACTCTTATCAATGCATCATTAATACATACATGATTTTTTTTTTATAATTTTTTTAACCATTAAAAGCTTAAATTGTTCTATTTAAAAATTATACTAAACCAATGAAACGTGTAGTTAAAGCGATTTGCAATAGAGAAATTTTTTAAATTTTGATTTTGAATTTTCGTTTTGAAAAAATCTTTTCTTCTTACCAGAAAATTTCATATTTTCTCTCTTGTCTATAATTCTTTATATGATGGGCGTTAAAAGAAAGAAAGAATTCTGGAAAAATGTCTTACAAAATGCATGAAAAATAATAAGCACTTTAACAACAATTTATACCAAATAATTCTCTTAGCAAAATGTTTGTGTTAGTTTAGTTAAACTAATTTTGTATAAGCTTTGTTCATTAGGCGTGCTTTTGGTATTTTAAGGCATGATGATTTTCTTTATTGGTGGTTTTTAGGGTATTACAAATGTTTAATCTCCAGATTGTTTACCTTTAAATGAGAGTAATAAACCTAAAAAGGTTAGTGAGTGACCTATGTAGATATCAGAATCAATCACAGTATTTGTATGTTATCAGAGGAGGAAGGGTTAGATGTTTTATAAAATGTTATCTGGGAATGATATTTACTAAGATCTCAGAATTAGTCAGATCTTTGTCACAGAATAACATGACATCAGTTGGCAAAGGATTTGTCATTTTAGACATGAATCTTCATTGATGTCTCATTAAGAAAAAGATTACGGAAGTGTCCAAGGGTCTTTGTTGAGTCTTTTCATATATCGATTCTCAGTTAATGATTTCTATGAAAAAAAATGAAAGAACTCTCTTATCCTGTGTAGTTTTATTTTATTATTATGTTCTTTTCTAAAGTTATTAGACTCAACTCTTGTCGAACATAGGTGATATGATTTTGAATTTGAATATTCTTCCAAAGAAAACAAATATATTTCCTCCGAGTCCTATGTAGGTTTCTGTCTGCTTTGGATTGGTTTAACTTCAGTGTTCCTTTTCAGGGGTGGACCTAGGTCCTTACATCTTCTAAGCCATCTTACCACATCAAAGGCTATGTTAGGTCTAATTATATAGTTTCTATCCTATCATAAGACAATCACCCAATGCTATCATGTATTATAGTTTAAGACCTTAAAGGTCTTTCATCATTCAATTTTTATTATCATTTAGCTCTGAGAGATAATTTATTTGATTTGATTTATCCCATTACAAAGGTAAATGCTACATTAAAATGGTAAATGATCCATTACAAAGGCAAATGACCCATAACATAGTTAATCATATTTCAATAACAAAGGTAAATCATATCAAATTGTGATGTACATATAATAATAACCTTTAGTTATTTTGAGAATCTCTAATAGATCTCCCATATGTTTGTTAACATACGTTAGTTTCAATTAAAAAGTGCTTAACATTATGAAAATCTCTTTTTAAATTAATAGACACTTAGAATTCCGATAAATGGGTTAATTTTGGATTATATATAATCTATTAATATTTGTTAATTGTTTTAATTTGTATTTCATCTTTATTTTTCGTGATCTCACACATGATGCTCCCCATATTCCCACTGTGTTCATAATCTTTACAATTCCATTTGTGCCTTATTTGTTATTTTCTCTTCTATAAAATATTTAGATTTGTGAGTTTCTGTTGTTTTATGGGTGCGCAATACTATATTCTTAAATATACTTATATATATTTATTTTTTTTTTTTTTATTTTGTTTGAAACATAAAAATACATTTTAAAAAAACAAACAACCCTTTTCTTCTCATACACAAACATATTTTTTATGAAACCCCTAACTCTCTAAACTTTCTCTCTACTTTCTCTAACTAACTATAACTCTCTCTCTCTCTCTATTCTTTCCAAAAAGTTTTGTTATTGCAAAGAAAGCTTTAAACTCTTGTTTAATTATTTTGATTTTTTGTTTCGTAAAATTTAATTGCTAATTGCATTCGAAATTTTTATTTATTATAATTTTGTTTTTTTAAAAACAATTTTCTAGATATTTTTCTAGAGGAGCCTAAAATTGTGTTTTCTGCTTTCGATATAAATAAATAATACAATTAGTAAGCATATTTTCCACACAAAACTTCTCTCCTTCTCTCTGTCTCTGTTTCTAAATTTTAAAATATATACCAACTAAGTATAATATAAAAAAATCAAATATCTTTGCTGCTTTTCTTCCATATACTAATTAACAATAAGTTATTGAGTGTTTCTTGTTAGTTTAAAAAGTTATATACTTAGCACAACACGCGCTTCAAAAATACTTACTATATTCGTACTTAATAATTTTGTGTGTGCAAATATTTACAATTAAAATACATACTACAATACATAATAATAATAATACTCGTACATAATCCAAAATACATATTTATTTTATATTTTAATGTATAAAACAAAAAAATCATATTTACAAAGTCGTTGATGATAGAATTCAATTGAGTTTTGTGTTAAGTTGTTCTATGTTTCTTTATTTTCTTGCACCCCAAAAACTTGTTAATCAAAACAAAAATCAGTTAAGAAGCATCCATTGAGTTCCACACTAAAGTGCTTTTCTTAAAAAGGACACAATTATATTTTTAATAGTTTTTGTTTATTAATTTGGGTTAAGATTCTTAAATCATAGAATAAAAGAGCAATAGATAAAAATAATCTGATTAAAATAATCCCCAAAGAAAAGATCATCCAATAGTTTTATTGTATATAGAATGGGAGAGATTATTTTCAAGACATACCAATTATCAGAATTTATTAATGGACCCAAGCACTTAAAATATTAATAGTAAGATAAACATATCCGAGACGACGATGCTTATGTTAATATGAAGGAGAGTTGTAGCTTTAAATTCTTTCATATAAGTCAATTTAAATGATAAAGTTCTTTCAAACTTAGAAGAAAAGAACATTCATAAATTGGTTAGGTAGGCAATCTAGCTAGAATTAGGCAAAATATACTTTTGGGATGATGAATTGAAGGTGGAATGAGGTCTCTCTCTCAAATCCTTCTGCATCAAAAGATAGATCATAATTGATATAGATTGGTATCGCTGGACAAAAATAATGAATTCTTCTATAGTCCTTCAGAATGTCATGATGAAGTTTCTTTAATCGTAAAAGAAAAGAGCATAAAATAATTAATTCCATAAAATAAAATCAACGTTAGCCAGTTAGCAGCAAGTAGAGGGTTCAATAAAATTTTGAAACAAACAAAAGACCGTTTGCCAAAAGCACACTGATATGATCAGACACAAGTCAACTGGGCTTCACTTGGCAAAAGGACACTGATATGCAATAAGAACGATGACAAGATCGGAGGCTAGTCAATTCGACTAAGTTATGACTTCACTGACACTGTTTTGTCTTCCTCAAAATAGATAGATGAAACATTGTCTTTTAAGGACCAATTGTAGCTCTGTATCTTTAGATAGAATAAGGGTCTGACAGGATCTAATTAACCACGTCACTGCAGCCTCGAGAGGACCTAATGTGACAATCTTAAGCTTAATATGATACCTTTTCCATTTGAAGAAGAAGAACCTTAGAAGAAAAGAATTTAGAACATTTTCTTCTAGATGAAATGAAATTTTTTAGAATATACATATTAAGGAACATGAAGCATTTAGATTATGAGAAAGGCGAGTACTTAATCTATCAATCATTTGATGAGGAATTGATGAAAATCAATGAATGTATGAGACGTCAATACGCCTTCTAGACGACTGTATTAATATGAGTATCTAAGAAAAATGGATTTTCCTCGGATGTAGTATTCTATTTCAAATTCTTTTGTTGTGCATTTGAACATGAGAAAGTCCATTTCAACCTAGAAAAATATGATTGATGTAGTTGATGGGGCATTATATAAACAGACTCTGGATTATATTAGGATGAATAGAATTCGATCATTGAATTTATCAATAAATCTGGAATCGTCTAGACTCGAGACACAAAGTAGATTTCTCTATACTATATTACATTTGAACATAGTCTAATTGAAATTTTAAAGAATGGAGCATACAAAAGTTTTTAATCTAAGAATGTCAAATGACAAATAATCACTGCAAATATTTATGTAGTATGAGAAGAAAACTAATTAGGACTCCTCTAAAAAAAATATACTTACATAGAACAAAAAACCAATAAAAATTTCTAAATTTTTTTTTTTTTTTTTTTTTTTTTTGCTATTATGTTTTTACATTTATAATTTTTTTATTTCATTCAAAATTAAAATTCTTATAAATACTATACTACTTACTATTAAAATATTGTGCAAATACTAAGTACTACTACTTACTAAATATTAAACAATGGTGATGCTGCGTAAAATATTTACAAAATTTCCTCTTTATCCAGATAGTTTGTAATTTTTATGAAAATTATGTATGAATAAAAAATATATTTAGTGTTGATGATGATGATTGATGAGTTGAGTTTATTGATTTTGTGCACGATATTTCTTAAAACAATAACAAATTACAAACAATTAATAAGAATAAATTTGTATAAACTTTTTATAAAAATGTTAAATATTTTTAAAATAATTGATTAATGAGATGATGATGATTTTGCTTTGAAAATTTCTTTAGTGAGTGAGTACTTAATAATTAGAGATCAATAAGCTCAACTTGTTGTATTATGTTATTATATAAATACATATTTATTTGCATTTTGCACACTGCGGCTTAGAATGTTTAATGACAAGTTTTTCTTTTCAATTGTAAAAGTAAATCTCATATACTACTTACTTACTACTTACCTAACTACTATATAGCGATTATACAAATAATAATACATCATAATAATAATATATCAAAATATTACTTAATTACAATTTTCATTTATCTTTGAACTCAAATCAACTTACTATATGTACTTCTACTTTTATACTTTCTTTTTGTATGTTTATTTTTGTTGTGTGGTGTGTCTGAACTCCTCTCGAGTTTTCTTCTTCTTCTTTTTTTTTTTTTTCAAATTATTTTTCCTTTAAAGTAAATTCATGTTTTAATAATTTGAAAAAAAAAAAAAAAAAAAACTTGTATAAAAACTAGTAGAAATTGTGTAAAACATATTACATTTATTAAAATGATAAAATAACCTTAAAAATAAATTACTTGTGTTATAATAAAATATTTCATAAAATTTTCTGTATTCGCTCGCTCGCATTTGTAAACTAATCCAAAGCTCTTTAACCTCAAACTTTATTATAATTAATTTTTTTATTTTTTTTTTATTAAATTTTTTTTTTTTTTTTTTACTTTACTTAGTTTAAAAGCAAAGTTCGCTTTTTTAGAAAGTCATTTTATAAGAGGCAAACTTTTCTTCTTGTTGCTATTACATATATTTTTTCTATATACAATATTTTAATTTCAACTTCACTTGACAAAGAAATTTATTTCCGTTTCACTCTTTAAGTTTCTTAACGAACAGTCCTCGTTTTATATATGTACGTATACAATATACTTATTATTGTAAGCCGCCTATGTAGGCCTTAAATACTTACTTACTATACTATGCACGATTCCGATTTGGCAAAACCATTTTTTTTATACTTTTCTTTGATTTTTATAAAGTATAAATGGCTTTGCCCCAACATACTCGTACTACTACTACTCTGTACTACTTACATAAGTGTTCTATATAGCATGTGTCTTAAATTTAGTTGCTCTTAATTACATTCATAAATCTTCACTATTTTTTATATGATAAACCTTAAAATTCAAAAGATTTCCATATAGTAAAGTGTCACATTTTTATAATTCGTTGTTGTTTTTGTCAATGAAACAAAACGCACTTTCTTTTGTGTGTGGTGTGTCTTTTTTTTTAAATAAAATTTAAATAATTTAAATCAAAAATGGATCTTGGATATTGGTTTATGCATTAGATGTTAATGACACTGCAACCGCCGATGCCTCACTAATGTGGCTTCATTCAAAACGAATTTTGCTTATTCTATTTTAATTGTTTCATACTTAATAGTTATATGTATACCTTTTACGAAGGATCATGACTCGTTTGAAAAGTTGTAACCAGCATAATTAAGACTTTTCCTAATTTTTATAAATTTATATTATTCCGGATCCACGATCCGTATCCTTATAAACGACTTAACAGATTTGGAACTATAATTTTGTAAAACCCTTTAATTTCCAACTTTTTAACATTTTATGAACTTGAAAGATCAATTGTTGCATACGTCGGCTATTACACTAGCGGTTTGAACAGCAGAGCTTTCTCTCTTTGTTAGTGTGAAACAGACACTGAAGAAGAATCACGGTGTTTTACTGGGTATATGCGTTTAATACGGGTCTATGTGATTACCCTGCACTTATTGAAAGACAAACTACTTCTTCCATGACTTCAACGGTCTGGTAAATATGCCTAGGAAGGGGATATCAACATATCATTCTAAAGAAAATGTTTGGTGCTTAGAGTCCTGGAATGTGACATGATCAGAACGCATGACTGAAATGAAATGTTTTGACAGCAAGAGAATTGAAATGGAATTAGGGCATCGGAGTCTTAAGTCAATGGGAGTGAAATGGGTCGATTTATTAAGAAAGTTGAAAAGGTGAACAGTATCGTGAGGAGGACCACCACACATTAGACAGATCTGTAGCAATGGAGAATAAGAGACCAGCCCGACCTTAACTGAGCTAAGGTGGTCCAAGTAGGAGGAAGTCTCATTTCGCTATTATCAATAGTCTAAAACAACACTATTCTAGTGTGACTCTAATGCAGTTTCAACTGCCGTTCAATGTAGTTTACCTCGACCTGATTTGAAGCGACTAAAGTGAAGAGTGTGTCACCTATTAAAAAGGCTATGTCATCCTTGTATCTTCTGTTGTCATTTTGGATATACCTAAGGGGAACAACGCTCATAATATTTCTGTAATTGGGGTGTGCACACATACATATATGTGAGGCCATCAAATACTGTTTAGAAAGCAGCTCTTTATGCTGGCGAATCTAAAATACTGTTGCTTTCTGGTGGAGATGGTCCAGACTGGTCACCTGTAGGAAGGGCGTTGTTTGTACGTGTACAGATTTGTAGATGGCATATCATGTTATAAGAAAAGTTAGTACACTATGAATGGATGACGCAGAAATGATATCCGAGTTTCAACAAAATATGCAAAAATCATTACTCATATCATAAGTATTGAATGTGTTTTTTCCATTCGAGATAATAAGATCCTTTAAAGGGAAGATTCTACCCTGTCTTATTTATTATGAAACACAAAACGAGTATTTCGTAAAAGGTATAAAATCTTCTTCAATAAAACAGAAAGAAAAAAAAGTCACGATAATTTTTTTCTTTAATTTTCTGTTATTAAATTACAAATTTTTTTTCTTCATTATTATTTTTTTTTATTATTATTTTATTTTAAATGATTTCAATTGAATAAAAATTTAAATGAAAATTTCTATAGTAAAATCTAAAAAAACACAAAACAAGTTTCAAGTTTATTTTTAAATTGAAAAAAAAAAGGATGAAAAATTCAAATATTTCCAAATGAAATTTTATTATTTGTGAGTTCAATTTGTTTTTCCTTTTTTTTTTTTTGTACAATATTTTTCTTTTAGAAAATTTTGTTGTGTAAAAAAGTAATAATTTGTCATTTTGTAATTTACATAAATAAGCGTAGTGTGCATTAAAGCAAAACAATAATAAATTAACTGATCTGATTTATAGTAATGATGATTTTTAGTACGTATACGTAATATTGTTTTTAATACAGCAAAAAAAAAAAAAAAAAATTTAAAAAAAAAATCTAAATAATAATATAACAAATGAGCGATAAATGTGTGTGTGTCTGTATATACTTATAAACTATATTATATACTTACTATTATTATTATTATATATTAATTTAACTAATGTATATGAGATAAATATTGCATTTTGGCATTTACATATATTATTTTTATCTTTTTCCGTTTTTCTTTCTTCTTCATATTTAAATAATAAAAAAAAAAAAAATAAAAAAAATATAATAAAAAAAAAACAAAATATATATAAATACATATATATATAAATATAATAATCATATATATGGCTACTACTACTACTACTACATTACATATATAAAAATTTTACTACATTGTGTGTATATGCATAAATAAATTTTACTGGGTTGTGTTTATATAAATTGAACTACTACCACTACCACCAACCACCACTACTACAACAACTACTACTACTGCATAACTGCATATTTGATTTGAATCTCAACAACTACAATATTAATAATTTTGAAATGTATCTTTCGTATATCGTATATAATAACCATATATATAATTAATTTTGTTTTGAAAACGCAAAAAAAAAAAAAAATATAAAAAAAAATATCCGAAATCCAGCGATGTACAAACAAGTAATTCTAGCGGAAGTTCTTTTATCAATAATAATAATAATAATAATAGCAAATCAACTCACGTTTACCACAATCACATTCACAACCACAATAATCCACAACTCACAACCAACACCTACACCAACCCGAACCCCAATAACCAAGTACACAGTCAAAACTATCACCACCATAACCAACAATATCAGCAACAACATTATGCAAATCAGCAACATCATCATTACCACCAACTAGAAAATCATAAGAATCAAACTAATGGTCATCATCATCATCATTATGGCCGACAAAATGGTTTCCAACAACAACGTCAACAACAACAACAACAGAATCCTTTATACAATCGTAGCAATTCTCCTTATCCATTGGCATCTCCTTCAACTTTTATACAATTAACTAATCACAATCCAAATCCACCTCCACTATCACCATTACCATTACTATCACCAACTTTATGTAATTTTCAATCCTTAACAAACAATCCAACAATATCAATTGATGATAATCATAGTTTGTCTTCTAGTGATATAAAACTAACATCACAACAAATTGCTGAGGCAGCCTTGTTATCACCCAATAATTTCCAATTAAATTTACCTAATGCACAACGTAGTTTCCCCTCTCCAAATCCAAATCCATATCATCATCATCATCCACATCATCATCACAATTATCAACTTCCTCAGAACTATGCTAATCATAATTTAAGATATCACTCCTCTTATCAACAACATCAACGCCATCCTAACCATATCCCAACTAACCTAATACATTACAGTCAACATAATTCCAATGAAAATCATCATCATCATCATCTACAACAACAACAACAACAACACCAACAACAACAGCTACATCCGCACTATAACCATTCTAATCATCATCATAATCATAATCACAATAACAATTATAATCATTACCGAAGTCAAAACCAAAACCAAAACCAACAACAAGAACAAACTAATCGTCAATCCCTCCCGCTAACACGTACAAATTTAATAATAACATCATCAACAACAACTTCTACAAATACAACAAATGCAACAACAAATAGTAACTGTACTGATGTTGTGAATGTAAATTCTTGTACTGATATAATTCCTCAACATGGACAACATCAACAACATCATCAACATCATCAACAACAACAACAACAACGAACAACCCGAAATTATAATATGATGTCTTCGTCATCTGTTCAAAATCCTATAATGACAACAACAACAACATCAACAATAATGCCGCCAATGCCAACAATGCCAACAATATCATCAACAACAACAACAACATCAATGTTGCCAACAACAACAACAACACCAATGACATCCTACAATCTACCAACATCAACAACAACATTTGCTATATTGACGCCAACAACAATGTGCACCATGCCACCGATGTCTTCGACAACAACAACACCAATAATGGCAACATTATTGCCATCTAATAATAATAACAACAACAACAATAATAATAATAATAATCATAATTATAATCGAATGACTGATATTTTTAATGTAAACAACAACAACAACAACAATAGCAATACCAACACCAGCCATCATCATATAAATCATCATCATGCGAGATCTTATAATAATAATAATAACAACATTGGAGGAGGAGGACTACGTTCCATGAACAACAATAACAACAACAACAACAATAATGGAAATAATCAGAATTCTGATTATATAAGCTTTCGACGTTTAGGTGGAAATGGCAGCGGCGGTGGTGTTCTATCATATCGTGGTGGTTCCAATAATAATTGTGATTATCATCACAATCATAATCGTCGTCATAACCTAAACAACAACAATATCAACAACAACAATGGATCCAATTCAGGTTTATATGATAGAAATGGCAACAACATGTCCATGGTAGGTACTGGATCAGTTGTACACTCATCATTTTCTATATTCTCGATCAGATTATAATCTAATCAAATTTATTTTTATATTCAGCATAATAATGATGGACGTTCGGAACGTAATACTGGCGGCATAGAAAACTCTTATAATGGCCCACGTAGTTTTGGTCGTAATATTCAGATCAACAACAACAACAATAATAATGGTCATTATCAGCACATTAATGGTGGTGGTGGAGGAGGAGGAGGAGGTGGTACAAGTTCAGCTGCATCGATTGGTGCTGCTGCTGCTTTAAATGATGGTCCCTCAGGTTCTGGTCTATCTGGTTCAACTTTATCATTGAATGGCGGCGGCGTCGGCGGCGGTGGTATTGTTGGTGGTCCTATTGGTTTGAATTCTGATAGTCCTTCACGTAAACGCAGGCGTATATCTGGACGTATGCCAAGTCAGTCGCCTCCTGCTATTTGGGAAGCACGCAGATCACCGCGTGTCATGGTAATTAAATTTAAGAAATCTTTAAAGATTACAAACTAAACTTATCAAATTTTTAAATTTTTAAATTAATCATTGCAGATACAACAAGGTAGTCCACCTATAAGGCGTCCACGCTTACGTGATCCTTTTCTTTCAGCGCCGCAACATTATGTTGGTCATCATCCACACCAGCAGCAACAGCATCATCACCAGCAACAGCAACAACAACACCACCTTCATCAACAACACCAGCATCATCATCAGCAACAACAACAACAACAACAACATTCGCACCACAGCAATAGTCTTGTGAACAATCAACAGGTGCCGCCGGGCTATCATCCACTCCATTACCACCACCTCCATCAGCAGCATCAACAACAACAGCAACAACAGCAGCATGCACAAGCAATACCGCAACATCACGCACCACCACCACCTCAACAACATCGATCGCCTTGGGAACAAATGCCACCAAATGCAGCAACTGCAGCTACCACAAGTGCCGCAACCGTTGGAGCGATACTACAACAAGCGCCACCAAGTCATCAGCAAACAGTGGCAACAGCTCCTAATGCACCACCACCACCACAACCACAACCTGCTTCACTAATGGTCGACCTCAATCAAGTACCAATCTGGGCTTCCTTTTGCACCTATCCAGCCCCACCGCATGCGCGTCTAGCTCCATGTCATTTGCATGGCATTTATACACAACCATTTTCTGCTACCGCCGCTGGTTTAGCAACTGGACCCATACAAGTTGCCCAAGTCCCACCGGTACAACATGTTGCTGTTGCCGCCCAACAACAACAATCAGCCCAGGCAGCTGCTATTGTTGCAGCTACAGTTGCGGCAGCAAATTATCAACATGCAGCTCAGTTAAGTCAACAACAACGTTCAGCAGTAAATGATGCAACTGTTGCAGCTGTTGCTGGTTTAGCAATTGAACAACCATCATCGGCAACGACACACCATCATCACCATCATTTGATGGATGGTCATCAAAGTGCAAGTGCAGGTCCCCCAGCTCAAGCAACACCACAACAGCAGGCTTCATTGGCTCACCATCATCAACATGCGCCGCATCCACATGCACATCATCAGCTCCAAGCTGGTCATATACATATTTCGACCATGAGTGCCGCCGCCGCAGCTGCTGCAGCTGCTCAGGTATCAGCGCAATTGACAGCACCGCAACCTATTATTATCTCTACTGAGGTATAAATGATTACATATTTTTAGCATTTCTGATTTATTTACTTCATTTGAAAATCTTCTTTAAATACACAGAGACGTACATTCCCTCCACATCGACGCATCCCACGTTTTTGGACACCAAATCATCCACATGGACCACATCGTCATGTATTGCCACCACAGACTTTGGGACCGCATCAAGCTACACCGGTGCAAATACAGACAACAACAGGCATCATTAATCCTGGATTTTTACTTAATTTCCTGTAAGTTTTATTCATTTTTTCCTCATTCCTTGTCATGATGGATCTATTTCGAATTTTGTAACTAATAATTTATTTCTACCTTGAAACAGTGCCATGTTCCCTCTATCGCCATATAATCAGCATGAACTGAGCTCACCTGACCACAATGAGACCGAAAACTATGAAGCCTTGCTTAGTCTAGCTGAACGTTTGGGTGAAGCTAAACCGCGTGGTCTAACACGCAATGAAATTGATCAATTACCGAATTATAAATATAATCCAGACACTCACAGTGGTAAGTCCATTATAGATTTACATACATACAATTATTTATTGGAATTGGATTTAATGATTATTATATTTTATCCATGAGTAATAGTATGTATAATCAAAGACTACTCAGTAGTAGACTGGGCAGTTCTCTCACGAAACAATGCAATCTCATTTTTCTCTTTTTTTTTAATCATGATGAGCCAGTAAGTTTGGATCCTTGAGATTTTTGAGTTGAACCTTAACATTATTTTGAGTGGAACAACTATTTTGAAAATGAACACAATTTCGAGATAGAATTGTCCAGTATTTTGTATAATCTTCATTATTATTTACTTTAAATTTCTTAATATTTTAGGTGATCAAACCTCATGTGTGGTTTGTATGTGTGATTTTGAGTTGAGACAATTATTGCGTGTATTGCCATGTTCACATGAATTCCATGCCAAATGTGTCGACAAATGGTTAAGGGTATGTCCATCACTAATTAGGACCTAATGAGATCTTTATTTATATTGTTTATAGTATATTAAAAATTTTTAAATCATTTTTAATTTGCAGTCAAATCGAACTTGTCCAATTTGTCGTGGCAATGCCTCGGATTATTTTGATAGTCCTGAACATCAACAACAACAACAACAACAACAGCAAGCACAACAGCAGCAACAACAACAACAGCAGCAACAAGTAACAACAGTTGCTGCAACAGCAGTAGCAGCAGCCGCAGCAGTTGCAGTCGCTCAAAATAATGCTATAACAACTGCACAGTTAACAACGACAACTGTGCAAAGTCAAACTGAAGCTGTTTAAGCTGTTGATTATCTCCCTCAACACAATCTTAACGAAAAGCAAAGCAATGTTCCCAAAACAAAAAAAAAAATAACGAAAGAAATCATATAACTTCCATTTATACGTATAAACTATAAAAGAAAAGAAAAGAAAAGAAAAAAAAAGAAAAAACAACAGCAACAAATGTAAAAGACAAGAAATGCATAGTATGGTAGTCTTAAAGAATGAATGATAAAAAAGAGTTTCATAAGCCCGACTAAGTAAAACCCACCCAGCAAAGCAGCACTTAAACTCTGTGTTTATAAACTAAACTAAAAAAAAAAAATAGGCACAATAGAAAATTTCTCTTTTTTTGACAACAATAAGGCATAGAACAGATAATAGACATGCTTCCTTCTTTAAGGCCACAATAAGAAAACACGGTCATCGTCATATACTACTAAACTAGAAATATACTGGAATTGGGCACACACATCACATTTATATAAACTCACACACAAAATATATACATAAATACATACATACATAATTAAATATAGATATATATATATATATATTATAGTAACATATATATTTATGTGAATTAACGTAGCGCAACGAATCCGACTGCCAGCCATCCTGGTCTTCTCGACTGTAATACATACAAATAGAAACACAAAAACCACAAACAAAAAAAAAACCAGAACAAAATGTTGTTAAACGCTTCAAGTATGAGTAACTCTTCTAATAATTATACATATACTCGTACATATATTTAATACTAGGTTCAACAAAAAATAATAATACTAATATTAAAAATAATATTTATAAAATACATATGTGTACCACCAAAACTAAACAAAACAAAACAAACAAACAAAGGAAAGGAAGAAAGAAAGTAACTAAAAATTTCAACTAAACTTAAAACTTAAAACGTAAAGACACCAAAAGAAGAAGTAACTGCAAGTTTTTTTTTTTATAATTAGAGATACCTAAAAACATATATGTACTACTACTACATTATATTTTTTTTTACTTGATAGAAAGTACGTTTGCTCTTCTTCTTTCTGTCGTTGTCTCTATATGTAAAACACTTAACTATACTTCTATTTTGATCTCATCTAAAGCAAAGTAAACTTTTCTTGTTTAAATTTTGTGAATCCCCCACTTTCTTCTCTTTTTTTTTGTATTTGAATTGTAACAAAATTTTGTAGCTGTGTGAAATGTTAGAGAAACAAAAAAAAAAACAAAAATATAAATTTTTGAGTATTTTTTTTCAATAGAAAACAAACAAAAAGCCAAATATAAATTACAAGTAATAAAAAAAAAAAAAAAAAATCAACTTATCATTGTATATTATTATTATTATTATTATATGTTTCTATTTCACTTATTAGCTTCAAATTCAAATTGATTATTTACTATGTATATGTAATCGTATGTTTTTTCTAACAATTTTTTGTAGGTCAATAAAAAAAATTGATTAAAAAATAAATCAAAATACTTATATAAAAAGCAACAAGCAAACAATTTGTAACAACTAAAAGCAATCTAATTTAAATGACTTAATTAATTAATAAAAGACGATTATCGTTTGAACGAAAATAAATTTAAAATAATTATATTAATAATACATAATAATAAATATTTATATATACAACAAATATATAAAGAAAATCATATAAATAAAAATGCAAAACAAAAAAAAAAAATTGAAAAGATTATATAACTTTTAAATATGTAAACACAAAATACCATAAATATTATAAAATATATTAATCAAATATACATAAACATATATAATATCTATTTATATACAATACAATACAATATTTTATGAATGTGTGTGCGTCTCTAGTTGTCCATTAACAAATTTAATTATTTAAAATATTTACTATTTGCCAATAATTCTTAATTACTCAAATTAACAAAACAAAACATAAAATTATACTAAAAAAAAAATCTATTAACGATGATGTTGATAAAGAAAAAGTAATTTTACCACAGTCAAGCCAAAGTTTTTTTTAACTGTTTATATTTTATATTTAGAGCAACTTAACTCAAGTTTACTAATACTAACACTGACACCCTACACCCCCACCTCACTCCACTCCACTTCCGCTTCCATAATAATTCCACAAATCCAATTCACTTAATCAATCACTAAAACTCAATTCAAACTCAAACTCAATTGGTAGTTTTAATAAAAATTTATTATATAAATTTAATAAAACGAAAATAAATTTCTAGAAATTAAAAAAAACAAATCGCACAAAAACAAACATAAAATATTTATATAACGAAACAACAAAAAACTAATAATAATTTGAAAAAAAAAATAAATAATTAAATCAACAGTAAAAGATCGAAAATTAGTTTGCCTTTGCAATAACAATTGCACTTTTTAATCAATTAATCAATCAATCAACCAACCAACCAATCAATAACTATAAAATTATTGTCGTCTTAAACATGAAACAAAATTAAATTTAAAAAATATCTAATAAAAATCTTAAAATTCTCTCACTACTCAATTAATAAAACAAAATGAAAATGTAGTCAGTCAGTCAGTCGTCATCTTATGTATTCTAGTGTGAAAGCAATTTATTAAAATAATAAATATATATATAAAAAAATAAATATAAACGAATAACGAATAAAATGAAAATGAATATTATCAACGCGAACCTCTTTAAGAATAAATAAAATCAATGTGACTTGTCTTAATAGATTATTAATTAATAAATTAATTAATTACATAAACTTAGTAGCGGCAAACGTGAAAATAATGACTCTCTTTAATATTAAATATTAATATTATAATATATTTAAAAAATATTAAAAATTTATAAAGCAACTACAAAAATTTATATAAATTAGATTAACCAACTCAACTGTGTATGCAAAACTCACTAGCCATCGTCGTAGTAGCATGTTGTGTGTCTGTATGTGTGTGTTTGGTGGATGGATGAAGACTGGAATTTTCAGATCTTTTATAAGAACTCAAAATATATTAAAGAAATTAACAGAAATTCTAGGGTCAATCTTGTTGGGATTCCCCCTAAAACTATTTAAAGTTATCATTCAGTAGAAGAAAAAAAAATTGACAAAAATTCGTCATACAAAAAAAAAACGTATGTTAGAATCTGAGCCTATTAAAATCGCATAATTAAATTGACATTGGGAATCCCCTTTGGCTCTTTTGGTATTCAAATTATACAGAATTCCTAAATTCTGAAATAAATTTCCAATACATACTTTGTTGATCTTAGTATTCCTTGTTAGCTCTGTCATTACACACACACACACACACACACACACACAAACACACACACACACACTCACACACACACACACACACACACACACACACACACACACACATATATATATATATTATACAAATATACACCATATATGCATATATAGTACATATATGGATATATTTTTAAAAAAGTACAATTATTAACAAATCAACTAGAAAAACAAAAAAGAGTTACCATATTAAAAAAGAAAAATAATATTTAGATTATGTTTATTATGTAACGACAAAGGATGCAATAAAATATAAAATGAATATAAAAAAAAAAAATAAATTAAAAACAAATACAACCAAGTAAATTGAAAATGATTCCTGCCCTCCATTTGTATCAAGAATTATAACGTAAAAAACACTTTTTCTATTGATAAATATTTAAAATAATAAATTTAAAAAACAAACAAAAAAAAATATATATATATACAACAATTTAAAATTATAAAAATTTATATATATATATATATATAAAAAAAAAAAATATTTTCACATAAACACATTATTGCATATATGGTATAAATTATATAAAAATATACAATACAATAAATGATGAAAAACTTAAAATTACATTAAACTATATACTTACTATATAAAAAAAAAAAATTAAAGTCAATGGCATTCAGTGTTTCCCTAAGGTGGCTCAAGGATAATTAATTATTTTTTTTTTCTTTGTAAAGATTTTAAATATTTTTTATTTTTAAATTTACTACATACTAAAATTTAAACTAAATCAACAATTATTAAACAAAAAAAAAAAAAAAAACAAAAAAAATATTCATGGTAGCTGCAGTTTATGCTATGTATTGTATTTACTTTATTATATATATAATTTTAATAATTTTAAAATTTTTAATTAACAACAAATAATAATAATATGAATATTGTAATTAGTTTTTAGTTTTTCTTAACAATTTCCACTTGCTTTAATTCTCGCATTTATTACAAGAAGAAGAAGAAAATGAAATTAAGATTTTTAATTTTTATTTTCCTTGTAGTCTTTACAATAAAACATATATACATATATATATAAATCAATGTATTTCGCAATATTTCAAATAATTAAATATGCAAAAAACAAAAATCTAAAAATATCATACTTAGTATTTGAGTAACAATTATATATACGTATATATCCTGCGTAATAATTATATACATATATATATATGTATCACCTTAAATGGTATTTCCAAAAGACCATTGTAAACGTGTTGTGCTTTTCTAGATTTTTAATAGAATTATAAAGTAAAAAATAAAAAAAAATAATAATTAACAAATCAAGTGTTGGTGTAAAAATAATATATATATATATATATATATATGTATTGCATATGTAAAAATATTAAGAAACATGAATATGAATTTCTTTTATTAAATTGCACTACAATATACAAAATTGATAAACAACTAACACAAGAATGGTATAAATTCTATATCTATGTATATCTATATCTAAATGTAACTATTTTTATGCATTTTTTTTTTTAACATATACAATTTATTATTATTTTTTTAATTAATTAATCTTCACCCTTGGGTTCAGTTGGGGAAAGACATTTTTTGGTTTCTTTAAAGTCAATTGATTGTTTATTATTCTTTCAATTTCCCCAAAAAATGTAGGGCCTAGTGAAATATTCTCTTTTCAAATGCTTTAATTTGTATGGGGTAATTTCTAAATTGTCTGAATATAATAATAAAAAGTTGTTAGTGAAAGATATTATTCATTAACTTTATCAAGCTAAATTCCTATATTTATGAGTACTTTCTAATATATTCATTGTGAGGTGGAAACAATTAAATTTTCTCAGTGAAATTAGTGGGCACCTAATAAAACATACTTTAATTTATTTACTTTACTATATCTTATCTTTATGGATAATAACAATATACTATATTGTCTGAAAAATATATCAAAATGTTCTTAGATCATCATCAGAGGAAGTATAAATTATATCTTCTGAAACCTAATAAATTATGAGGAAATTCCTAAAATTCTTCTGATTATTGAAATTTGATATATGTGTATCAGTTCAATGTCTGACGAGGTAATCGTTTAATTACAGTAGAGACAGGATAACAAAAAGTTATAATTGTAATTTCTAGTAAAATAGCTTTAAATTGATTTATGATATCGGGCTAATATTCTTATCTTTATGGGGTAATTTCTAAATTGTCTGGAAATTGTTTTAAAAAAAGGTTTTTTGCTAATTAAGTGAAGATATTTCTGTTATGGAAAACACATAAAATTGTTCTGATTATTATCTGTTTATCTCAGTTCACCTATTATTTCAATTTCGGGATTCACTGGAATTTCACATGTTTGAAGACAATTGTGAAATCTTTTTTGAAAGATGTTAACTTATCAGTAGAAAATATATGAATGTATTTCAACCACTCTAGATTGAATCTATATAATTTCTTAATATTTGTCTGTATGCGTGAATTGATCGTTGAATCCTTTTAAAATATTCATCCCTCTTCGGGGGAAAATCTTAAAATTTGTATAAATACAATTTTTGTGCTGACTTAATGCTTTTTCTTTTTAATTAAATCCAAATTCTATCAAAATATGTATTACTATCCTATGTTTACCTTAAGATCTCTTTGGGGAATAACCATAATATTCTTTCATAACCATATTAAACCTATAATCTAATTTAGAGTTAAGAACCTTTGTGTGAAGATTTTGTCAAACTTTGGTAGATTTGATTTTGTTATACTTTTTAATTTAATTTTATTAAAATTAATTTTGCACTTTTTATTGTTCCTTTATTAAAACCCTAGGCAATAATAGATAGGGTTAGTTTGTTTGTTTGTTAACTATGCACGGGCTCAAAATTATCATTATTTTTCCTCTTAATTTATGTCAAAAATTTCTTCTTTCAATATTAGAAATGCAAAAAAGAAAAAAATGAAAAATGTTTACCAATTTAATAATAGAAATTAAAAAAAAAAAAAAATTATATAAAGTTTTGCTGTGATGTATGTTATATATAAATATTTAATTAAAAAATAAAAACGCAATTGAATAAATAAAAAAATAACTAATTAAAAAATAAACAAAAGAAATATAAAAACCACTAAAAAATTATATACATTTATTAATTATACAACAAACGTATTTTATGCATGAAAAAAATAATAAGAAAACAAAATAAATTTTATATTTGCCTCGTAAAAAAAAAAAATAATATTTATAGTGTAATATGTAACTTTCTATGTGGCTAAAAATAATTTTTACCTTCTTAAAAAACAAACAAAAAGAAAAAAAACCTAAAAATTGTTCTTAGTTTTTGCGTGTGTTGTTTACTTTTTATTTTTATTATAAAATATTTGGGTTAGATACAAAAAATTATTAAAATTAATAAATATTTTAGTAAAGAAAAATGCAAAATTAAAAAAATAATAATTATATATATTATTATACCTTTGTATACCTAACGGTGTAGGCGTTTATTGAAAATTAAATAAAAAAAAAACAGAAAATTATTCTATATTTGCAACACCAAAATTATACATTTTAATTAAAAAATATTATTAAATTATAAATATTTAAAAAACAACTTTGTGGAGTAACAAAATTTAAGAAAAACTACATTTTACTATGTAATAGTTTTTTTTTATTTTTTAAATTTATATACATAGAAATAAAAATATAAATATACATATATATTTTGTTCTTATTTTTTCTTATTTACTTTTTTTTTTTTGTTTTTGCAAGCAACAAAGTAACAATAACTGTACCGAAATTCAAGAATTTATGGCAAAACCTTAAAAACAAACACTCTAATTACTCTATAAACTTTTTTCTGTTTATAATAAAAAAAAAATAAATTTGTATATGTAGAAAACTCACACATAATGGCAATACTGTTTGACATTTTTATGAACAAAAAAAAAAAAAAAAAAAAAATCCAAAAAAAAATATAACTAATTACATTTTAAATAATGATTGTGGTTTTTATTCTCTAAATTCTTTATCGATTAATTATTTTAATATTTGAAAAAATAGAAGAAATCATTCCACAGGAGTACGCGACTAGCCAATGAAGAAATGGAAATCAAGCTGTGTAGATGGTATATACAATATTTAAAAATAACAGTTTTCCTTAATGTAAATTGTTCCCACATAATGAATTACATATTTATTAATTTAAACATTTATGACTCCATTTGTTCTGTCATTAACATTGCTAATATTTATACTTTATTGCTTCAGACCACCTAAGATGTAAATGGATCAGACGATTGATAGGCCATTATATTTTTTCTACCTGCCACGTATGAGGATAAAAAGTCAAGCGGCGCAGCATTCTTAATCTTTAATTAGTATAAAACAAATTAGATATGTGTCTATTTCTCCGCTTTCTTCTCAACGTATTTTTAAACGGTTTTCACAGTCATTTAGAAGGTTTCAATTGATTCAATTTAATTAGAAGATTTAATTATTAATAACAGTCTTTTGTAATAAGTTGAAATTTATTTAAAAATTAATTTACTACCACTACTGGCTGCTAGAGTGGGATAAATGATGGATATGAACAAGGGACGCTCATTATTAAGGTTAATTTTGTTTAATTTGAGTAAAATTAAGAGGTTTGTATCGGATTATCGAAACTAAACCTTGTACAGCCGAATCTCGATAATTTGAAATTGCAAGGGAACAGCATTTATTACGAATTATAGGGGTTTTCGAATTATCGAGATTTCGATTTAACGAGGTTGAAAAAAGAAAAATGCGAATTAACAGGGTTTTACATTTCAGGTTTTGAAAATAAATTACGATTTATAAGAGGTTTTACGTTCATTGAAATGCAAATAAAAATACGAGGCCACCAAAATGTATGGAATTTTTACAAATTCAAGGGTCCAGTAGTTACGAATTGTAGAATTTACGATTTATCAGGGTACGAATTATAGAAATTCGACTGTATTATGCATATTAAAAAAACAGCTTGGCAGCGCCTCTATAAATTACGCAGCAAAGAAAATTCTGGTCTCTCTCTCAACCAAACAGCACTTCTGAAAGTTTGCCAGCCCTGGCTTTTGAAATTTTTGATTTCACTTTTGCAACCCTGAAATTCTGTCATTTGCCTGTTGTTGTTGTTTTAGAAATTTAACAAATTTTTGAGCTGCTTACAAGAAAAAAGGGTTGCTTCCGCTCAGTCTGAATCGGGCATAACATAACAATATTTTTTCTTCTTATTCTTTATGTAGTTCTTTTTGTATGTAAATTTGTCGTGTAGTGACCGCTTAAAATAATTGTATTCGTTGCTTGCCTATATAAGTTTATGGTCTTTGCTTTGATATTGATATTCGTCATGGTATAGCGTTCGAGGAAAGGCGTCTTTGCGCGGAAAGAAAAAAAGAAAAAAGAAGTGAAAGGCAAAGTTATTGATTGATATTTCTGCTATTAAAAAAAATATATATATATATAAATTTAATAATAAAAATCAATATATCTGTTGTAATTAATTATGATTAATTAAATTAATTAAGTAAAATATAAATAAATAAGTGCAAAAAGTACAACGAGTGAAGCTAAACACATAAAGAAAAATAAAGCAAAACCATAAGCACCAAATACAAAAAGTAAAGTAAAATAAAAAAATAAAATCATATAATCACAAGAAGAAAGGAGAGGAGAGGAGTCCAACAAAGCATATTCTAGAAATAAAACGCTGAAAATAATTTTTCAATAGTTTTCAGAGTCTTGCTTTGCTTTTGGTGTTTTTGGTAAATTTTGAAATACAAAACAAAAAGGAAAAATACCACAATTTAATAAAAAATAAGCAAAAAGTTTGTGTGTGTATTTTTTACAAAAAACAAAACAAAATAACCAATAAAGAAAATATCTAACTGCAATTTTGACAGTAAACAGTAAATTATTTTTTTAATTGTGATCTTGAAGCCTCTGTCTGTGAAGCCAATTAAATAAGAAGCGCAAAGCAAAAGCAAAAAGAAGAACGATATAGAAAAGAAAGAAGCAGGAGTGAAAAGAGAAAGCTTTAAGCAAAACTTCAATAGAAAACATTAAAGTAATTAAATAAAACCCGTCGCTAATTTTAACACAAAAAAAATTGATCAATTTTTAATAAAAGTTAATACAAAATAAATAAAGTAAAAAATTTAAATTCAATTGTGACGACTACGAAATATTATTTTGTATGTATTCAAAATTCTCCACCGTCGCACACATTGGACAACAACACAATAAAACAACATATAGTCATCTACTTCATACATTGCATAAAACAACTCCCAGTTATATTAGATTTTGGCAAGTGCAAGCGAGTTAGCGCTATAAATGCTGCTTCTGTTCCCATTGAAAAAACAAATAAAAGTAAAAACACAAAAAAAAAAGCAAAAGCAAAAACAGTAAGCAAGCAGCGAGCAGTAAACAAGAGGTTTTAACATAAAAAGGTAAGTTGAGTGACAAAAAACAAAATTACAAGAAATTGTGAAAATATTTAAAATTAGATTTTCATTGAATTTATATATATTTTAAATTTGATTTATTTTTTATTTAATTTTAATTTAATTTCTTTGAATACATAAGTTGTAAAGAAAAGGGAGGGTGAGTGCTATTTATTTTTGAAATTACTGAGTGACCAAGTGAGTGGCGTTTAATACTTAGCGGTTTTGCTGAAGAAAATTTTTAGTTGCGATGAATCCGTTCAACGGTAATATCAAATACTTCTTAAACATATATACTGGTCAACTCGACCAAGAAATTGTGCCTCTCTCTGGTATACCGAGACAGAAAGTTTTGAACAATTTTTTACAATTTCGTAGATTTTGTTGCTGGAAACTGTAAAAAGTGTTTTTTTAGTAACCTGAGTCATTGTGTCGGGTGGAGAGTGCACACAATTTCGGTAGCCAGTTTTCCAACTCGATTCATTTGTTTGATGAGGCTTCATCAACAGCGTAAGTTTGGTGTCCGAGTTTATTAACAAAATAATAATTCCATCTGTTCCTTATAATATCAAAATTGTGCGTGAATATCAATCAGAAATGGATTAAAATGTTTGAATCGGGGGATCATCAACAGTTATAATTCACAAGTTGAGGAGACGATCGATCTTGTCCGACAATCTATAAGTGAAAATCCAATATTGTCTGTTTTTAAGACAAGTTAAGCATTGAACTTAAAAAAATCTTCTCTGTATATGATTTTAAAGTGTAGCTTATATTTTGAAATATGTATATAAAATTCAACTAGTGCAGGAATTAAAGAAGATCTACACAGATTGAATTTTGCAAGAGAGTTCTGTTTCAGAGTTACCACTTGAACGGCCGTGAAAACAAAAAATATTGTCGGTGCTGGTCTGTGGAAAAGTCTAAGCAGAAGCATGAGCTGAGCAACCACTTCATAATTTTAATGTATGTCAAAGGAATAATCAATTCTCACTTTTTTAAAGATCATAAATACATTAGTCGAACACTAATCAGTTGAGTGGTGGATACAGAGCATTTCAAGTTTTTTTAGGGTGCTCAGCTCTATCATCTGCTTTCTTTTTTACCAAACTACCCTTTACTTCATTCATGAAAGAACATGAATTTTGCTGGTTTTTTCCTAACCCGGTAATGAATTGAAATTCAGGTAATAAAAATCATGTACATACTCGTATATAAATTTTTCTACCTGAATTTCTTATTACCTTTGGTCTTGTATTTTTCGGATTGTTATAAGAGAAACACTCTTGAGCTGTGAATTGGGTTTTATGAAGGTAGAATGTACTATAGAAGGTGTCAAAGTTATATAAATTTATAAAAAAACATTTGCAATCTCAGAATTCTTTTGTGTACGTTATTCTGTTAATTATCCCTATGTTTGAGTGTCCTCAGTTGTTATGCAATATGTAATTAAAATGGCTTTGTTCTGTCCTTGGTTAAAGATTCGTTTGTCTGTTCAATATATACGAGTAATGTAATTTTGCAACAGAAAGAGGAACCAGTAAAAGATTGACTACTCTTCTACTTTTTTCCCATAGCTTTTGCAAAAGTCGCTTGCGGGAACCTTCAGTCTAGTGGCATGTCTATCAATTAGGCAGTGTCCTGACCACTGAGATTATTTCATAAATTTTGTCTGATATTGGGAAACCTTAATTTAGAAAGATGATAATTCTTTACTGTATAAAGTCTAAAAATATAATAAAATTTTCCTGGTATTCTTTAAGAATTCCAAGATTCTCTGCAAAGATAAGTCTACATTTTCTAATTGATATGGAAAATTCACAGTTCTCTGAGTTTATTTATTCCTTAATAGTTTTATGATCGGGTAATAGGATATCTGATAGTCGGGTTTATTCGACTTTATTGCCTCTTCTTTTTTTTTTTTTTTTTTTTTATATATAACATTTTTATTTCATTGTATTTTATATTTTATGTATTTTCTGTTAACAGGACCCCAGCTTGCACTGCTCTAAAGCGATAAAAATCACAGTTATAACCACAACAACAATAGCATAGAAGAAAGCGACGGATTACTACAACAACATACACACAATAGAATAAAAAGCAGCGTAAGCAAAAGCAAAAGAGAATTAGAGCTAAGAGAGAAAGCTTAAATCAAGAGATATAAAAAAAAAACAACAGACTGATTATAAATATATATTTAAAGAAATTATATTATATATAATATATATAAATATAAATTATAATTATAAGAAAAGGAAAAGAAGGAAACAAACAAACAAAAAAAAAGCAAAAGAAAAGAATATAAGAAGACAAGAAATTGAACGAAGGATTAAGGAAAATTTGACCAGTTTTAAAGCAAAGAAACGCCAGAATTGCTTGGAGAAGATAACGACGACAACCGTTCAAATTGAGAACGTGTTCGAAGCGCATCAAAAGAAAAGTACAAGAGATAGACAGAGAAGAAAGAAAGAAGTGGAGTTTGGAGAGTTCGAGACAAAAGGCGGGCGTATGCAGCAAAACTGGACAAATCAATTTCAAAAGAAGGAAAAAGAAGAAATCTTTTGCATGCATCTGACGGCGTTTAAAATTGATAAAAGAAGAAGAACAACAGAAAAAGAAACACAGAAAGAGGAGGATTCATGATCCAGAAAAGAAAGAAAAAATTAGAAAAAAGTAAGGAGAATTTATAAACGTTGATTTTAATTGTGTGTGATATATAAAATAAGCATTAATTTAAACAATATTAAATGAAAAGAGCCTAAAACAAAAATTACAAAACAAAAAAAAAAAAAAAAGAAAAATTATAAAATAAATATAACAAAAGCAGAAATATTCAACGAACGAAGCGAAGTGAAGTGAAGGGAAGATAGCCTTTGGAAAAAAAAAAGAGAGAAACGACGAACGTGTGTGCAAATTTTATAGTAAATAATTTAAATTAAGGAAATAGGTTCTTTTAAGAATCGAATCTAATCCAACCAAATTACAAATTGTTTACTACTATGACGTACTCGCACAATAACATTAGAAATAACATCAGAATGACAACATCATCAACGAAAACATTACGTTTGAAACAAAAACAAAAACAACAACAACTTGGTGGTCATAATGCAGGAGGAGGTGGTGGTAGTGATGGCGCTGTTGCCAGCACTGGTGGCGGCAAGATGACAACAACAACACCAATACCAATAACACCATCCATTTTAGCAACAACACCAACATCATCATCATCATCACCATTATCAGGATCATCAAGATCAGGATTAGCAACAACACCACCAGTAACTGCACATTCCAACAGTATTGCCAGCAGTACAAACTATTTTAATCATCATCAGCAACAGCATCTTAATTATCATCAATTGACTCAACATGCTTTGAGCTTATCACCACTGCATCAAGGTATTGGTGGTGACAGCTTTAATCCTATCATCAATTCAGTATCATCGGATGCTGCTTCATCATGTTCCAGTAATTCATCACTTGGTTCCGCTGGTAATGGAAGCGGCAGTGGAAGTTATTTTGCCAATCGACAACGCCAACAACAGCAGCAGCAGCAACAACAACAACGAAAGCAGCAGCAACAGCAACAACGTCAATCACCCAACAATCAACAATCATCCATGGGCGGTGAATTCTTTTATCAAAAGAATAATAGTGGTGGAGGCAATCGTACCCAAAAGAATCGTGAATCACCTCATTCACCACGTCAATCGCCCTCAAGCATTTTGGGTGGGGGAATCATCAATAATAATGGTAGTGGCAACACTACTGGTAGTGGTGGACCACGTAAACAACAACGTCGCAGCCCAATGCAATTTGCCACAATCAGTGGTATTGGTGGCGGTGGTGGTGGCGGAAAAGTATCTCCACCCCTCATACCCACTGCACTAACGCATTTTGCCGGCAGCAAATGCTTTGATGCTCCGGCACCAACTGCTTTGCCTAAGCCACCACAACATTGGTTTTCTTTGGGTAAATGTGAATCGGAATCAAAGTTGATGGTCACTAATGGCGGCGCTGGCGCTAGTTTGCGTAATGCTATGCTACGTGGCTGTTTATCAACACCAGGCAAATCTTTATCATCAGCAACAAATGTTGGCCATGTGGTGAAATCATCGAAAAGGAATCTTCTCGATGAATTTGACACGCACAATTTGAAATTATTATTAAAAGTGCAATAATAACCACAGAAGAAATCATCAACTATTATAAAGCTTCTACCGACTATACAAGACAATGATGATGATTATGATGATAATAATGATGATGATTATGAAACTAATGAAGACCAAAACAATAAAGGAAATCAATAAAAGCCTCTTTCAAAACCATTAACAAAAATTTTCAACATCATTTATCAAAAATTAATAAACCAACAATACAAAATCTTCACATAAAAAAAAAGGATATTAGGTATTCTTATACAAAAAATTCATAGATTATTTGATTAAAATTGATAAAAGGGATTGAATTGTTGGTGATGGAATCACCAACAACAAAAGGAACAACCATCTAAGCGCAATAACAACAATACACACAATATTCATGGAAAGGATATAAGAAGATTTTCTTATAAAAGTTGATTCATTGAATGATTGAAGACTTTAGTAACGATTGAAGTTGATTGATGGTGGAGCCACCAATCTCCAGCAACAACAACAACACAACGCAGACACAACTACAAAAATCAGATCTCAGAAGAAGAAAAATATAAGATTTTTCTTATACAAAAAATTCCATTGATTTATTGACTAATTGATTTATGTGCTTTGATTGAGCAACAACATCTCACACATACATCAAATAATCACCGAAGGACATAAGATATATATAATTACTTTTAAGGCTTGATTCATTGATTGATTGATAGAGTTTAATGAAGATGAAGAATTTGTTGATGATGATGGAAGATCGAAGATGAATGACAATGATCAACATTTGTACGAGGCAATTTTTGATAACCGACAAAACGACAAAATGGAAATGAAAAAAATTTGATGAAAAAAAAAAAAACAAAAAAAATAAAAAAAAAAGGAAAAATTAAAAAAATAAAAATTGTAAAATCTAAAAAAAAACCCAAATAAAAAAAAAACATGTTTTATAAAATACTTAAAAAAAAAACCAATCAAAATACAAAACCTAAAAATGCTTGCGATCTCAAGTATCTAAAAACAACTCAATTCAAAATTATATAATAAAAAAAAAAAAACAATTATATAACATAAAATCATAATAATAATAATAATAATACAAGAAAAGAAATAATAATAAAATAAAAAAAAAACGATAATAAAATAAAAAAAATATAATAAAACAAACAATGCCAAAACCACAAATATTGTTTAATTGAAAAACAAAGAACTTTAAAATTTTGATAAAGGAAACAAAACAAAAAAAAAAATCGAAATAAAAGAAAAATGCAAAATTCAAAAACTTTTAAACAAAAACATACAACACCAACAACAATAGTAACAAAAAACCAACAAAAATTGTATAAAGAATTTGAAAATGAATGAAAAAACGAACTTTAAAATACAAAAAATTATTCAGCTTTAACACCACAAAATCTCAAACAAAAACAATAGATGGAAAATCCTACAACCAAACAAAAAAAAAAAAAAAAAAACACTTTCCAACCTTCCAAAAAACACTTAAGAAAAAAGTGAAAAAGAAAAGCAGCAAATAAAACAAAAAATAAATAAATTAATTAATTGAACTGATTGATTGATTGATGGATATTTTTTGAACGTGATAAGCTTGATAAGACTTGATAAAATTGATTTAACTACAAAAGATAAAATATATATATATATATATATAAAGAAAGGTACTCTTGATACAAAAAACAATAACAACAACAACAACAACAAATAAACACAACGATAACAATACTTAATGAAACAAAAATTTTATCAAATCCAATTAATAATAATACATAATTACTTAAATAAAAAGATAAGTAAAAAGTACCTTATGATTTCATATATCTTATATAAAAAAAAAACTTTAAAAATAATAAATGAAAAATAAACATTATAATAATAACAACAACAACAACAAATACACCCACCAAAAACAAAGAAAATTCTTAAAAAATTTATATAAAATTTAATATAAAAATCCAATAAAAAAACTATAAAATACTATAAAAGCCAATAACAACAAAACTTTTAAACTTGATGAGAGCGGGAGCGACAGCAACTTTGCCTACTCTCCCAGTAAGAAAAACCAGCAGCCATTGTATGGTTCTTCTGACGAAACTAACAACAACAACTGCAACACAAATACAACAACAATAATAACGTCAATGGCTAATATAATATTAATAATAACAACAAAACATGAGAAGAATCTCATCAGTACTCAGTCAGTGAGCGAGCGCCATCACCATCACTTCACATCAAGTATAACAACAAAAGAGTGAGCGCCAACAACTTAGTGAGCGCCATCAACTCACAAGGCATCATGCAAAAGCAGCAGTAGCAGTAGTTGAGCAGCATAAAAACAACAACAACAACAACATCAAACTAACTGAACCAAGTGACTGCAAAATGTATACAAATAATAACAAAAACAAAACACTTAAACCAAAACAAAATGAATTCTAAGCAAAACAAAAGCTAAAGAAATGCAAAACTCATCATCAAAATATGCAACTCAACCCAATAAAATGCAATACAACCAAAATATAATGGAGGAGACTCGTCGACTACACGGAACGAAAACTACATTTTTTATTTTTGTTTTCGTTCAATATGTGTAAAGCCAAGCCCCCAAATCCCTTCCCATCCCCTTCCTACTATTTTTTTATTATAAAAAAATATTCTATGCTTTAATTCTTTTATCTTTCTACCCCCTCCCCCTTACTTTATGTCTCTTTTAATTAGTTTTAATTATATAACTAAAATTTTAAATGTACAAATTAGAATGAGAACACAACACAACAAAGCAAAAGAGAAAAGAAAAGAAAAATTTACTATATTTGTAAAGAAAAAATGATAAAATGAAAAAAAAACTGTTGCTTCCTTTTTAAATTTGTAAACTTTAAAAAAAAAAAAAATATGAATATGATTTTTGTAAATTTAGCGCCTAGAATATATTTTATTATAGTAGTCTTCTCTCTCAAATTCTGTGAATAATTTTTATATATAATTAATTAATAATTAAAATTGTTTTGTTTTCTTTTTATCGATTTATATGCTACATACAAACTCAGCACACATTTTCATTCATTTTTATTTTTTATTTAATTTTATTTGATTTAAAAAAAAGAAAAAGAAAACAAAAACAAAGAAACTGTGTACAAATTTGTGCTTTAATAAAAACCTGTGAAAATTTGACTATGAGGATAAAGTGAAAAAATTGTTCCTTCTATTTTTTTTTAATAATGAAAATTGCAAGTCAAAATAGAAGATATTATTTTCTAATTTATTTTTAAAATTATTCATAAAAATTTCCTTCTCTGTTTCTCTATCAAACATTTTTAATTTTAACTTTGTTTCTGAAAAAATTGTATAATTTTTATATGAAATTATTATTGTACAAAGAAAAAAGAACTTGACGCAAATCTTTTGTTGAAGATTTCTCTACTTTCACTTTGTAAATTTTTATATTAAAACAATCGAAAATATTAAACTATAACTTTGTGAAATTGTTTTTGAAACATAAAGTAACAAAATAAAATTATTAAACCAATAAATTTTATATTCAATAATAATTCTAAATTATATGAAACAGAGAAAAGGAATTAACAAATGAAAAATTATGATGATGAAAAAAGTATTTTACTTAAATAAAAAAAAAAAAATAATAAAAAATTATAACAAATATGTTAGCCTCTTTCTCACTCTCTCTCTCTCTCGCCTTTTAAATCCTTTAATCTATTCCGATTCTGCACAAAATAGTCAAAAGTTTCTTCTTTTGTATGCATCTGATTTTTTGGTATTGACTTTTATGATAAATTTTTCATTGTGATACATAAAAGAAAAAATATTGTGAACAAAAAAACAAATGCATACAGCATAAGAAGAAAGGAAGAACACACAATAGTGTAAGAAGAAGAAAGAGAGGAGGGAGTAAGGGTACAGAATTTGTTTAATTGATGCTCAGCATAATTTTAGCCAAAACAAAAACTATCCTACATATGTATATCAATCATCTCCTCCTTCCTAGATCCTAACTAAATTTAAATAGTGAAAAATTGATGAAAAGAAATTGAAAACTGAAAAAGAAAATGAAATGAATGATTGAATGTAAAAGTTGATGAAGAAGATTAAAGCAGACAAAAAGAAAACTCACACTTAAACCCAGTACCTTGTTTTTTGTTTAATTTTAACATTATTAGCATTTATATGTATATTTATATATAAAATATGTGAATTATGTAAAAAAAAAGAGAAAATTTATTTTATTTTAAAATGAAGCGAATGAAATGAATGAAGAAACTAAAATGTAATGTAATTCTACAGAATTTTTAAGAAGTAAAGAGAAGAAGAATTGAAGTGAGTTGTATTAATTTTTTTAAGTGTAAAAAAAAACAAACTGCTGTGTTGCCAAAAACAAAAACAATTGCATTAATAAATGTGTTGTAATGAAAGTCAGAAGAAATGCAAAAGAAAAGAAAAGCTCATTCATTCATATTTGTTGTTGTTATCATTAGAAATCTTCAATATTTGAAGAAAGACGATGACGAAGACCGAAGATGACTTGACAGACGACAAATGCCTTGATACTCATGACAAAAAAGAAGAGAGAAATTTTTGAAGATGACAGACAACTAACTACTGATACTCATGACTGACATAACCCACGAACTTAGAAACGAAGACGAAGACAAATCATCAGTTGAGAAATAATACATAAAATGATAACAACAATAAGAATATATTTGAAAAAATATAGATAAAAAGAGGCCATTATTGTTATTATTGTAAAAAGATCTTTAATGTTGTTTCAAATTAAATAAAAAAAAAAAAAAAAATCACTTCATTTTGCTTTTAAAGCCGCCGCCTAATTACCAACTCCACCACACACCATTAAAGCTTTCTGCTGCCACCAGTGGTGGAGCTTTTCTCTTAGTTTAATATCTTGCAAAAATGCCAAAAATATTAAATTTGCATTCACACTTAGATTTTTTGTATTTTAAAGTTTATAAATATTTTTTTTATTTGATTTTTATTTCTTTATTATTTCCATTAAATGAAGAAATGTTAACGTGATATTCATTTGCAATCATTTGCTGGATTTTATTTGGATTATGAGAGGGAGAGAGAGAGAGCAGTGCTCTCTTCTCTTTAAGCAATAAATAAGTCCACAAATAAACAACACACAAATAAATAAATAAAAATTGTACAAATTAAATAATTAAATACATAAAGAAATAATTTTATGGACAAATCCACTAACTTTACCAGTTTTAAATAAGAGAATTTTGCATTTTTAATTCTTTTATTTTTGAATTTAATTTTTTTTTTCTATATTTATAAGTTGATTTGATGAAAATTTGTTGTTTGTCAGTTTTGCCATTTGTATTTATAAAAACAAGCTTAAACACTTAAATGAAACATCCATTTGTGGTTTTTAAAAAGAATGTGAGAGAGTGAAGAACAAAATTTGGCAAGTGAGAGCAGCAAAAAATGTACAAAAAGCAAAGAGAGGCTTTTTTAAGTAGAAATTGAATTCAAGACAAAGCGTAGCAACTTCAAGAGAGAGAACAAAGCTAAACTTAACCAAATACTAAGGACTGGACAGTTCGTTCACGAAATTGTGTTCGTTCTCAATATTGTTGAATCTCTCTGGAGATTTAATGTCTCTGGGAAACAAAAAAAAAAAAAAAAAAAATTTAAAAAGGGAACGCGATTTCCTTAGTCTTTGGCTAAGCTAAGTAATGAAAACAAATATCTCAATGCACTTTTGATTTCTTATTACTCTTTCTACTCTAATAAACACTGTCTTCAAGGAGTTTAATGATTCCATTTTAAATGAATTTGAAAGCTGCATATTAAAATTGAATTTAAATGTAAATGGATTCACTATTTTTTTGTTTTTTGTTAATTCACTTTTATTTTCAAAAGTAAAACAAAACAAAACAAAAATACGAAAAAATTCATTTCATTTAAATTTAATTTTAATTAACCAACAGAAAAAGAACCACTACAAAAAAATACATTACACCCCAACATACCTTAAAGTACAAAAAATTTATACTTTTAACTTAAAAAATAAAAAAAAAAATATCCAATGATAACAAGAACAAAAACAACAACAACACTATGAAAAATATGTTTAAAAACCACAAATATTTGCTTCAGAATAATATTATTAACTTTCAAGTTTAGGACAAATTATTATCTTTATATCTTTTTTATTTTATAGAAAAAACTTTTTGTGATTAAAAATTATATGTCCCAAGTAGGGCGTATGATAGTTTAAAAGCTTTACAACAACCACAACAACAAACAACAAATCAAATAAATTGAAAAAAGAAAAATGAAAAATATACAAAAATAAGTTTTCTATATGAAAAAAAAAGAAAAAAAAAATATATAAAATAAATACAAAGAACGACAACGAGTGTATTTTGGCAAATGTACTCGAATATGGTTTTGTGTTATGCAAAACTAAATAAAAATTTGATGAATTGATAGAAATGATGAAAAACAAAGAAATTCGTAAAGAAAAGTTCACTTTTAAATGCATTTTATTATTTTAAAGTTTAACTTTTTCAAAAAAAAAAAAAAAAAATTTAAAAAAAAAAATAAAGAAAGAAAATTAAAAAGAGAAATAAGAAAATATAAAAAAAACATTATTGTCGCTTTTTGTTTCAAAATATATCATAATTTTAAATATCAAACCAATTTGCCAAAATATCTTAAATATTTCGAAATTGTAATTACATATTTTTCCTTTTTAATTTTTTTTCTATCTTTGTGACGACAAACAATTTGCAATTTTCTTGTGATAAATTTATATAAAACAGAAAAATAAAAACGAAACTCATTAAAATGAAAAAGAAAAATACACTTAAGATAACAAAAAAAAAAAAAAAAAAAACAATACCAGCAATAGAAAAACCAACAAAATAAATAATTAATGAAAATCAATTAAAGTCCAAAAATTTGTAAGAAATTGAAATTCATTTGAAATTGTTTATTTCATAATTTTTATTGTAAACCAACCAAAATCCCAAAAAAATATATCAAGAAAAGAACAAAAAAAAAAAAAAAAAGAAAAGATCCTAATAATTAAAACAACCACATAAAAACAATACTTAAATTCAGTTAAAAAAAAAAGTCAAAAAACCATTTAAATAAAAAATTGTTCATTGCTTTTGTGAAGAAATTTATAAAAGTTGTGAGCAATTAGCCAAAACAACCAACAACAAATCATTGTGTTTTTATTTGAAAGACCTAAAAATGTTTTAAGTTTTCTTATTTATCCAAGTTTTTTTTATTCTTAAATTTTATATTTTCTATAATTTTTTAGCTTATAGTTATTTGTTAATTAATTGCGTCGTCATGTCTTAAGGTATTAAGAACAACAAAACAACACACCATTGCCGCCTTCCTTGTTGTTGTCTCTTGGTGAGGAAAATGATGAATAACAACGGCGGCAACAACGACGACGACGACAATGATGATGACTATTTTTGTCCACTGTTACTCTTTTGTATTGTGTAATACTTTTGTACGTGTGTTAGTGAATTAACAAATATGGATTTTTTTTCTTCAGCTTTTTAAGTTTTCCTCTTTTCTATGTGTGTGTGGCATTTTGCCAAGAATTTTCTTTAGATTTGTTTTGATTTCTTTGTTTAGCTTGCAATTTCTTTGTTTTCTTTTTCTTTTTTTCTTTAATTTTATTTGTATGGCGCATAACAAAAATGAAATGTATGTATTTTTATATAATCAAATCATGCAAAGAATGTTATGTTCTAAGTTCGCTGACTTGCGAAATGAAGTGAAGAAGAAGAAAATATGCAATAAAAACAACAATAACAACAACAGCATTGAATAAGAATTTCAAAAGAAAAACAAAAAGAAATCAAAGAAATGATAAAGAAAAAAATGTAAAAGAAAATATTAAACAAACAATTTTGTCTAGTCAAAGTTTCTTTCTGTAAAGAAAAAAACTTAAAATGAGAGTAAAAGTAAAGCAATGCAATGATGGCAAGAGAGTAACGAATGCGAATGAGAACTTAAGGTAGGCAATGTATGTATTGGTAATTTGAAATGATAAAATGATTGCAATTTTTTGTATGATTGACTAGACAAGAGAGCAAGCTTAAGGCTTAATCATCGCCAATGTATGAGTAATTTGAATTGATAGCTTGAGTCTCTTATACTCTTGCATTATTTATGGTGAGAACTTTTACTTATAGTGAGAGTTTGTGCTTTGATCAATGCACCAGAGAGTGCAAGCAATGCATTGATTGATTAGTAATGAAATAAGAGAGTGATGCATACCTTTGATGAAAGGGAAAACGAAAACAAAATTAACGCTAAAAACATTTTTTAAGAATCAACAGCATTTGACTATAGAAACCTATTTCTTCTTGATAGACTTTCTATAGTAATGAAAAATCAAAGCTGCTAAACAGACAAATCTCTTTTTGGAAAAGCATACATACTTAACTTTTTATAAAGCATCGTCACTACTGGTATAATGGGGAATCCCTCATAAGCAGTGACGACGATGTTCTTAGCGTTAACTTGGATATATCTTTGCTAATACTAATTAGAACGACCATAAACTATGAAAGATAAAGAAAAAAAAAAAAATTAAAATTTTGACTAAAATGAAAACCATAAATTTAGGGAATCAAATTGCGACAACAAATGCATTCACATTACTAAAGATTTAAATTAAAAAAAAAAAAAAAAAAAAATTCAAACCAAAATGAAAATTAAAAAGAAAATCAAGTTTAAAAATCTTTAAACCAAAGAAAAATCAGATAATACAATACAATATAAAATCATTTTTAGCTTAAATTGAAACAAAGAAAGAAGATAAATCATATTACTATATATTGTATTATATACATACGTGTGTATATAAAGAAAATTATAATAATTAAAAATTATATAAACAAAAATCAACAATAAATTTAAATGAAAATTGTGTAAATATGAATATATTGTGTGTGTTGTGTAAAGACTGCTACTTGTAACATAAGGAACGTGCGTGTATGTTTTCTAAATCTAAATCCGATCTATATTGATAACAAACTCCGACCGACCTCTTTTTGTAAGAAAAAACAATTTATATATATTTAAAATAAAAACAGGAGGAAGAACTTTGAGGAAATTTACCAAGTTCAAAATAGACTATTAACTATTGATTATAAGTTCTATTACAATATATATAAGTATATGTATAGAAATAACTCGATCTCTGAAGTCATTAATGATGGATAGTTAGGTCGGCAGATCTAGACAGAGAATATTTAAGCATATAAATTTAGAAGATCCGATATTCTTGTAATAACATTTATAAAAGAGGTAAATAGATCTGTTTGTTAAACCAAACCCCATTTTAAATGACTACAACCATGTTTACTACTTATAAATACAAATTATTGATTATTATTTCCGGTTTTATAAAGCAGACTCTCAACGTAATCAAATTAAAATTTAAGTGGGTATTCTTTTTCGAAAAGAAGTTTTTCCATTTGAAGTTTTTCTAGTTTTATTATTAAACAAACAGGGTTTTTATTGTTAATAAGCAATAATAATGTTTTAATGTTGTATTTTTATATATGTACTATACACATATGTCTGAGTTTATTATCTCTGATATATCTAAATGTAAACTTCCGTTGTTCAATTCTTAAATGGTGACAAATATTTAAAGTAAAAAAAAAAAAAAAAAAAAAATGATTAGATTAAATTAAATTGTTGATAAATGTTTCTTTTTTTATTATTTAGGATGTCTGAGTGTTTTATTTCCATGTATAAATTTGTGTATATCTTTGTATAAGTAGCTTAATGGTTTAAGGTCGAATTTCTTTAAAAAATTGTTCCGAATTTAAAGCAAATCAAGGGAAAATAAAAAGCTGAAATCAGAATAGACAAAATAAATATATATGTAGTAAATTGTCGCTCAATAACAAGAGGACAATCTACAGACAAGTAGTAGCCCATGTTTGGAGTTACGCGTTACAAATCTAGGGAACCGCTGCTGCCAGCAACATACAAAGAATTCAAACCTGCCAAAATAACAGCATAACTGAAGATCCTAGGGTTTTGCGCAACTGCACTCTGCAAAGAGACTCAGACTTAGTTGATACAGTCACCATCAAGAGAGGCTGCAAACTTATCCAAACAGTCTGGCGAGCCCATCACCCATGGCGTGAGGCAACGTCGACTGAAGAGGCTCCGCCCCACTGACTTTCTGAGCAGAAGGTTACCATCTAAATAAAAATATACACAACGATATAATCAATATTCTATGAAATCATAAATCAAGATTCTTTAGTCCTTGAAACGGGATGATATACTAGCCTGCCCATTCATTTCCCCGTATACCTTGCTGACTTAACTGTTGCTTTATAAAATCAGAAATAATTTTGTTAAAGTCCTTTGGAACTTGGTAAATTTACGTAAGAAGGAAACTTGCATTGACAAAGAATATAATAAATATATAAAAAAAAATATAATTAAATCATGCAAAACTTATATTATTGTAGTTTTTCAATAAATTTAAAATCAAATTAATAAATAGAAAATTAAATAAAAAAAAAACATAAAAATATATTTAAATTGATTGCGTAAAAAACATTCACAAATTTTATAGTTTTTTTTATTTTTTCAAAAAAATAAAAAAAAAAAATCAAATACAATTTATAAATTAACAAAAATAAATAAAAATTAAATACAAAATTCTATACATACATACATATATATAAATCTATATATTTATACCAATGCATATGAAAAGAGAACAGCGAAATGCCGAACAAAAATATCATGAAAAAACCTTACGAAATGAAAAAAATTACACACTTGTGATGTTAAAGCACAAAACAAACAACAAATAAAGAATAATATAATATAAATAATAAATTTAATAATTAAGATTTTATGCTCTAAATGTTAAATAAATAAATAAAAATGTAACAGTTAAAATAAAAGAAATTTGAAGGAAATCAAATGGAAAAGATATTCTAATAAAAAATACAATTAAATGTTTAATCCTGGAAGATACTCAATGGTATTTAGATCTATTACAAACTCCTTTAAACATAAGATCGACTTTATCTTTTCAATGACTTGAAACTTTAAAAAATTTCATAAAAAAATAAACCTTACAATTTAAATTACAAATTGATACTCCCTTTTTTTCTTCAATGAAGAACAAAAAGAGTAAAAAGAAAAGAAAAATTTATACAAAATTCCAAGTCAACTAAATAAAGATAAAGGATGATTATGATGTATATAACAAGGGTTGAAAATAAAAGGAAAACTTTACTAAATTAAATAAACAATTGATATTTCATTCTCAAGAAATCCAATATGCATTTATAAAATTTGTCAAAAAAAAAAAAAAAAACAAGAAAAATAATCTATATAAATATAAATCTCTATATAAAAAAATATTTAGTATTAAAATGTTCCAGAAAATCAAAGAATTAACGAGAAATTAATCGAAAACAAAGAAGCAATAAACTCAAAAATTCCTCATTGTGAAAATACCTAACAAATTTCTATGATAATCTATAATCTAACGGATTAAATAATTATAATAATAAAAATAACAAACAACAAATTGCGTAACAAATACATACAACATGCCTTAAATCATATTTTTAAGAAAAATACAAAAATGAAAAACAAAACAAATTGCTAATAAAAACAAAGTACATACTACATATTACAAAAATTAATAGATTAATATACAAGAAATAAAATGAATAAAATCAAACAAAAATAATTTCCCACATATATCCCACCATATTATCCAGACACAACTAAATATTTCTATATGAATTCGACAAAAAAGAATTTCAAATAATCAAAAAATTCCATAAACAATAAATTATTCTTAAAACATACTTCTGATTTTATTTTGAAACCTTTTCATTAAATTCTAAACACAACATGAAAATCCTTTATCCAAAATCCTAAAATCCTTATCCTTACCCTTAAAAAATCGCACAAAAATCCCTCATCCCCCCAAATTTTTCAACAAAGAGATGGTTTAATTGTTTAACTTTTATGAACTTCAAACGCATTTTTCAATGCGAAAGAAGGATAAGGATAGTGAATGCTGAAACTATGCTTCAACTTAATCAGAGTGAGAGCAAAAGAGATCAATGGGTAAGCAAAGGAAAATCTTCAATTGTGAGCAGAGTGCTTTGATCAATTGAAAAAGCAAAGGAAAGGACATGTTAAATGGAGTTCCAAAATGATATAAGATAAGTATAAGGTAAGTAAGCAAAAAATGGAAATTATTGATTTGGAATATTTGAAAAATTATGAGAGTAGTAGCAGAAGAGGATGCAGAATTCAAGGTGATGGCAAAATAAGTGTTTAGGAGAATGGCTTCTGATGAAGAAGATCTATGAAGAAAATGATCAGGAAGTACCTGATCACCTGGAAAACTTGCATTTATTGTCCATTGTTTAGCTATACTTACTTATTTCTTAAAATAATCTCGTACTCGTACCATTATCTTCATTTATCAGCAGCTTTGCTACACAGTGTAGCATTGCTCCACAATTTAAAGTAAGATTAGTCATCTTCTACAAAGTTTTTAGTATGATTCGTCATCTCTTTAAAATAAAAATTAACTGCAACCTACTCTTCATCTATTAATGGTTGCCAAATATTTTACTATATACATATGTATGTACATGCATACATACTTATATGGAGAAGAAAAATACCATAAAAGAAATTGGAAGCTTCAGAAAAACAAAATTTTATTAGCGATTTTCAAGTTTCTCATTGCCCTATTTATAGTAACAACCATCGAGTTCCTCACAAGACTTTATTTACCTCTTTTTATTATTGAAAAATCTTTTACCGCCAAGATACATCTGGGCCTTCCCTGATATTGATAAAGAGATAAGGATGAAAAGGTATTGAATATATCCAGTGGATGCCCCATTCATAGTAATAATCATTGAGTTCCTTAAAAGACTCCATTAACCTATTTTTTTTTTCTTGGAAAATCTTTTACTACCAAGTCACTTCTGGGTCTTTCTTCATAAACACAAAGTACTGAAGAATATCATAGAAGGAACTGAAAATTTAGATAGATCAAACTGAGTTCATAGAGTGAAGAGATAGAGGAAAAAGAGTGAATACCAAGAGAATGAATTGTACGAAATTATGAACTCTTTTATCAGGCATCCTGAAAAGAATTCATCTTTATTCCTGGTGAATCTGGGAATAGATAAAGAGCATAACAATGCCTTTAAACGAAGAATTGAAAGCCATCATACAGTGATACATGTGATTAGTTTATAGAGCAACCAAATCATTGAGTAAGAAGTATACAAAAACTCGTATGACTTCTCATATCTAAGATTATGTTCGAGTGTAGGTTTTTATCTTAACAACAAATTTTTTTTTTTTTTTTTTTGAAAAGCTTCTAATGAGGTCTGTAAGTTAACATGATTTTATTTCAAAATTTAACATGAATATCAAAGCAATGGCAAAGGCAACTTTTACAATAGTCATTCATTATCTCATTATGATTGTTGTTGCCGCCCATAAAAAGCCAAGTTCTTGATTGTTTTGGGGTCTTTATTCAGTAGTTTTAACTTTGTCTTTGCCTTGATTTTTTCTCGCTTTCAACATACACAATGTTAAACATACTTAAGTATAAACATACACAATATTTGTGTATACATAAGTATATGCGACCTCGTGGTTTAGAAATCTTTACGAAATATACACATACAATTTTTGTATTTTGTTTTTTAAGTGTGCTTAGCAACCAACAACAAAAACAAAAACAACAACAACAATTGAAACCACATTTCGTGTCTCTTATGGCTTAATGACCAAACTAATTTTATTTCTGTTAAAAAAATCAAATAAAATTGTATTAGTCATTGGGGTTTTTTCCGTTGCCGCCGCCCTCTGCCTTTGCGCAAAGGGAAAAATTGCTCATACGTAATAAATTAAATTTATTGTTTTTGTTATTAAACTTTTTTTTTTTTATTGTTGTTGTATTTATTTCATAGATTCAAGTAATTCTGGGACTTGTAATTTAAACACAAAATAAGCACATTACCAATAACATGTTGTTGTGCAATACAATACAATTGAATTGAATTCAATTTTTAAATAAAATAAAATAAAATAAAATAAAATGAAAAAATGTTAAATTATTTATTTATTTAATTTATTTCTCACAACAAAATGCAAATTTTTATTCAGATGAATTTATTTTAATTTTAAATTTGCATCCATTTTATTTTATTTAATTTTAAATCAGTTTTTCTCTCTCTCCCTTTCCCCATTTTACCTTCTTCTTTTACACTTTCTTTGTCTGTTTTATTGTACGAGTATTGTATGTAAATGGTGTGTGACAACAGATATTTTCATCATGAGGGAGGGGATTACTACTTGTACTGCTACTTACTTACGTGACTTTTATCAAGTTTTTGACGTAAATAAACATTTACATATTGAATTCCATATACCCATACATAAATATGTGTATGTATGTGTGGGGATTTTTGCATATATAAATATGTAAATTTATTATGTATATAAAATAATAAATATAATAAAAAAAGACTAACTTTGGTTATGCCGAACTTGTAATACTCTTCACACCCCTTCTAGTAATCCGATAGTCTTGAAATTTAGAAGTTTAGTTGGTGGTTACGGGTTAGACTCTTATAGTGTATCAATTTCTGTTCCATAGTACAATCAAACAATCCCTGTTTGTATGGAGCGTACCCCCCTAGTGGTTCGAGGTTCTTGAAATTTAAATGGTTGGTTGATATAGATCAGGCACTTGTCCAAATTTCAGTTCCAAAATTTCAGTACAAAAAACAAAAAAGTTTTTCAAATAAGAACTTTCATTTGGATCCCGGTTTGTATGGGGGTACACCCCTAGGGGACCAATTCGGCTGATTCCGACAAATGTACTGCGTATGGTAAAAATAAAGCTTCAGCTCTCTAGCTCAAAAACTGAGGGACTAGTTTTCATAACATACAGACGGACTGATCAAGAATATATATACTTTATGGGATCTCCGATATCTCCTTCTGTATGTTATAAACTTCATGACAAACTTATAATACTATATTCACTACGTGAAGAGTATAAAAAATGCTTTGTTTTGTTTAATTTAAGGCACGTGTATTAAACAAACAGGGCACCATATTTTTCCCATCTAGTATATTCCACAATATTCTCGTTGTGTTTATGATGAATTCAACATTTAATTTGATATTAAAAATTTGCCATAATATTTTTGAGATAGTATCTAATAAGATATTAGAACTATCTATTTATCTACGATGCCGAGTTTTTAATCTTTAAAAGGATAAAAGCAGATAATCTCAATGTTTTAACGAATTAACCAAAATATATTGGAGTTAATTTAACATTTTTCCATCAACATATCTTAGGTTCAGCAGGAATACCCCGACGTTATTTGGATTATCCAGATGCTTACACTACTTGAAATGTTGTTTCAACTATTGGTTCTTTTATTTCACTTTTAGGAATTTTATACTTTTTTTTTGTAACTCATAAAAATCTTGTCTCATTCCCATAGAGTCAATTAATATTAACAGTTGATAAAAAGGTTTTCAAATAACTTTTACCTTATTTACAGAACTATGAACAATACACGAAATAACGAGTTAAAGTTTCAATTGTTTCCTCATGCACCTTATTCGTCAGATTAAGTACCATAGGATTAATATTTATTTTCAAACTTGAAGAAATGGTAAAAAAAAATACAAACAATGAAGAGGTAGAGTCAGTGGTTGATAGCTGTTAAGAGGATTCTATATACAGAGTATCGAAGCTATTGAACATTGAGCGGGGAAAGTGAAACGAGACTATGTAGAAAAAATAAAATATTTTTTGTTTTTTCTCTTTTATAAACAATATTCTACAGATATAATAATTTCAAGTCAGTGGTTTTATAATTTTTTTGTAATAATTTCTTTCTTTATTGTAACTACTTAAACAATATTTATAAATAGGACAAACAATAAGGTTTCAACTGTTACATACTAACAGTTATGTGTCCTTTCTTCAAGGATAAGGAAAGGGGTTCACTTAACAAAAAGGGTCTCTTAATAAGCAAAGGGATACAAACAAGAGTTCTGGCCAGGTTTTTCCATTTATATATTTACTTTGTCCAGCAGTACTTGAAGGTCTTTGTGAATATCTTTATTCCTGATATACCATGGAGCACTTAAGATTTTTCCAATAATCATGGATTGAGCAATCAAATTTGATATCATTTTCTTTTATTTATTTTTTTGCTTAATGTAAAAACTATTTAATATTTATAAAAATCATTTATTAATGTAAAACATTATATTTTAGCTTTTTAAAATTAATTTATTCTTTAAAAATATACAAAAAATATTCATAAACCATTAAAATTCTTTTCATTCAATATAAAAATAAACAAAATAATTTAAACAAATAAACAAAAGATAAAGATAAAGATAACTTAGTCTTAAATTTGTTGTTATGAGTAATTCGTAAAAGAATTTTTTTTTTCGCACACAATATACAAACAATAAATATTATTATTAATAAAATAAAAATAAATAAACTGAGATATAAAAAAAAAATGAAAATACCTTTTTTGACTTGTCAAATTGCGCGCTTATTGACGTCATTGAGATGCTTTAAATAGACGAAAATTTTTATATCAAACAAATAAAAGATAAGGAAAAACAATAAACTTATAAATGTTTTTCCTAAGAAGTAGTAGTAGTATTTTTTATATGTTGTTTGTTAGTCAGGGAAGTACAACATCAACATCAATTTGTTAAACATTTTAAGTATTTTTCATTATTTATTTGTTTTGTTTTATTTTGTATTTTTTTGTATTTTTTCTTTGTTAAAGTCAAGGAAAAACTTAAATACAATATTTTCGCTTATTATATGTATGCAAATATTGAACTTTATTGTGGTTTCTTTTTTATTTCTCAAGGGGAAAAATCTAAGCAAAAATATTAAATATTTTAATCGCATTTTAATTTTATTTTTTTTAAATTTGTTTTACAATTTTTTGTAGCTTTGATTTTTTTTTCTTTTTTTTTTTTAAATTTATTATTGTCGATATAAACAATTTATAAATAAACATGTACATAAATGGGTATGCACATTAAAAGCAACAGCAGAAGCAGAAAAAAAAATGGAAAACAATTTTATGCAGCCATAGGCTGTTTTATTAAGCAATTAAAATACCCTACTTTTAATGAAAGAAGTTGGGGAAATTGAACAAGTGTTCAAATATATGTAAGTATCTCAAATATAAAATTACAAATGGATTGAATTGGGTAAAAAGGAATAGAATTGACAAAAAGAGTTAAATGCACCAGTGACAAATTTGGCAAACAGCACAGTTCATCGAAGAAAGTCTTACCCAGAAAACGGGTCGTCTAAGAAGTGTAAGAAGTTCACATAGTAGGTGGTGTTGGATGCTTTCTAAATCTTCCCCATCTCCACAGCTAAGGCAGAAAGAAACCTTGGTGAGGATTATGTATCATTTAAGCTATCAGCCTAAATTAATGAAGTAGGTTGAAAAATTGGTCTACGAATGGATATTTTTGGGAAATTTTTTGAAATGACTATTAGCCTACAAAAGAAAAATATGTACATGACCATCATGTTGGGAAACTGTCATTTTTACCAAGCAACGAGTTCATAGGTTTCAAGTGGCTTAATGAGTAATGAAAAGTTTAGCATTGGAAGACGCGGGAAAATACCGGATAACAACCTAGAACTCGGAGTATAACAAAAGTGCTATCAATTTCAAGTTACTCAAGCAAAGAGGCAAATATAATTTAGATAGTATGACAGTTAATCAATTAATTTTAAAATAGAGTTACGACATCAAGAAATGAGATAAGATTTCATTAGATTAGTTTAGGTAGATGTGGGAGCTAGTAATGTTGCCACAGCGACTCAAATGGGTCTATTGTAACAAATAAGTACCACTCCCCCGAGAGTGGGGTATCCATTAAGAGTTTTAAGATTTTCTTTGGAGAAAAGTCTATAATTTCTGTTGGTTCTAGGTTAATAATTACCAGGATATTGGATTCTGATCCACATATGACTACCATATAAAGAGAATAACGAGGAATTGGATTAAAAATTATAAGTAGAAAGAAAACACACATTCTTATCATAATTTATTATGAGTACATGACCCACCTCAACCTTATTGTAACCATAACCATAGACTAAGTCAAGCTTATACTTACTTAGTTATTTTTAATGCGATAGTGCATCTTGATTGTCGTCTACATCTGCTTGCCTGTCTGCCTCTACGTCTCTTGTGTATCATAGAGAAATAAAGAGCATGCGATAGGAGTGTTTATTTCTTTGCTTTTATTATGGTGTCGGTTATTGCGATAATTAAAATCAACAATAATAAATAGACAAACAGTCAGACAGATAGGCAGACTAACGAATCAACAGAAAGTCAAATAGAACGACAGTGGGCGAGTGAGTGAGTGAGTGAATCAAAATGACTGAATAAAACCAACCAGTCACGTCGACAACGACGACGAACATTGGAGATAAGATGAACTAAGAAATATAAAACAGAAATAAAACGCCAAGTCAAGCAGCTCCCGCACGTCACGTCCGCACAACAACAGTAACAACGCCATAAAAGCTGCTACGTCAAAACAACACCAACGACAACAACGACAACAACAACAACAAGAAAAGCAAGACAAAAAAAAAAGAAATAATGAAAAAAAAAAAAAAATTATGAAAAAGAAACGATAACAACAAATGCCCCAACACACAATACAACACAACACGAGCTGCAATAATAGCAGAAAAATTAAAAAAAAAAAAACAAACGAAACATTTTTTTTTTATTTTGGCTTTAATTTATGTGAATTTATTAAAGTTTTTTTTTTTTGATTTTCTGTTTTGTGCTTCGTTGCCGTCGCTTTCGCTCTATCATAAAAAGCAACAAAATAAAAACAAAGTTTTGTGCTTATTTTCTTCTTTTTTCGATGCTGAAACACAAAAAATTACAACGACGACGGCGTCGACGACGGGGAGGGCAGCCACCATTGCGCTCAATATACCCGTAGACACATACAAATACGTACAAAACTCTGCATAACAAGAGACATACAGTCTGTCAATAAATTGTTCTTCTGTTGAGTAATGCATTTAATTTTGAAGAAGCTTTCACTCTGTAACATTGAATGGACCCACAAAAGGGATACAATCAAATACCTCAGTGTTCATTTGGATTACAGACTTTTCGGGAAGATCCATCTGAAAAGGAAAGGAAATACAGATCAAACTAGTTCCTTGATCTAAGTGCTCAATTGTATTTGGATTGGATGCTTATCTAAAAGACGAGTCGAGTAACCACAAGATTGACATATTAAAGAAATACACGACTGGTACTCTAAGTAGCATAGCAAGTGCTCTAAGGTATGTGGGAAAATTTAGGGCTTCATAAGGAATAAAGTCTGGAATTTAAGAAGCCAATATGTCTATATGCAAATCAATTTTGGAAAACATTGAATTACTCGAATGTAAAGATACTGTAACTTGATACTTGAAAATCCATAAAGACCTTAGGAATGATGTATTGTGTATACATATGTACATAAGTCGACTATCAGAGAGATACATTCCTGCAGTATAAATCTCTGACCTACACTGCTTCGTGGCTAATCCCTTTAGAACCAATACTTGTGCCAACTCTATCCCATCCTATCCTAAGTATTACTATTAAGCATACTGCATGGATATGTATTGTATATTAATAGATTATATAATCATACTAAGATCTTAACGATTAATCTGTTACACAAAACATCAGATCAGTCAGGTGCCTTAAAAGGTTTCATATTTTAGAACTTTCCCATAGGTTTGAAGATATTTAACTAGAAGTAATATGTACATAATAATCTTCTATCAATCATTTATGTATTATGAGGTTGTTTAACAGATATCTGGAGAAAAGGACTCACTGTGTCTGTGGCATCACCATCTTTAGGCATTTAATGATCTAAGTGAGTTGTGCTTGGTTCCGAATACCTAGTCAACTTAACTTAAACTAAAATAATCTGTCATTCATACTCTATTATTGTACTATATATTGGTTTATGTCGTTGGATATTTCTTGTTATACTTAATTGACAGACTGTATTGTGTATATACACCATCCATGGGTATATAATAAATACATATGTATGTATGTATGTATGTATATACAAACACATTCTTGTCATACTCGTATACATACATAAGTATTCATAAAAAATACATATGTATATACGTAACATACAAATGTATCTAGATATCTATGAATGTATCTAAATGCTTGTATGTATGTACATACATAATATACATACATACGAGTATGTATTAGGCACATGCGTAAGTGCGTGACTTGTGTTCCCATTTGTGGGCTGTGTTAATTTGCTTAGCTTTTGTTGTTGCCTTTTTTTTTGTGAATGTGTTTTATGTCTTCATACATAGCCAAGCCTAAGCTTTTACTATGTAATAGCATGTGCGTATGTGTGCTTGTGTGTGTGTATCTGTGTGTCTACTTTTGTATGTGTTTGTGTTTGTTGTTCTGCTGTTGTTGTTGTTGTTTTTTACTGTACGGGAAAGAAATGTTCCCCAGCAAAGTAAATTCATACATACAAAAATTATTATTTGCTGCGCAATTTCAAGTTTTTGCAAGCTTTTATTTTATTTTATTTTATTTTTTCCATTTCATTGTTATTCTTTTATTCTTCTTTCCCTTTTGTATTTCAGTTTATTTTTATTTTTTTTTTTTTGTTTTTTCTTCATACTACAGACTCGTACATATTTCATTTGTTGTGTTCTTGTGTAGAAAATCAATTTTCATTGTTAAATCATGTTTACGTCAAAATATTTAGGAAGAACATCAAATTTCTCATACCCAAATAATACAATAGTTTAGTAAGAGTATTTAGTTGGAGGGTGGTGGATTTTGTTTTCTCCAAAAGACCTTTCCTTGCTTAACTTTCAAGGTCATGTTTAGGACATGCATGCTGCATACTGAAAATGGAAAATAAAACAAAACAAAAACAAAAATAGAATAATAAAATATCATACAATAAACAAAAGGCGGAACCTTTGTGTATTGACGTAAATCGTTTATTTGTGTTTAGAAAAAGAGAGCAGAGAAAGAATAAAGTTTGGAAAATGCCAATCAACAATACTGAAAATACTTTCTTCTAACCCTTGTGAAGTTAAGATATCCCTCAATAACATGGAATGTTTTAAGCATGTTCAAGAAAAAGGAAAAACTCCTCCTTCACATTGTAATTAACGTGACTTCTAAAAATAACTTCTACCTACAGCTTACAGATAAATAGATCCCTTGCCGGGTTTTTATTATGTTTTTTGTTATACTATTTATATGAGCTGACAATCCTTTTAACAATCAAATGCAGATAATTTGTCTGAATGAAGATGTAAATGATATTTGCAGGGTAGCACTCTGCTGGAACCCAGTTAGTGGTAGTCCTAGTGACGCATGATGGAAATCGCTTTAAGAAACTCCCATTACTAGTAAAGTAATGTATTGTATTTTTTTTTTTTTTTATATTTTATTTTATTTATATTTTATCGTATGATGTTAGTCACTTTAACCAGGTTTGGATGAGTTCATCACTCATCCAGGATACGGAATGAGAGATCTAGCGTTTGACTGCTGTTGTCCAAAATGTTCATTTTGTCAGGTGATTGACATGGGCCTCCAATCTAATGAAGTGTCTATTGCTATACTTCACGATTTCTTTATTTATCCTTGGTATCTGCAGATCTCGGTGGATAAATCATAACGATTTACATATTTTGCTTTGATTAAACATTCTAAATACACAATCGGCCTAAAAGTCAACTTAGACTAAGCAACTAAATAACCATCTATAAAGCTATAGTGATGCCATCCTGGACATTTGGTATTCCCCTATGGGGTACTTCTGCTGAAAGTAATTTTATCTAGAAGATGCCCTTCGTCAGATCGTAAACACATCTTAGTAAGTGCTTAACAATGTCATTTCCCTTGACCTGCGAATGCTATCAGTCCGTGAGCAGACCAACTGTCACACAAGCCGGTATAATAACCGGCTAAAGACGCAAGTCATCTTCTAGGAGTAGGTCCAAGTGCCTTCATCCTGATAACATTTGGGTATACGGATACCAAAGAGGACGTAGACTCCGTTTCGGAATATATCAAACTTTTCTCTATGAATAATTTAGACTAAGTCATTTGTCAATTACTAGCTACCTTGTCAAATCAATTTTTAATAGCCATTAAGTCGGTAGTTTAATGTTATATTGAGTGTTATGATAAGCTGATTAGATGATGTTATGTATTAAGGTGATTTAAAAGATTAGATTTTAGCTGATCAAAAAAACAAAAAATAAAAAAAATAGACTTAGGTCGTAGTACAAGTTATTTACCAACAAATATAGGTGAATAATTCCTTATAACCATAGAAGGAACATTACCAAACAAAGATGGAGAAAATAACTGGACATCAAGAGTCGTTCAAATAATAATAATAATAATAATTTCGGAAGGTGAATTAACATAAGACATCTTTGATAGGATGGAAAATAAATATTTGGAAATTTTAAGATTATGTATTCCCTAGTCAAAATATTATAAAAAATATATATTAAAAAAAAAATTAATATCATAATCGCAGGCCCCCCGGCTAGATGCTACTCATTGCTAATTTTGCAATAGTATCATAATATTACATTCTACGAGTATTACGAGTACAAATAAATATTAAGGATTTTATTTGTATGAATGTATATTTTCCAATTAATACACCTGATGATGATGATGAACTGGAACTGAAAGCAACCAGTGGCAGCTAAATGCGTATTTTCTTTTTTATATACAATATGTATAATATACTGTATATATTTTCTGCAAATAAATCCATTGGGTGTTGTCTATTACAAGAGAGAGAAATATGTAATATGAAAAACCGGTGCCTAGATGGATTGGGCAAAACATCTACGTAAACATCAGACGAATATTATATTGTACATAGAAAATACTCAACAGTTAGATTCTATTATATATAATATTGTGTATTTGGCTCCTCCTGAGCAGAGTAATAAAAAAGTAACAAAAAAGTAGCAAACAAACATCCTACAGGTTCCCTATGTAACCCCGGACATGCGCACTTTATTTGCTTACATTTGGTGTTATGTATTTGATTTTGAAATATTATACAATAGTATATACATATACATGAATGGAATACATAGTAACTACATTTGTAACAATATACAATATTTTTATAAGTATAAAACGCCTTAGATTCTTCAATTGAATTCTGAGGGAATAAATTTCTCTTCTTACAATGTTTATTATTAAGGAAATTTCAATTCTATGAAAAATGTTGAATGTTAATTATGAGATCTTGTGGGGCTTCTATTATTGGAACACTTAGAAAGGGATTTGCTAGCTTATTTTGTAATAGCAGCAAGAAAATAAGAAAAATACTTATAATGAAAAATTCATTTGTTTAATCTCTTAAATGACCTGGACGATCCCACTTTATATTAAACAAAGAAAAACAGAAAAAAAAAAAAAAAATAAAACAAAAAATAAAAAAAAAAGAAAATATATAAAAAGAGACTAACTTTGGCTATGCCGAAGTTGTAATACTCTTCACGTCCCAGCTAGTGGTCCGAGGGTTGGCGGATATGGGTCAGATACTTAAAGTGTCCAAATTTCAAGTCGATAGTATAAAAAACAAAAAAATGTTTCTTATAAGAACATGAATTTGGATCTAGGTTTGTGTGGGGGGTTCCCCTTCTGTGGTCCGAGGGTCTTGATGCTTCGTGAATATGGATTAGAATCTTATAATGTCCAAATTTCAAGTCGATAGTATAAAAAACATAAAAGTTTTTCTAATAAGAACTTTCATTTGGGTCCCGGTTTGAATGGTGGATACTCCCCCTAGTGGTCTGATTCGGCTGATTCCGACAAATGTACTGCGTATGGTAAAACAAAGCTGAAAAATTTCAGTTCTCTAACTCGAAAACTGGGGACTATTTTGCATACATACAGACAGACAAACGGACAGGCGGACATGGCTAGATCAACTCGTCTCGTTGTGCTGATCAAGAATATATATATATATACTTTATGGAGTCTCCGATGTCTCCTTCTGTGTGTTACAAACTTCATGACAAACTTATAATACTACGAGTATTCACTGCGTGAAGAGTATAAATAAAATACAATTAAAAACTTCTAAGGCGATAGGCACTTTGTTTATTTATAATATTGTATTTTATATATTTCAATATGAGGCGATAGTCAAATGTTGTTGTTGTTGTTGTTGTTGTTATGGTTGATAAGTTTTTATTTTTTTTATTTGTTTATAAGAAAAATAAGAAAACAAAAAAAAATAAATGCAAATAGTAGATTGTGTTGCAATTGAGAGAGATCTCGTAGGCCATAGAGAGACGAAGGCAACTACTGGATTCTTAGCTGGTTTTAACTGATTTTTCCTTTGTTTTGTTTTTGTGACGACAATCACTTTTGATTGAGTCATGACTTTTTGAATATTGAAATTCATTGTTATGGTGACATTTACTTAACTCCACTTCACTTTACTCTATTCCACTTTACTATTGTTTTGTTTTGTTTTGTTATGTTTGATTTAACAAGTTCCTCCCATGTTGCTAGCTCCATTCCTCCATTCAATTTTTAATGGGGATCAACTAATAATATAACCGATTTAATATAATTTTTGTTGAAGCAAAACAATTTAATGTTGCACGTCAAAATGCATTTAATCACGCGATAACTTGGCATTTACTTGAACTACTCGTACAAAGTTGGCCAAGTTAGTCAGTCGACTCGACAAGTAAAACAAAATCGATATTACAACGAAATTTTATTGTTCTAAGGAAATTTCTAGAACAATAATTATTAAACTTATGTAGTATGTAGTCAGCGGACCGCCTCTTGAATACAATTCAACCCAACACAACCCAACCCAACACAACCCAACCCAACACAACCCAACCCAACACAACCCATCCCAACCGTAAGTAATCTACGATATATGAACATGTAAATTTAGTATTAAAAATGTTTCATGAAACTTCTGTAAAGACACCACCGCAGACCCCTTTGGAACTGTTGTTCTAGAAGTTTATATTGCAAATTATTATATGTACTATAAGTGACTCTAGTTAATATTTTATGTTAAACCAAAGGTTAGTTAGTAGTTAGCCCAGCCAAGTTGTACATATGCCTATGTAGATTTGACTAGAGAAAATTGTATGTTAATATTTCATAGCAATTTTCTTGTTTCCAGTATATGATTTGATCCATAATTACTAAACGTGGGTCGATTACTGCTTGTTTCTTTCTAAATAATAAATTGCTTGTGAAAGCATTTCATTCAGCGCCCACTCCCAGTTTTTGTTTTTTTTTTTTTTCTTTGAAAGCAATCATTTCCTCTCTTATAAGGTGAACTCAAACAAGCCAAATCGATATTAATCAATAGTAGTGGGCGGCTATGAACTCGTCCATTCAATTGAGTTTCTTCACATAAAGTAACATAAATGAATGAATGAATGCAATCAAGAGTTGGAAAAAATTGAAAAGAAAAAACCGCCACTTAAAGAGAAAAAAACTGGTTGAGGTGCAGATAGTCATACTACAAAACATAAAAAAAAACACTACTAACTAAACATTATCATGAGTCTGTTCCCCTCCATCAGTCCCACTGTGTGTCCCTCCTTTGGTCGGATGATTTTCATTATGTTAGTTTTTATGTGTGTGGCAATCGTTGACTGCATCTTAAAAGAAACTGGTTCCAAAACACACAACTCTTGTTGTGTACAAGAGACTTAAGTGTTGTCTCGTTGTCTTATTTACAGCATCCTTAAAAGGACATGCCCTCATTGCATGCATCCACATGAACTGACAACATAAAATGTTCCATGCTACTTGGAAATGTATAATGTGTGTAGTACGAGTATACACACATAAGTAGAAATATACTCGTACAATATACAAATGTATTGAGATGCTGTGTAAAATTTCACCTGTAGTATCTGTGCATAGTAAGAATGTATGTACTACATACGTTGGTAGGTATTAATCAATTTCACAGGATGTGCACATCATTTCCTTTCTTTAGAATATATTTAAAAAAAAAAAAAAACTTCTTTTTGGTTTTTTTTTTTTTTTTTATTAGTAACATTTTTGTAATGTTCCAACCAGAATTCATTAAAAGAATTCTTGGAAATACTTAAATACTGAATTACCTGTAACCCTTGTGATCTTTTGTTTCGTTTCTAAAAAAGAAAACCAATAATGAATTCTGAGATAAAAAGAATTTGTTGCTTTGAAGGATGAGTTGAGAACCTTGCTTCTTTTCTCTTTAAATGCTTAAATAATGGGATTTGGTTTTATAGCATTCAATACATTTTGATCTCATATGGTATTAATTGTAGTTGATATCACAGATCTTAGATTGATTTCATATGGTATTCAATTAGTCAATTTATTGAACAAATCCTAGTCGATATTATCTATTTTAATGAGATTGTTTCAAGAGATAATTGTCAATGGGTTGCATTTAATAGTAAAAATATTTCATCGAACTAGTCCTACATTTAAATCGAACGACAACTTGTCATTCAATGCCCATCTTGTATTTCATTTGGAGAATGACAGTCAAAAACACCATGCGTTCACACAATAGTATTATAACATTCCTCTTGCACATTCATAGATGTCAGTTGTATCAATCACACCTAATCACTTCAATGACAGAGTGAATGGCAACCATTCAAATTATGCCAATCAGCTTTTAACCATAATAATGACAACGTATCGTTTGGTTTAAACCTATCCTATGCTTGGTCATTTATTCAATGAAATTGTATATTTAAAACATATTACATATTTTAGAGAATATAAAACCAAATTTTGACTCTGATTCCGGGTGATGTTATTTGTTATTTATCTGATCTAAACTTTCCCATACAAACATTCATTTGGCTAAACTGATTCGAGATGAATGTTTGGTTAAGAAAAAAGTAAATTTATTAAAGGTGATCATCATCTTTGACGCTACAGCTCTTTGTGAGCTTTGGTCTGCTGCACATGGGACCTTCATGTTAATTAACCAGTCCGTTATTGTTCCGGTCGTCAATGCTTTGGGTTGCTAACTGAGGTTTCTGTGACTTTTTTTTTGATAATTAATAGCTTCATCGAGTGCAGGCTTGCCAACTTAGGGGTATTTTCAAGAGGCAGAATCAGAAGAAAACGCAACGCCTAGTGGAATTTCAGTTCAATGTCACTTAGGCCGATTTCCAGCCGTTACAAGTCATACCGCTCATACTCGGCCGCCAGAGTCTCGTGTACGTGAAATTGGCAGTTAAATAGGAGAGGCTTTATGTTCGCATCACTATCCTGTGAATATCCCTAGTTGATATTATTTATAGATAAATAGGGTTGTTTCAAAAGGTAATAGAACTGAATTCCACCCCTTTTTTATAGTGATTTTTCTATAGAATAATCCATTGATAATTCTTCATTTTGTCCAATTATTAAGAGAAATGGTATACATACTAAAATGATATTATTCGAGACGAAATTAGTTTCTGTATTTCATAGAAATTCCATATGATCAGAACTTTCCTATACAAACATTCAGTTTGCCAACTAATTAGAGATAAAATGTTGTATGTATTTACTTATAAGAATATGTTTTCAGAGATCATCCTTTAGTTATTATATATAAAATATAATGTTGATATGTTTCCCTTATATTCAACTAACCAATTTCCTTTATTATTTTTTGGATCATAACTAAGTATAGACTTAAGTAAGCCCATTGTTATTCATTACTTCTGAAAATAATTTTACAATTTCCTTTATGACATTTTGTATTTTAAACTTAAGATCACTTGAAGTGATCCGTTTCGTTGACTTTTCAGGGTTCATTACATTATGTATTTATTTTTATATACGAGTATGTACATCTGTATATAAATTTAAATATATATGTATATTCTTTATATGTACGAGTACTTACATACGAGTATATCAACGCATTCATTCTGTAAGGTAATGAACGATAAACATTGCCTTGATACATCTGCCTCCCTACCCTTCATGACCTTCCTATTCTACATATAACCATGACTGCTGCTCAATAAACTCGATCGATTCTCACCCTTGTAGATATTTTAACGGCTGTTAAAATTGAACCCAAACAATTCATGTTTCAGTTTATGAATTTAAAAAACGATCATTTATATTTTTTAAAACGTTTTTCTTTTTTACTTTTACGACTTTTACTTACTCAGATTTCATGTCTTCTTCTTGCAAGTATTTAAAAAAAAAAAAAAATTATATAAAAATCAAGTTGTAATTTAAAACTTGTAATCCAATATATGAACTACAATACATGATTTTTTGCGGTATCATTTTAAAGCAAAAGCAAAGATTGCATGATTCCAGGGAAAGAGAAAATAATCTATTAAAATAAAATAAAGGAGAAAATGAAAAAATTACATGATGTAGTGAAATTTGGTATGGGAAACCATAGAACAATGAAGTACCCAGTAACAACTATAATACAGTATAATATAAAAACCTTTTCCTTTTATTCGAGGCAAGTAAAGTACTCGTATTTATGTGAAAATATATGAATTTGAACTAAAGGGACTATTTTTTGGGATTTTACATACAAGAGAAAAGATCATGGTCAGTTATAAAGAATTTCCACATTTTTTTCATTTCAAAATAAATTCAAAAAGTAAATATTTTTAGGAAAACAGTAGTCGAAACAGGTACTAAAATTTGACCCATGTTTTCAAAATTAGAATTAAAATTAAGATATTGTTGGGATATTTCCAAAAATTATTTTAAAGAAATGGTATTCAAATTATTTAAGGTAAGGATAGAATTATTTTTAGTTAATCATAAGTTGAACAGCTGTTGCATTTTATAATTGTATGTACTACATTGAAAGTAAGTGAACCGACCAACGGATTGACAGATTGTTTAGTCTTGTGCATATTAAATTTAATTAAAACGAAAATCAAGCAATAATTATGTGGGTTTTTATTTCATACATATGTATGTTCATATATTACTCGTATTTCATGGCTTCATATATAAAGAATAAAATGAAAATATGTACATATATTTACAAGTATTTGTATCGTATACTTAGTATAGTAAAATGTAGGGTAAGTTCTGTGACCCTTCACAATTTGTTGAGTAACCCAGCATGAATGCATGCAAGCAATGCGGGTGGTGGTTGTTGCAAGCAGATCTGTTATGAATGTATAGTAGTACATGTCTACAATATACAGACAATGTATACATACGTACATATGTATGTATTTCTATATCTAAATATTATATACTTGGCTACATCCATTCATAGGTACATACATACATAATAGATAGTTAATAATTTATTATTATATTCAGGTCATGGGGTTAAAAGCTTAATAAATATTTACTAAATTTACACATTATAAAATTTATACAATACTACGAGTAAACGAGTACATATTGTCATAGATAAATGAATGGAATGAATGATTTCGAAAGCACAATATTTGACTAAAGAAAATGGGTAAATATAAAACCTTTTATGTATTTAAGATATATATTCAAAATTTATTGATCTCCAAACATTAACAATTGTGTAGAAGATCAGAAGATCTTTCAATATACCATATTTATTTATTTATTTACCTTGAGGATACAGTTCAATTCAATATGAAAGTATGATAGTTTTCATGGTTTCAGTGTTTATTTCTTAACTCTGAGAAATTGGCAATAGAACATCAATGGGTTATTTGTTTAAAAAATATAGTTAAGATTTTCTAATAAACGAGATAAAAAGAGAAAATTGGCTTCTTACACACTGAACTGGATGTCAAAACATTGATACAAACTACTTTGTCATTCTAGGGCAGCTTCAATGCTTCCTCCATCACAGATATGGAATTATAAGCCAAACAGATAAATTAAAAAAATCATTAATGAACTCAATTTCTAAGATTACCATGGTACAAATACAATAAATATCTGGAGGTGGCGCTTCTAGCATGGCTATTAATAATAAGAAAACAGTTAAAAAATATGTACTTTTCAGTGGAACTTCCATAACTTGAATCATCAAAAGTTCGACTTATGGAGATATGGAGTTTGCCTCTATATGGTAATACTAAGGATACTTTTTATCTTATACACAGTTTATACCAAAATGTGTCCTTTTCTTTATAAGTACTACGAAATAGAAACTCATTTCTAAGAAATGTTTTTGTCTATGTTTTTATGATTAAGATATGAAGAGATTATCTTTGCTCAATATCAGTGGCAATGGCGGTTCTAGGTTTCAATTTTGGGGAAGGCTAGGGCATTTATTCATTGTTACAATATGAGTCTTCATTTACATTTCTCTGGAATTTTCTATGAGAACAATAATGAATAATATATTCTGGTATTGCATGGTTGTTAAATCTTATAAATATACATGTATAATACTAGATGTCTAGATTACATCAATCCAAGACTGTCCAGTCCAATGTTGCAAGACGACGAAGTTTGACTTGGCAAAACATGTCCACTATTTCTTCAATTGAAATTTCGATCTCTTTGTGAACTTTGCCTAACGCTTACCCGTTTAGTCTGGGTTCAGACATATTAACATGCAGATAGGTTTACAATCTTTTCAGCAGAGAAAAATCTGTTCAACTGTTGCCGAAATGACAGGGATTGTCGACAAGAAATTGGGAAGAAATTATTAAATTTCTACGATTTGATGACCTGTAGTGCCGCAAGTAATGTTAGGGCTCTCTTCAACTCTGTGTACTTGCAATTTTTCAGCCCCCATATATCCCCCACCTCGACCCACCACTGCTTAATATAGGACTACATATGTATTTCTTTGAAACCCATTTCTTTATTTATTTTTTTATTAAACGCTTATAAACTATTTTAACCGTGAATATAGCTATGACAACTGGGCCTTAAGCTAGCTTAAAATTATGAGGGAGTACTTATATAGTAATGATTACAAAGATATTTTTATACTTAATTATAAAGGTACATTGAGTTATGTTACAAGATTTGAGTATTTTATACATATTATTATATTTTATTTAAGGTCTATTGGGATGAGGCAATGTGCCAACATGAGTTAGAGGAGGTGGAAGAGATCTGTTTTTTTAAAGAATTTTATGGAATTTTGAATGTATTCCTGGGAGAGTGGGTATGTTAGTGCAGAGTAAGGGGTAAAATTGGAAAAGACCGATTGTCTTATATTGTTGAAGTGTGAACAGGAAAATAGGATATGCTAGACTGAAATAGGTTGGTTTTGGTAAGTGCAGAATTGGCATAATGGGGATGATTTGTCCAAGTAGTGCTTATGAGTAAGGAAACCCATAGAACATACTGTACAAGTATGTATGTTAAAACAACTTAAATGTTTGTTTATTTTAAATTCTCTCATAAATAACTAAGATTTCTTGATGTTTTGAACTAAAATTTTCATATCTGGAAATTTCAAGAAATAATTCTATATATATTTCTTCATATTTCATTACTAGTTTGAACTAGTATTATTTTATAATAAATTTATTAACTTATTAAAGACCAGTTGGGGCTATAAATCTTTAATGGAACTTGATTTTTAGTGATTGATTGATTGCCTGTTTCCCTATCATTTTATCAATATCAATCAATAAAATCTTGATTGAAGATCTTTTTCTAAAAGTTCTATCTATCTATGTATGTACTATCTTGGTATCTCTTCTTTCCACGATATATTGACTATATTAATTAAAACTTATCAAATGTTTTGTTTATATTTATATCTCATATACTATAGTACATATATGAATATACATACATATATGAGTATTTGTTAATTAAACGAATTATGACAAAAAAAAAAAAATAAACACCTTAAATAAATAGTTCACTATAATTTATGTAAACAACAACTTGTTATGCAGATATGAATGCGTACTAATATATACAAGTATGTACAGTATATAATGGTTACCTTAAAAAAAATACGTGTTCATATAACCAAGTACATATCTACAGTATCTTACTTATGTACAAACATTTTGTCTTTATATACAGATACATCTTTATATACTCATCACCATCATCATCATCATCATCCTCATCATCATCATCATCATTAAACACAACGATGAACGAATATGAAAATAAATAAGAAAACAGAAAAAACAAACAGGTTTTATATATATATATTTACTATATACATACATGTATATATTTTTGTTGTTTTCTTTTTATCGATAAAAGTTGTCAGACAACGACTAACTACAACGACAAAAAACGTCGAACGTCAAACAGTCAAACAGAAAGACAATTGGACAAATAGACAGATGGGCAGTCAGGCAGGCAGAGAGACAAACTTTATGTGTATGTCGAGGCATATGGATAAAAAATATGGGTCTCAATATTTTTTATTTATTCGGTGTTTTTGCTGCTGTTGTTGTTGTTGTTGTTGTTGTTAGAGCACCGCATGTACACAAAAAACAAAATGATAGAAGACAACAGAAATGATATAAAAAAAAAAACAAACTGCCGTAACGGCCAAATCTACTTCAAAATATTATATGGAGGTGGCACTTTACTTATAAAGCATATTCAGGTTTTCGATTTTGTCTTGTCATTTCTGTTTTATATGGAAACTTATTTGAAATTGTGTGTGTTTTTTCATTTTTTTTTTTCATTTTGGTTCAAACTGATTATTTCTAGACATTTCGCATGTGGTGCATGCAATCTCTCCTCCATTCACTTTTAGATTTCAGATGCTTATAAAAAGACATTTATAGAAATCAACAATCACAAGATTTTCATAAATTTTATTTAAGCTATTAATAAAACTTAGATACCTACATTTTTTTTTTTGTCGAAACAATGTTTCAATTTTAGAAGAATGGGAAAGTTTATCCTGGGACTGGATTAGTACGTAAGATTTAAACCAAATTATTGCTCTAATAGTTCATTCTACTAGTCTTTTATATTCTTTTGAAAATACATATACATATATTAAACTGTTTCAAATATCTAGCGACTCTATTTTTGTTATTTTTAAAACCAAAAGGAAAAATTTGTTGTCTGTTTTTATATGCAAACCCATTTACTTTGGGCAAAGCAATAGTTTGAGAAATATTGTATTATGAGGATTTTATTTCATAGAAAGTGAACATTGAATTTTTTTAGTTGGCTTAGTTTTTCCATTGTCGAACAAGCATCAAAGATGGTGAATACTGTGGTCCCTCGAAATTAGGAAGTTCTTCCAGAAATTAAAGATGTGTGACATAGCTGGCAACTTTAATTACTTCATTATGAGAGAGTAGCAGATGACAGCCATAGCCACAATTGTTGGCTCGTAATATTTCAGCCTGCATATTTTTGGAATATATAGAAAGTTATATTGTATATTGCAGGAAAATAAAACATCATTAACAAGAATATGTCATTATTGGGGAGTTTGAAGGAACAATATCCTGTCGTCATAATAGTGATCTTTTATCAACATAATGATTTGTACCAAAAGTCGTTGGCTATGATAACAGACATCCATGAATTGCTTCCCAATCAATTGAATTATTCAGATTTGTCACCCAGCGATTACTACTTATTCGGTGATTTAAAAAAAAAAATGAATCATGGAAAGATTTGTGGTAAACACAGAATTTGTAGCAGTAACAAATATCTTGGAGTCCAAAGATAAAACTGTTTACAAGAGAGGCATTGTAATGTTAGAGAAGTTTGTATCACTCTTGAAGGAGCAGACTAAGTTGATGAATAAGGAAGACTTTTGCAGTGATGTAAGAATTAAATATATATGTTACCCCGTTGCTGCATTGTTACTGTGTCTTGGTAAGGGGGGTTAGTATCTGTAAGGATCCGAAGAAAGATGTCGGTGGGAGTCTAGACTATCAGTGGGGTTTCTTTGGCGGTAATGTTGAAGGCGCATACTAAAGGCAAAATCATACCAATCCAGACATCCATAAAGGGCCACAAGGCTTCTTTCTGGGCTAACTAGCCCCTGTGGTGAGCAGTCATATCTATCCTTTCCATTCCTATATAAAAGAACAAATGTTCCATATACTTAGTTATAAAGAGATATTCTGCATTTGTCACATTTCATGTTTATATTTATCTAAAGATGAATAATTTGAATCATCAAAAGAAAAACATTCATCCATAAAATGTTTTGAATATATTTTCAAAAATAAAAATACATTTTTTCTTTATTATTGTATAATGAGTCATCATCATGGTCCAAGAGATTTTCATTACGTTCGAATAGACCAGACTAAATGTAGCCGTCAGCCTCCCTGTCTGTCTGCGTGCCTTGGTGTCTTTTGTGGCTTCATCATCGTTGTCGTCTTCCAAAAACAAAACAAACTTTGTTTTTGTTTTTCAGTAAAAACACCATTTACCCTGTTTTTACATAAGGAAACTTCATATACATATACATATGCATATACGAGTATATGCATACTACTTATGTATGTACATACATAGATGCAATGAAACAAACTCAACAACAAGAGTAAAATTGCAAATTATTGATTTTTCATTTTTGTATGCTTTATTTTCCCGACACACCCGGGTGCATGCGCAGCTATGTATAAACACAACAACACAATGGCAAAGTACAGGCAGAACCTGAAATTATTCAACACCCTTTTTAGGGTGCATCGGCAATTGTCGTAAAATTATAAAAAAAAAATCATCATTAGAATGTCCTTTGGCACTTGATTCTTCTTAATACTAATTTATACTAAAAACAAAATTATTAAGATTGTAGATTTTTTGTTAATTAATTTGTTTTAAATTTTCTTAGCAATTGAAGGACTTCAATTTGAAAATCTAATTTCTGTTCATTATTCATATGTTGCATATGTGGCTTAATGCTTTCAAAGAATGCCTGATCTGGATCTGTAGGCACTACAGATATTGTTGAATTACCAATTGTACTCATGGTTGTTGTAGTATTGTGATCCATTGATGATGTTGAAGTATCAATTTTTCTAACATTTGAAGTCATCATTGTTAGTGTTGTTGTTTCAGGAAGAATATCTTCATTTGTAGGATGATGATGATGATGATGATTATGAGGTAAGGATGTTGATTCATAGAAATCATTATTATTACCAATATCATCATCATCGACATCATCATCATTATCACTTCCATTAACATTTTTAGTTAAAACAGTATCACCATCAACATCATCATCATCATTAGGATTATAACGTCTTTTCTTTATAGACAACTTGGTGTTGGTGTTGCTGTTATCCACCAATCCATGGACAGCAACGCGTTTATTACCACCTGATGATGATGATATTGCCGATTTTGCCGCGGCTTTGCTTGCTGCGCTGCGTGTTGCTGGCGTTTTTTCAGCGGGTGCTTGGTTATTTGTTGTTTCATTTTTTATATGACGTTTTCCATGTGATTTTATTGAACTTACAGTGGTATCAGCAAGGTAATCTTTCAATTCATCACGACTTGTCAAAAGAAAACTCAATTCTTTTTCATAAATATATGAAGGACGTGAGCGTTCTTGTCCAGATTGACGCAAACGTAAAGTACGCAAGAAACTATCGCGTGTGTTTTTCCAACGTTTTTGTAAGGTTTTTGCTAAGGAAAAATAGATAAAAGACAAAGCAAATGTTTATTTTATATTATATAATAAAGAAAACAAGTCTATATCGACTATTTTACATATATAGTAACACATATAAATAAAGATCAGTTGTCTCCTTACCCATTTCATTCAATTCTTCTTCATCAGCATTATCATTAGTTTTACACAATTTCTTGCCCACAACTTGCCATGCTTTGTCTCTCAATTCCCGACTATGAAAATCATCATGTTCACGATCCCAAAGTATGGGCATCGCTTTGACGGCACTTATAAAATCATACATGGAATAGCGAGAATTGCCGCACGCTGTTTTTATTACTTTGTGATTACCCATTTTTATTTTCTTGTCTTGTCTTCTCTTCTCTTCGTTTGATGACGTTATTGTGTTATTGTTTGCGTTTGTTGTTTCTCTTTTCTTGGGCGATGCGAACGCGCGCGAGTTTAACAAAAACGACAGCACAGCAAAACAGCAAAACAAAAATGACGACGATTATAAACGCAAACAGCGAGCAATGAATAAACAACAGTGTTGCCATCATTATTTTCGAGAAATTTTTTTTTTCCTGATTATACAAATAGAAATTTATACAACCAAAAAGAAAACAATAGAAGTTTTTTTTCCATGTTAATTTTTAGAAACATATTTTTTATTAATTTATTTCTCTTTTAAATTAATTCATTTTAAAAGCATTTTGAGTGAATATGATTTTCATGGTGAATATAATATAGTAGGGGATAGCGTAGGGTACTGTAATGGTGTAGTATGATGATTGATTAGTTTTTAGTACTGAGATACTAAATAAAAAAGTTATTTGTTGACAATTTATTTTTTTTTTAATTTGTTTCTTCTACATTGGTCTACCAATGCCGCGACCCATTGGTGGTGCTCCAGCCATTGGTGCCTCACCAGCCTTGGGGCTCTTGATTGTCTCATCAACGGATAAAATCATGCAGGCAGCTTCAGCGGCAGCTGTCAAGGCATTAATCTTAATGATGGAAGGTTCCCAAACGCATTGTTCATAACTGTCGGCAATATCCTCCTTGGTAATGTCAACACCAAACCATTTGCCACCTGAAATGCAAATTAAAGAAATAACGGAAAGGTGAATTCAAATGGTTTATATTTAAGAAGACATGTGAATAGCAAAAATACATGAAGATTTGAAGCGAAGCGCGCGCAAAGAGTAACATCGAATGAGTAAAAGAAATAGCAATACAAAGAGATACAAAACTTCTAGGATTGACGAGCAATATGAAAGAAAGGGAACACTATATCAACTAGATTTTTTCCGCACACGAACACATGCATGACAACAGACACATATCTATATTTGAAAATTTCTGTGATTGTGTTGGTGTCAGACACTCATTCTTTGCGGAGCGGCGTGTCTATTTGTACATGGAAGTTTGTTTTTTTTTATCGTTTCGTTTTTTCGTTTTTCTGTTGTGTGCATTTTTGTTCCTGTGAAGAAGTGAAGTTTTATTCCTATTGTTTTTGTCATCGAAAATAGTAATAAATAATTAAAAAAATGGCAACCAATCAACAAACACGTGGTCGTAAACGCAAACAAGAATTAAAGCCACGCAATAATCCAGAATTTGAAATATTGCAAATGGACTTGAATCCCATTGATTTTATTAGCGGACAACGAAGCCGAAGCAACAGCAGCAGTGGTCACAGTACAACAAGCAACAAAATAGCAAGATCTCAAAATGCTGATGAAGAACCTTACCAACAACAACACCAGGAGCTGCTGCAACAACGACAACTGCAACAACAACAACAACATCATCATCATCAAGAAGAAGAACGACGACGACAACAACAACAACAGCCGGAAGAGGCACAAAATTTAATATTGGAAGATTACAATAACAGTCATATTCTGTTGGAAGAAAAACCAAATGTTGATGAATTACACCGTGAAATACTAAGGCAACAAGCTGCAAATGAACTAGAAATAATGGCCATTTATCAACGCGAACAACAACAGAAAGCAATTGCTAATGCTGCTCCTTTAATAATGTTGCCACAGGTTCCGGTGAATAAAATGGTCTCATTAAAGCCGATTTTAAGATTAGTATCGACTTCAAAATTATATCCATCAGTAATGCCAATTGCAACAACAGCACCAACTCTATTAAAGAAATCATCTTCATCGCCAGCAGTAACAGCGACGCAAACACTAGCAGTGGCACAAGTAGCAGCAGCAGCTGCATCGTCGTCCACGATGGAATCATTACCTTCAACTTCAAATATACCAACAACAAGTGTTTTACATAATCGGCAACGATATCGAAATAAAGAAAACCAAGCAATAGAAAAGGGTTTCTATCTATCGAAACCAGAAATTCCAGATGCAGTTGACCTTCAAGAAAGCGATACCGATGAGGATGGACAATCTGAACTTAATTTTGGTTCTGACGAATTCTTTGCAGGTATGAACTGAACTACACAATGAATCATCAAGTCAATGGGGAGTCGAAAGGCTATAGAAAAATCGATTATTCTGTTGTCTGTCTGATTCTATGAAAATAAGTCTTCAAAGTTATTAGATATCGTGCTAAAATATACTTAGATGATATAGACATGTCACGTCTTCTTTGAAGGTATGGATAATGGTTCAAGTGAATCAGTCATATTGGGTCTGAATTCTTAAGATATCCTACTGAAATTTCATATAGAAAAGACTTCTTATTGTCTATTGGTTATATGTGTGTTAAAATTAGAATTCTCCCTTATAATTTTACAATTTTGGGATGTAAAACATCTAATTTATAAGAATTCAATTCACCTGATTCTATGCAAACTAGGGTTTCATAGATAAGATAAGATAATACATATATAAAAAATTAAATCTTTTTGATTTGATTTACTATACAATTTTGGATTCCTGATTCTATGCAAACTAGACTCCCTTCAGTCTTTCTTTATTAGATACCCAATATATCTTGGAAGTCTTGCAAACATAAATATACGTACTTATATTAAAAACACACGATTTTTCCAAATTGGGGATCTCATTTATAAGATATGCATTATTTTTTCTTCTTCTCATTTCCCCAGTTGATGATGATGACGATGAAAATGATGAAGATGACTACGATCCAATATGGTCAAATATACAACCCCCTCGTCGATTAGTTTTCAATTTTAATAAAGACTCAACACATTTGGGTTTAAGAGGTCGCCATCCAAAGTTCATTGCAACACCATTATACTATTTCAATATGATGTTGAGGACACGACGAGATTTCATCAATAAATTAACATTTGGTTGTAATGTGTATGGAAAGCAATTGGCAGACGCCAATCAAATTCCTTTTTATCAACCTGTTAAGAATAGTGAAGTGGAAATCTTTATTGGTTTATGCTTGCAAATGAGTCAATTGAAATTACCAACAATTGCTGAATACTTTTGTGATGACAAATCGAAATCCCATTATGGATTCCAAAGTTTCACTGGAAAAATGTCTGAGTATCGTTTTCGTTACATTTTGCGTTGCATAAACTTCAATTCTCTTTTGATGGTAACATGCTTTAAAAATGATTATGATAATGAAAATGTACGAGGTGTTAAATCACTCGTAGCCTATTTCAATAGACGCATGCAGGAACTTTATGTTTGCGATCAACGGATTATTATAAAAGATCCCATTGTCTATTGGAAAGGAAAATTTCAACGTCTTAGTGAAATGCCTGATAAATTTCGTTTAAATGCCGTTCACATACATCACATCACGGTAAATAATGGTTTAATTTTAAAGATTTTACCCGAAGTCCAAACAATTGAAAATAAATTAATAAAAAAAGACTCAAGACGCTTAGTCGAAATGAGGAATAATATTGTGCTTCAAATGCTCAGAGAGAAATTATGTCAAGGTGGGTTAATAATTATTACAATCTCTTCTACTTTATAAAATAGATACATATTTTTATTTCTCTAAAATATATTTACTACATAGGTCACACAGTTTATGTATCTAAACATTATGGCAGCTATGCTTTGGCTAGTGAATTGGCTGCACAATCAACTTATTGTACTGGTTTCTTGGATAGAAAACGTTTTGGAAATAGTAAAGCTTTGCTTTTAAGTTCCATGGAGCCAAAATCTTGTCAAACTCGATATGCTCATTCTGTATTAATGGGCAAATATTGTAAAATTGAAAAATGTCAATATTTCTTTAGTTCCGATTGCTTGGCTATACATCCGGCAGAAATGTTACGGAAAAAAAATGATTCACGTCCAAAAATCATTACAGAATTAGATTTCCAAATGAATTATTCCAGGCATTTACAAACCTATATAGAACAATATCAATTGAATTTACAAAAAGGTGAAATCAAATGGGAGAAATGCTTAATTATTTACATCATCAATCTGATGGTTTTCAATGCCTATGTTTTATATACAACAAATGCAGTCAGCTCAAGTATTGCCCGTGGAATTAGTAAATTAGTAACTTATGCCGAATTCCGTCAACAAATCATTCATTCATTATTGCAAGAAGATTTTGTATCATCACTAGCAATACCATCAACAGAAGCATCATCATCATCACAACCATCCTCATCATCTAATATTAATCGTCGTGGTACTACTACTGGGGGTTCCGCACGCACTACAACTACTTTAAATAATTTAATAAAACAAGAATGTGATGATAATTTACTGTCATTTAGAAATGAAGAACACATTCCCATAACAAGAACCAATGATCAAGGTAAATATTTAATGAAAAAATGCCGCATTTGTTTTGCCCAAATTGGCTTAATAAGTAATACAAAGCATTTTTGTAATCTATGTCCAGGACAACCGGGTTTATGTGAAGAACCTTGCTTTAAGTTATGGCATAATAGTTTTAATGCAAAAAAGAAAGAAACGAATTCCTTATTTTAATTATAAGTTTTCAACAACAAGTATACCTATTTCTAAGTTTTCAAAAAGATTTTTCTATTTTTAAGTTTTCTAAATCAAATTGTATTTTTAAGTTTTCTAAAAGAAATTTTCACATTTTTAAGTTTTCTAAATCAAATTGTATTTTTTAGTATTTTTTTTATTTATTTTTAAATTTTAATTTTGTTTTTGCCAAGTGATTCTTTTTAATGTTTAATGAATAAACGAAAAAAAAAAAAAAAATATATACATAATTATAAAAAAATTACTTGCTTTTCATTAATTGTACTTATAAAAATACCAACAAAAGATGAAAGATACATTTGCTAATTGTAGTGGTGAATGGTGCCAAGCACAAATATTGAAGAATGTCAATCAAAGTCCCCTTGAATATATATCCGCAGGTAAAAAATTCGAGTCATACTTGTTTTGGTCATATGACTAATCAGACCAAGGGTCTATGGGTCACAGCAACCCCATACTCTACATGCATCTGGGTCATAACCACAGCCATCACAATAAACCCAAAGAGATGATCTTTGATACCCAAGACGAAATAAGTTCTTTGGGCACCTTTGACCACCCATGGTACCAGAAAATAGCCTCTGGTCAGACTTTCGTATGCCAATTCAAACTGCAAACAATTCATGGGTTGGTGTCTCATATATAAAAATAGATCTCTGGAATATTATGCAGGTTTGGTAACCAACCCACAGATGGCACAGTATACACTATAATCATGGATATAGCGAGGTCTATTCCGCTAAGCTGGCAGCATTTATATGATCAAAGGTCTATGAGCGTATGTCCTCGATTGTCACAAGGACTTTAAATGGGTTGAGACCGTCACTGATCCAAATGCCCGTGATGCCAAAAAAAAAATACCTCTACTCAAGCATTGTGGACAATAGTCCACAATAACTCATACAGGACAAAAAGAGTATTTCTATGCAAAATAGTGCAAGGATTCATAGCAGTCGCCTTCTTATTATCATCCACTGTTAACAACATCTGAACTATGACGATAGCCTCTGAAACGTAACTTGTATGACGTGTTTACGTCAAAACTAAGAAGTACAATAGATTTGAAAAAGCTTAAACTTGATATTTTAAGTGCCTAAATCCTTGTGGCAATTATTAAATAATTTCATAAAAGGAAGCAGATCATTTAATTGGGTAAAATCCCATGGAAGCCGTCATTTAATGTACAATTACAACAGTTTTGAATCATGTAACGTGTCGTATAGTTTCGTAATACATAAAAATGAATAATAAAAATAATATTTGATGAAAAATTCGATTCATTGGCATAGTAGGTAGTGTTCTAAACCAACTTTTATATTTAGAACTACTATTACTAATTCAACAATAAACTAAACTGTAACGTTTAATATCTAAGCAATCAACAATTAAAGCCTTTCAACAAACAAAAACCCAAGTAAACCAAGAATGTTGAAAATACTCTATGCCATGCAATTCAATACGATTAAATGCGAATGCAATGCTATATAATGTGAATGCCCGACCTCATGTCGTTTATATGGATGTGAATAAAGACAGAGGGACCAGCAGCAGCAGCAGCAGCAGCAGCAGCATAAGCAAGGGTAGTAGTAGTTGTAGTAGTCATAGTTGGTTTAAATGATATGGGAGCTCGCCAACAAAACTAAATGCACAAACAAAAGCGAACTTGTAAAAATTGCGTCAAAGGCTTTAATTAAAGAGACAGAGAGACAGACAGACAGGCATAGATAGATTGATAGACAGATATATATAGACACAGACAAGAATTGTAGAAACAAGAGACGTTGGAACTTATGTACTATGTAAGTACACGAGGGTTGCTACTTAAGTCTTGAGTTATGGCAACACCAATGTTGATATGTCAAATTTGACATTGGTATCGTAAAGCTTGACGTTTTTAATGATAAATGTACTTGGAACGTTTTGTCATACGGGTGCTATTTGTATTGTTTACAGTGACTTGAAAAATTCGTTTCGGCTAAAAAATGGAATTAAATCGTGAACATTTTCGTGCAATGATTTTTTTATGATTTTCGACGTGGATTAACTTAACAAGAGTGTGCCAATCAACTCGCACCGACTTTTGGTGATGAAGCACCATCCAGGGCCACCGTGTTTCGCTGGTTTTCTGAATTCCATCGTGGTCATAGTTTTCTCCAGGACGAATTTCGTGAAGGTCGTCCAAAATCGGTTGTTGTGCCACAAAACATTGATGCTGTGCGTGAACTGATATTGCAAGATCGTCATTTGACATATCGTGAGATAGAGACATGTTTGGGCATTAGTTCCACTCGCATACATTCAATATTTCATGAACATTTGGCCGTCAAAAAGATTTGTTCGCGTTGGATACCGCATAATTTGACAATCGCGCAAAAAAAAGGCTCGTGTCGATTGGTGCAAAGAAATGTTGAAAAAAAATCAATCGCGGTGTTTCAAAAGACGTCTATAAGATCGTGACAGGTCATGAATCATGGATCTATGCATATGAGCCTGAAACTAAACAGCAGTCGACTGTATGGGTCTTTCAAGATGAGCCAAATCCAACAAAAGTTGTTCGCGCACGAAGCACTTCGAAGCAAATGATCGCCTGTTTTTTTGGAATAACCGGACATGTCGCCACCGTGCCATTAGAGAAACGTAGAACGGTTAATTCTGAATGGTACACCACCATTTGTTTGCCAGAAGTGTTCGAAGAAATAAGAAAAATCAACCGCAGAAGACGAATCATTCTTCACCACGACAATGCCAGCTCTCACACTTTGGCTCAAACAAGTGACTTTTTAAACACTCAAAACGTCGAATTGATGGATCATCCGCCCTATAGTCCAGATTTGGCACCCAATGACTTCTTTTTATTTCCGCACACCAAACATAAATTGCCATGTCAACGTTTTTCAACGCCTGAAGAAGCGGTTGATGCGTTCAAAACACTTGTTTTGGAGATTCATCATTCCGAGTGGAAAAAGTGCTTCGAAAATTGGTTCAATCGCATGCAAAAGTGTATTGATCTTCATGGAGAATATTTTAAAAAACAATAAAGTCATTTTCGATGATACATATTTGTTATTATTTGTCTGTCTCAAAACTAAAGTAGCAGCCCTCGTATTACAGATACAATATCTTTTTTTGTATAATGTTTATATTGTAGTATACTGTGCGAGGCTAAGTTGGTTCATTGCAGCGCAACAACAGAAAAACTACATTTGAAAATAATGCGCCGCTGCTTCTACGTATTACATATATAAATGTTTGCGTTTGTTTGTTTGTTTGATTCATTGTGTATCTGTCAATATTTAAATTCATTTGTATTCGATTAATAAATACCCTACAGTGAAACAAGTCTTTTTAAAATCTTTGATTTTAATGATTGAAAAATATCTTCTAAACTATGATTCCTGAAAAACTTCTCAACACTTTACACATTCTATTTATTTAGTAAACTCCTCCTGCTTTTCTGAAGTGTATTTCATGTTCAATAAGATTGAAATGAAAATGTTGACTTGTTTTTACAAACAAATACAAAATGCACTACTAACAAAGACAACAACAGTGCAACCTATGACAAAAAAAAAAAAATTGAGAAAGAAAACGAGTAAATGAAATTTATTTACAATTTTTGTTTTTTGGTTGTTTTCTATTATGTGTTACCCAACCCAAACCCCACTGATATCCGCTGCTTTAACTACAATCTCATCCCATTTCGATTGCAAGATCGAGTGCAACAAACGACGACGCTTGTGTATTGTGGATTAACATTGCGTGGGGGCCATGATTCGAATGAATTGTATTAAAGTGACGGTGCTTGGTACCGTCACCAAAAACATCAAAAAAAAAAAAAAAAAAAAAAAAACCAACAAAACAAAATTGGAAAAACAAAGAAAAACAAATACTGAATAAAAAACTAAATTCCAAAGGTGATTTACGTAGTTTTAGGATTTGTTGGTTAAGCCATGGCCATCAGTGATAGATGCACAACCATCAATTTTAATTTCCAAAGGTATTTCAATGCATGTAACTTAATTTCCTACAATTGTATAAAAAACAAATATGAGAAACAATCTAACAGAATAAAACTAATGATGTTGGATAAAATGAAATACATTTTTAAAGACAATATTCAATTCAAGAAACATTGTCTATATAGACGACTGTTGAATGCTTCAAATCAAAATTTGGAAGGATCGTAAAAATTCTATGAAATGAACCCAGACATTAAGAAAAAAAAAAAAAAAAAAGTCAAAAGCTGATTGAATTGTTCTTTAAATACTTTGAAATCAAATTTCCGCTCCATATCAATGTTTCAACAATGTGTATTAAAAAAGGGAAATATATTTCTGATAAGCGAATTCATTCCAAAAGGCTAATGACGGAACAATCTTTGATGTTAAAGACTTAAATGCTTCAAACTAAGGTCTTGGAAGTCATAAGTTCTATAAAAATAAGCGAACATCTTTAAAATTAAGCAAAAATATATTAAAATTATTACAAGCTCAAAAATAATGAATGAATTGTTCTTCAAAATTTGTCATATATTTTGAATACCACAAACAAAACAATCTTTCAATACAGTGAGTGTGTAAATGAAAGAAGTGGAGATTGTTTGTGGTATTCTAAATATGACAAAATCATTACTAAACAATCTATTATATCATATCACTTACCTTGAGCATGCTTTTGACGAAGTTTGTTCAAAATATTTGTAGCATCGAAGCCAGCATTATCACATAACTGACGTGGTATGATCTCAAGGGCCTTTGCAATGGCTGCAATCAATAATTGTTCCTTGCCAGCAATGGTACGCGAATAGTCACGGAGAACCTTAGACAACTCCATCTCTATGGCACCGCCACCTGTCAGGAAAATAATAAATGATAAAATTGGGTGTTAAATACAATAGAAACTCAATTAAAATCTATAAATAGAAAATTAACTTTAAAGTTTAAAAGTATGCATGCAACAGCAACAAGAATTAAAGAATAATCATACAAAATAAAGTTTGTCATTTGTTTTACCTTTTTTTTTTTTAATTTTTTTTTTTATTAAAAAACTAACTATTTTGTAATTTTTTTGTTTTTCTTCTTTTATTTATTATTTAAGCTTCGTTGCAGTGTATTGCATACTCAAGGTGAAATAATAATATTCTATACCCAGAGTGAGTTGTTTCCACAATGTGGGTCAATAAACTTGTCATGGATATTCACACAGTTAATGCACTTTATAAGGTCTTTTGTTGCACGCTTTGTTTTTGTTAGTTTCAGAATCTAATAGAATTCTTTCTATTGTATGCATCATATTCATATTATAAATCTTCTCTATTGTAAATTATAAAATGGAATTGCATTTCACCCTCTTTTTTGACAAAGGATCATCATCATCATGCAGATGATACCAAAGAGTCCTTTTGTGTTGGCTCTGCTAATCTAAAAATCTGATAAACCAGTTAAACAAGTTTATATTGCGAATATATACTTATTTTGCCAGATCAGTCAGCATTTTCGTTTAACATTTTATAATTCTCAAACGATTCATATGCCAAGAAATATAAGATGTGCGGTATTTCCCTTACTCGATCTTCCTTGTCATGGGGAGCATAATATCCAATGAACGTTTAGTGAGGATATTTATGCTGACACCATTGATATTATATAAACCCCGTGCGTATTTTCCTTCAATGGAGAATTTGCGTTCGGAATTTTTGGAGAAGTCCCTTTACTTCATAGGGGACTTCATAATAAATAAATTTCATTTTAACTATAAGATAGAAAAAATATTAACTTGAGTACCAAAGACTTTGAGAGTGTTTGGTAATAGAGATTTTTCCATTAAATTGTTTTATTAAAAACTAAGGTAAAGTATCCATACAATGGTATAAACAACTAAAAGTACTGATAGATAGTTTTAGGTTGGTTTTTGGACTACTAAAGTCTTGGCTCGGTTTGGTTTTATAGGGGATTTTGGTTTCAAAGAAAGTTTTCTATGATGATAGAATCAGACTGACATACTTTTCTCATCAATGCCATTACAAACATCAAGACGAAGTAACAAAGACAGTTGGTAGATTCTGATGATAATCATTGACTTCTTCATTACCTTTAAGTCATTGTAAAAATTTGTTATGTTGAACACTTAGCTATATTCTTCAGGTGCGTGCGCAGAAATTTGGTAGATTTCACTTTCGTAAAAAATTTCAAGTCTCTACCTAGTGCAGCTCATGAGATACAGAATCAAAAAAACGTGACGATTTTTATTTTTTCACTCAAAATTTTACTCTAAATTTTTGGCCAGCGCCGCTAAAAAAGTTTCACTTCAAAAATATTCGTTAATTAATTTATATTTAAGTACCATCAAAGAAAGAAAAAACAAAAAAGGTCCCGACATTGATGATGTTCATAATTCATAGAGCAAGGAAGATAGTTTGGATTAACCAAGGAAGTCTGAAAAAAATGACGTTATTTTTGTTGTTCTGGATAAATTAAAAACATCTAATCACATCGACTCTCTACATATTTGCAAGTAAAGTCATTAAGGTAGTCACAAGAGATTGCCCATTAAGATTCACATCCCATTTTTAAGTAAAGTTATGAAGTGACTTCAATGTTTCTATGTCTATTGTAAAATAAACTTGTTAGGCCGCTGCATCGCACTAATACAACTATTATTCGAGAACCGAGAAACTGTGTCAAGAAGAAACAAACATTGTTAGGTTCAAAGGAATTGGGCAATACAAAACGTTCATTGCTTCAAATTTCCAACTGTTTTAGTTAATTTTGCCTAATTATTTAAAGCGTCAATTCAATAGAAAACATTGCATTCACTGTCGTCAACCAAAAATATATGTATCTCATTTATATGATTATTCAAAAACTTACCAGCAACAACGGAATCATGCTTAATTGTACGACGCACAATCATAATGGCATCATGCAAAGATCGCTCGGTCTCCTCTAAAAATTGTTCAGCACCACCACGTAGAATCAATGTGCATGTCTTAGCATTAGGGCAGCCTGAAACAAATTAAAAATACAAACAATGATGTCTTCTTCTTTTTTTTAAAGCAAAATAACAAAAAACCATACCTTGGAAAAGATTGAAACGTTCACCACCAACTTGACATTCTTCGAAACTACCACATTGTCCAAGTACCTTATCGTTGATATCATTAGCTGTGGTCATGACAGCACCACCACATGCCTTCATTGTACGCTTGAGATCCTCTTCAGCGACACGACCGGCACAGAATATATCACGATCGGCAAAATACTGTGTGGCAACATCACCAATTGGAAGTTTTGAGAGTACAACATTGGCACCAGATTCAACAATCTTAGCCAGTTTACTGTACAATATTTGCCATTCGGCATCAACCACCTTCTGGTATTCCTTAACATTATTGACACGAACTTCAGCATTGTCACGCTCAGCCTTCAATTCCAATTCAATGTTCAACAAGGCAATTTTGCAGTTTTTGTAGTTTTTCGGTGCCATTTCGAAACCAGCATAAGAGAAAGTCTTCTTGAATGCAACACCCGACACCAATTGGGATTCTTCCAATGAGCCACCTGAGACTTTCTTAATACCAATCATATTCAATGGCAATAGCTCATCCAATGAAAGCACAGCTTCAACAACCATTTTGGAGAAGAAATCCCTCTGCTGATGAATGAGTTTCGACGACATGGCAGTTGCAGCACATTTTTGCAGCAAAACACGTTGCTCATCCTTATTTTTGTTGACAACATGCACGGCCATTTCATTAATTTTATCCATACACAATAGCAGAGCCTTGCGAATAGCTCTGATAATGATGCGTGGATGTACACCTTCCTCAACAAAAGGTTTGATTTGTTTCAGGAACTCACCGGCCAACAAAACAACTGATGTTGTACCATCTCCAACCTAAAACACAAGAATATCATACACTATGAGATCAATAATATAATACAAAATCCCATTAAACATACTTCCGCATCCTGTGATTTGGCAATGTCGACCAATGTCTTTGCTGCTGGATGAATAATTTCCAACAATTTCATGATGGTGGCTCCATCATTTGATATGGTGGCCTTGCCGTGCGAGTCAACAATCAGTTTATCCATACCGCGTGGACCCAAAGTGGTGCGAACAGCATCCACAATTGATTGGCATGCATTGATATTGGAAATCAGCTGTGGCTTGCCCTGAGAAGTGTCAGTACCTTCCTTCAATAACACAATTTGTGGTTGCTGCAAAACGTAATTAGGAACAAAAGAAAAAAGTAAAAAGAATATGAGTCAAACAGATGGCATCATCACCCCTCCCTTCCACTTGTAAACAACCATGTGCCGGTTAATGATGAATGGAAGCAGAGCGTGCGTACGAGAAGCTTCTTTCGAGGTTAGGTTGAAAATGAAAACAATCCAATTAAAATAGATTTCAACATATCAAATTAGAATAAAAAACAATTGAAAATCTAATTTTTCAATTTCATTTATATTAATTTATTACGTTTAAATAGTCAAGAATCAAGTCACATGTTTGAACAATGAAGACACGACTGACCAATTTTGTTGGTGTGTGTTTTTGTATGAATTTGCACAAATTGTGTCCAATTTATATTTTTAATAAATTTATTCACATGATTACTTACCATTTTGTTATGATTTTATTTTTATTTATTGAAAAACAATTGTTAAAATAAAGAAATTGGTAACAGACAGTCGCAAGCGTTCGACAACCAAATTTATTGGGAATGAGTAATTTCCCAGTGTTGTTAGTTGTTGTACGTGACTCACGACCAATCGAATCGTTAATCGAACAGCTTGTGCAGAATTATCGATTATTAATTAGAATTCCGGACCGAAATCAAGAATTCGAGAAGCAGAGAGTGAATGCAGCCCTGTTGTTTCTGCAGACTTGCCAATAACGACTGCCAACTTGATTCGATTATTGTTATCGATTGTTACAGTAGCAAGAGGTGGCAATTGCGCGCATGTTTAGTTCAAATTAAAAACAAAATATATATATATGAGAGGATAGAAAACTTCACTTGAGCCGCTTTATTAGTTGCCGCATGGCGCATGCTATTCATTATACCTAGGGATACCTTCTTTTACTTGGTTGGTTGGTCTATCAGGTGCTCCAATCTGCAAATCACTAAAAAATTTTGTTTAAAATTTATGTTTTTCTTTAAATTCTTCAGTTCACTTTTGATGTTTTGGTGAGGTTTTACTGATTTTCTTACAATCTGTCTTAACTATTTAAACTACTCTAATTATTAATCATATTCCTATATCCTTTTATTGATTTTTTTTATTTTCATTCCATTCTTATTTTTAACTTGTATAACATTTGCAAATAAGAGTGAAAAATGTATAAACTCAACGCTCGCAACATTGCTATTGAAATGAGAGTTAAACACAACCCACATATTGATAAGGCTTACATATGTTAAATTCGGGATTTTCCCCTTTTTTTTGAAACTCATTGACAAAAAGAACTATCAGCTTAAAATAAAAATAAATGTAACAATTAATACTTAAAAGTAGGACAAAAATATAAAGTGAAAGTGAACTTAAACTAAAATAAATTAATTACAAAAAAAGAGAAACAAACAAAAATAGGAAAAAAATCAGCCATGTGTGAGTCGGACCATCGCACAAGATTTAACACAATGTATGCAAATTTGTTTTTGTCGCAAAAGTGAAATATTTAACAGCCTAAAATTATATTACAAAAAAAAAAAAAAAAAAAAATAATAATAAAATACTGTCCACAAGATTCTTGTATGGGAACCCCCCTATTTTTTAACTTTATTTTCATTATTTGTCGCTCTACACACAATTGAATTACACACTCTGAGAAAATTTCAACTCTCTACCTATAACGGTACATGAGACAGAGCCGGAGTCGGACGGACGGATGGCGGAATCTTAGTAATATGGTACTCTTTGGGTACGGAAGCCTAAAAATGAAAAATAATAAATAAGAATAATATGAAATACCAGCCTCTGACCCGATGGGGGAAGTTTATTTGCAATAGTAGCAAGCTGTGTCCTTACTCACAGCCAATGTGTGGTCAGAGACATATAAACTACAAGAATGCAGACGGTATAGGTGACCTAAATCAGCGACATCCAGTTCATCTAGCCTGCAGTGTAATCATGATTCCCGTAGGCAGCGAATGACGATGGTATTTATCGATGAAGGCGATATCTCGGGCGAAAAAACGTGATAGAATTTATTATATGACGTGCATAAAACTCGGAATAGATCGGTTAGGTTATAGTTAATAATGCATCTATTCAAGGCTAAAGGGACAAAATTTCTGGTAGGACGGCTAGCGACACAAAAGTTTAAATGATTTAATAGCTTAGGAGAATCAATTTCCCCGACTATGAGCTTATGAAGAAAACTAATCCTAAGAGCTATCCTACGTTGCACCAAAGTTGGAAGACTGATAAGAAGGAGCCTATCAGAGTAAGATGGAAAACGGGAATTAGGATTCCAGTTTATGCCACGAAAGGCAAATAGAAGGAATTGTTTCTGTACAGACTCAATTCGATCTTGATTATTTATATATTGCGGTGACCAAATGCAAGAGCAATATTCGAGGAGTGGACGCACAAGAGATATAAAAAGAGTCTTTGTGGTATAAGGGTCATTAAATTCAATAGACCAACGTTTAATGAAACCAAAAACACTCTTCGGTTTATTTACGATAGAAGAGATATGTTGGATCAAACAGGACACCGAGGATGCCTGATCCCGGTGAGTCGGTTGTGTTCGTCTGTTTAGAGTAAATTCATTTTCTGTCGGTATTTCATTGAATTCAGTCACTGTTTTGTGACCTAACACCAAACGAAAGATATTAATGTGGACAATCATTGGATTGTCCCATAATCGCCGATATTGTCCAAGGCTTTTGAGGTTCACATCAATGTCACATCAAATATGTGAACAAAGGGAGCGATATGGCTCTTTTATCTGTGAAAAATGCAAATGACGAAGTATGTATTTTAGTATCAGATGTATTGGTCGCCATGTCAAGAGCAATAAGGTGATTTGGTTTTCTTGGCTGCTTTTTCACAGTCTATGGCCAAGTTCGTTATTAAATGTACTCCGTTGAATGGCAAAAGTGTGGTCTGCCTCATGCACACATTCTGCTTTGAAATCGATTTTCAGCATCTCAACCGAAATTCCGGATGAAGCTGTTGATCCGAATTGCATGCAGTGGTGCCTAAGAATATGATCCATGATCCTTGCGGACAATGACACAACCTATATGTTTCTCGTACCTCTAATTTGAGAAAAAAATTACAAAAGAAGAAGATATTCGTAAGCAAAATAGTATAATATTCCAACCTTATTGGGATTATAAGTATATTCCTTGATAACGGTAAGGACCAATGACTTCATGACTACGTCTCAAATATCTTATATTTTTCTCTTATTTCGCTGTCAAAACGGAAAAGGAACCCAGCATGTTGTGAGAAAAAACTCAGGGTAAAAAGGTTAAGGAAGTCCTTATAAGTATAAATTGTGTTCATCCAAAGGATTGCTCCCTCAATACTACTCTGTGCTTGCAGCCGAGGCAGTTGCAATAGTAAAAGCTATTCACATTGCGCAATCCAAAAAAGGAAAATATATAATCTGCACGGATAGCCTATCAACAGTTTTAGGAGTGCAAAATATATATAACAACAACCACATTCTCTGCGAACTCCGGAATCTTTTCATCAAATACCAAAAGAAAATACAACTCATCTGGCTTCCTGGTCATGCGAGAATAGTAGGAAATGAGCACGCTTAATAAATTAATTTAATTTAATTTAATTACTCTTATAAGACAGACGAGTCGAAGGCCTTGTAGCTAGTACTATTAAATTTAAGTTAGATTATATATTATAAGTATATATGTATATAACCTAAGCCTGTAAATAAATAAATAAATAAATTGTGTTCAATATGCAAGGGTCGGTCCACTGTATATTGTCTCAAGGCAATGTTTGGAATGAGAACTAATCTAAATCAGCCAATTTAGTAGATGTATTTATCTATTAATATGTTAAGTTTTGTTTTGATGTGGATATAGTAGATATAGTATTCCTTCTAAGTATATGCTAAGTATATTTTTTTGTCAAATTAAAAGTCAAGAAATTAGTGTATTGGGAAAATTTCCTGAAAAGGATAACTGATGGACCATGTCTCAATTTTAATTGTTCAAAAGTTTATAAATAAATGATTTTAATGAGATTATTTAGTTTTCCATTTGTCAACTGAGAAATAAAATCATTAAATTAGATTTCCTAGCAATATGCAACATTGCTATATTTTTAGACATAGAGAAATGGAGAGACAGATAGAGAGAGAGAGAGAGAGAGAGAGAGAGAGAGTGTAAAAGAGACCACACACAAATAAATGCACGCACTTTCTCGAACTACATTCTTATTCCTCATGATGCATGCCACATTCGAAAACCACACAGCCTCCACAATCAGTTTTTAATTCTCAATTCTATTTAGTATATTCCAATAACTCGAGCAGTTCACGCGTTTTACGCTTAAAAAATAAGACGAAACCAAAAATAGTCTTAAAATAAAATAAAAGAAAAGAAAAGTAAAATAAAAATGAAAGTGAAAGACACACTTTTTGCGTTAAACGAAAGACATGACATTTCTTCTTCTCTAAATCTAATTCTGTAAAACGAATTTGGTAATTAGATGTGCGAACAGAACCAAATGAACAAACGCTCTGCATAACTGAAATTGTTTTGTGGATTTTTGCAAAAATAAAATCCGCAATTAACACACGAACCTGTTAAATGATGAAATAGAAATGTAAGAAGTCTAAAGACAGCCGGTGTTTTTTTTTTCGTAAATAAGTAGAAACAAACACTTGCACTTTTATAGAAGAATTTAGATTTTCTCAAAAAAAAAAAAACAAAAAAAAAAAAAAACTAAAAAAAAAACAAAAAGTAAAGGAAAGGAAAACGAATCAAGTTACGAAATCTTAGTTCATTGCAAGTCATCAACTTGTTAAATTTGGAATGCTTTGAATTATTTTTAATTAATAAGACAAAGATTTAAGATTAAGAATATACTGATTAGTACAAAGAAATGTATTCGCTTTAAATTAAGGATAAGGTAAGTAAACTTAAGTCATCTATTTTGTTCTATTCTATTCTATGATGTATAAGTTTTTAACCCACTTAAGTTTATTCTGTCTGTCAACGTACTCACTCGTATGTTGTCTCGTAAACACATTTTATTTTTAAATTTTTTTTTTTCATACTAAAATTCACCTGTCGTTGCTCTGTTCTGATGTACTACATAAGCAAGTTGCAACATCTATACAAACATACATCCTATTCAACTTAGTGTATTCTTTCTTTCTATTTTACTAAATTTGATTGCAAAATTTCTAAGTCTTCTACAAATATTATACAATGGAACAAACTTATTATCCATTAATACTATATTTTATTATTGGTTGTTGCTAATTGGAATGGATTCTTCTATTGCACAAAACTATTAAATATTATTACCCATTAATGTCTTCTATTCAATTACATACATTCTCATCGTATATGCATATAGTAAAAGATATAAGTTCTTTGTTAATGAGAACACTTAAGCATCATCATCGATGAAGAAAAGCAAAAAAAAAAACAACAACCATATTTCATCAACTCATTGAAAAACGATAAAAATTGAATATTGAAATTTTCTTTTCAACTTCACTTCTTTTCTTTTCTTTACAAAGAAGAAATGCTATAAACATTTATAGGAACAGATTCTCTTAATGCTTATAAACAAAAATATTTGTTTAATTTAAACCAAACGAAACGAAACGAAACTACATACTACTTACAATATTTTGTTCTCTTGCAAAATTGGAAGCTTTTAAGCTTTTTCATTTTTTCATTTTTTGCTACACTAATCAATAATTTTGTTTTTATTTTGTTTTTACATTTTCTTTCTTTCTTAGTTTTCCCAATTCCCAAGTAAAAATCTCTTGTAATTTATTAAGAACAGATTGATTAAGTTATTGATAATAACGATCTTATTACTAAAGAAAGGACTACATTGGCAGACGGCGCATAGCGAGTTGCCAGATGGTCATCATTAATTCAATCAAATGACAATTTTCTTCTAACAAAATCTTTAAATTATTTTCTTTGAAATTCTTCAAATTTTTATATATTCTATATGTTTGTGTCATAAATTTTGCTGTGTAGTGTAAAAAGCTTTGAAAGCATTTAGCGCCGTGTTAAGTTTATTATTTTCATTGCGTCAGTCAATCGGTGTCCGACCGAAACGAAAGATCTCCGTCCCCGTCAAAGGCAAAAACAGCAAACGAAATTGGGATTTTTATTAAGTATTTCTAAAAACAACAACAACAACAACAACAACAACTACATTAATTAAAAATAAAATAAAAAAAGAAAAAATTCTTTAACGAATAAATATTTATAGAAAAATATTTTTATTAAAACAAAACAAAGAAATTTTATGATTAGCATTAGAAATTTAATGCTTCATTTCGAAAACCCAACGACGACGACGACGAAAATAAATGAAATAAATAAATAAAAAATATAATAAATTAAATGAAAATTAATGAAAATATAAATTAATAAACAAATAAAAGTTTATTGATAGCAGCAACAATTAAAAGGAAAGAAATTCAATACAAAAATAATTTAATAAATTAATTTAAAAATCCACATGTGAAGGAAGTAAACTTTCAAAATCGAAAACAAGCCAAAAAATATTGAATTCAAATTGACGTCATTTTTCTGCACATAAAAATTAAAAAAAAATAAATAATATTGCAACCGCAAAATACTCGTAATAAAATAAATACACTGGACGAAATTACTTATTATATTTGTTATTGGTCTGCCAATTTATTAAAGAAACGGAAGTGAGTGAATTAGCATATGCCACCACCACCTACACACATGCAAATACACAAAAGACTGAGTGATTGAATGACTGAATGACTGAGTATAGTAGTGTAGGGTGAATATGCAAAGTGCATGAAAATAAACATACAAAATACATAAACTACTTCATAAAGTTTTCATTGCGAATAAGGCAAAATTTTGAAAATATTGTAAAAGAGGCGCAGAGAAAATTATCAAACGAAAGAAAGCAAAAAGAAACCGAGCGATTAAGGATATTAAAGCTCAAGGATTTAAACAATTTCGGTGAGAATTTTTTATATGAAACTTCAATGGGAAGTTAAATTATACGATTATGAAATGATTCTGAACTAAATTTAAACTTCTGACATTTAAGTTTTATAGAATATGAAGACTTTTTCGCTTTTAAGAAGGAATTTGTAATTGAAATTTGGTTTGTAAAAAACTGGGGGCTCATTCCAAGATAATCAGCAACATATCAAACTGAACTATTGTATATAAACTTTATTTATATTTGGAATTTATTATGTTTAAAAATGTCCTTTCCTTGAGTTTTCGCTATGAATGAAGACTATAGCATGATTTTGCCTTAAGAAGTTATGACAAACAGTATCACAATAGGTCCAATTGAGGCTGCTGTGACGAGTTGACTAGTTCCCTCCCTTTCGTAATCTAGGACAAATAAACAAAACAAAATCTGATTGGATATAAGTGTTTCATTCCTAAACTTTCAGTGTTGAGGATTCTTCTTACTAAATTATTGTGCTGTCATGGACCACGAATTTATAAAGTGCCCACACAACTAATAATCATAAATTATTGAATTTTTATACAATCAGATTACAGACGACATGCTACCCTGCATCCCTGCACACGTTGTGCTTTGACAACAAGCAGTGTTACAAACCATAAAATTGTACAACCTATTGGATAATGTGTGGGCAAATTTATACGAATTGAAATTATTATAACATGAATGACATTGCATGCCATCGGGTGGCTCTTCAGGGTCTGTTGTTATTCGTTTAAAAATAATTAGTTTCCAAGTATAAATACCCTTCAAAGAATAAATTGAAGTTTATTTATACATGGAAACTTTATTAATTTGAAGGTTCAATCTAGGATAATCATTAAAATCGCATAGCAAAAATATTTGAAGACTTTTCTTTAAGAATGTTTGTTGGCTGTACAAAAGTATGATTTTATTCTAAGAAGTGACAAACTGACAATAGAACTTTAAACAAATGTTTCTTAATCTTAAATTCCTGTCTTGCTATGGACCTCGAACTCTTGATATCTTGAATATAAGTTGAAATGATATGATCTGTGGATATGTAATTAGGTAAGAATCAATACTATAAACTCATCATAATTTAAATCAAATTTATATTTGGAAACATAAGAACTACCCTCAAAAGTGTGGGCTTAGATTTTGAGATAATCAAAAAGTATGAAAAAGTTTACAGTAGAAATTTTCTAAACTTATAGAAATAAAGTATTCGAAGTGAGTTTACTTTATGTTTAGTTGCATTTTCTATAATTGATTCTTTATCTGAGTTAATTTTTTTATTTCCTAAGAACCTTAAATTGGTTGATTACTAATAACCACCACCAACACCACCAAAGTAACCACCACCACCATTGATTCTTTTTCCTAACGTACTACTACTTTTTGGTGACTTAATAAACATTTGCTTGTGTATCTTCTTTACTGTTATTTGAGAAATAATTTCTTAATTAATTTTCGCTTAAATATTGTAAATACTCGTCATTCTACATCTTCAATGAATAAGATTTCATATCTTCTTTCATTTGTTTGAATTTGTACAAATTCTTTTCTCTCTATTGAAATTGGGTTAATTAAGTTAAATTGCTGAATACTAGATAAACTTACAACAATAAATGAAAGCAGACAAGACTAAATAGATTATGTAGAATTACTAGTGGATTGGATTGACTACTACTATAATACTTAATACTACTACTACTGGCTTCTCTATTGAGTTCAATCTTCATAAATCACAAAGTCTAAAAAGCTTTTGTTACTTTTGTTATCTTATTATTCATGAAGATTGACTTAAAGTTGAAGTTGTCTGGTCATATTTGGCATGATTTTTGATTGGTTTTGACAACGCCCACTCATATTTTCAGCCGGTTAAAATTTATAGAAAACAAAATTATGTACTTTCCATAAATGGATCTCTTGTTCATAATTCATTCATAAATGTAAGTAAATGATTATGATGTAAATATTTAATACTCTGAATAAGATTGTTACCAAGTCATATAGAGAACAATCAGATTGTTTACTTATAAAGTTAGGTTTATTAATCTCTGGTCATAATCTCATTGTTTGTCTTAAGAAAACAACATTTTCTTTCTTTGAATGAATGAATATAATTCATAGATAGATAGACTCATACATTTTGAGTAATTTTCAATTTCAAAAAGCTAATATAAATAAATAAATCATAAGACGACAAATGAAACAAAAATTTTAAATAAAATTGTCAAATTATCATTAAACTTTTCTTAGTTTGCTTTGAGATGACGAATAAAATACTATATAAAATGAATCGTCGTCAAACATTGACTAAGACAATTTCTGTATATTAGTACAAATGTGTGCGTGTGTGACTCAAAGCAGGCAATATATCTTTCTATCTAAGAATATACTATACTCGTGACTATCCATTCAACCATTCATCCATCCATCCAATCATCCAATATATCTATCTATCTGTTATAGTGTGTATTTATTTTTCTAAGTTATACAGAAGAAAAAGTTGTGCTGCATATTGTGGCGACGCTCTTAGAAAATGAGAAGAAAAAAAAAAAAGAAATTTTCAGTTTCATCGAATATTAAGTACCCTCAACACAAAGAAATATCTTAGAGAATACACTTTCAATTCTCACATATTCAAATTGTTTCAATATAAAAATAAAGTTATATATTTCTAGGATAAAAAATAAAGAAATTTGTTATGATAACTTCAAAGATTTATTATATAAAGATCTCATGGATTAAATTTTCAACATTTCTCAAGAAATACCTCACAGTTCTTTATATAAAAACTTGTATAGACCTAATGGGTTCGCAGTTTTCATTTAAAATATTGATTGATTTGATTGACATAGGGTTATAAGAATGAGTTATTCTTAAGTTTTTTTTTTAAATCATAATAAAAATGGAACTATGTCTGTGAGTCTGCTCCTTATGGATTCCCTTCGAAACAGCTTTAGTGATTTTGAGGGAAATTCTAGCATAGTCTGCAGAGTGTTTCTGTTAAGTTTTATGCGAATCGGACCATCGGAAATTCATGGATCAAATTTTGCATATAAGCCTTAGAAACTTATCAAATCAATATTATTTATTTGATCATTCCCGCGGGTGCGTTAGTCTTCTATATAAGACACATATTATATCTCATTTCATTTGAAGAGTTGTCTGGCCTAAGACCCAGACTGAGCCAAAGTCAGAGACCATTGAGAAAAGAGAGGTTTCCAAATTTCAATATACCTTCCACTACTAAAGATAAGCTTTGGAGTAAAGTGCAGCACAATTAGAATAATAAGTATTTCCAGAATCAGAGATAAGAACACGTTATTCAAAACATTTATAATACTATTATGTAAGTGATTGCTTAAAGTGACTCTGTCAAATGTGTAGGGTATTGAAATAAAACATATTGTATACTCAAGAATTTAATAAGTGTGTCAACATTCAGTAAGATTCTTTTATGTTTTATTGAAGCAAATCTTTGGCTTAAAAGAATATCAAAAACAAAAAAAAACAAAGTAGAATCAAATAAATTTGAAATTCACAACCAAAGTGAGCACAAGTTCTCCATGTCTAATAAGTTTTATTAAAGTGGGGCAAAAATTTTATAGATTAATAAATTCTTCTGTTTATTTTTTAAATTTTTATTTTCAACAAAATTTTTCCAGTTTTCAAACAAATCGCATTTTGATGTTGATGATCGTGATGATGATGATGATGATTATGATGATGACGATGATATTTTCAAAAGACTTTAAGTTCTAACATAAATAAGCAACTAACTCATTTACTTACTTAGGGGAATATTTTGAAGAAGTTTATATGAACATTTCTAAGTATGTGGGGAGAAGATACAAACATTTCCTACCCCTTCAATACTCGTATACTCAGTGTAGAATGTTTATTTAAAGTTTATTTTAGTTTATTTTAGTTTTATTCCATTTGATGCTTTGTGAAGCATGAAGATAATAAATATTTTACGCTTTGCCCTTCAAGGCATCATAAAAATCAACAACAAATTGTGCAACTATGTTTTAGTGGATTCAGCCAATTATTGCCTCATACTTCATGTCCATCCATTTCAATCTATTGGAAAAGGTGTCGAAAAATGAAAAATACCATAATGTTTTCAGTTAATAAAGAATTGTTAATATTCTAAATAAAATTTTGTTTAATTTTATTTTACGAAATAAAAAAAAAAAAGAAAATAAATGTGAAATGTGTTGCAAGTTGGCCTTGATTTTGAAATGAGTTGCTAAGAGCAAAGTAATGTACTCGTATGTATTGACTTTATAAACAAAAAAATCTGAAATTTTTAGTGCAGAGTTCATTGAATGAATGAATGAATGCACAAAGCAATTTTATATATAATACATACATATATTTATTATTATTTCTTATTCAAGCAAATAAGCGACAAAGCAATCAATCTCATCTACAATATTATTGTTGATCTACATCCAATGTTCAGAATAGCAGCAGTTTTTTTATTATAGACTAAAGACTATATATTCTATATACTATAAACTTTGATCTGCGGTGAGCCGCATTCAATTATCAGCAACACTTTTTTTTTTTTTGTTTTGCTTTGCTTTCAATTGATAACTGTGAGTTGATGCAGTTGATGACTGCCATGACAACATTTTGCCCTGAAATTCAATTGAGTTTTTGTCATAAACTGAAGTGTAATCGAGTGAATTAAATTAGGAAATATGAGAACAATATATGACTTAATATAAGTACAACCTTTCCCCTTTCATGTGGCATCTCAATGACATGTGTGGCAAAAAGATACTAATACAATATACGATTATACTTTTGAAAGAGGTTAAAACACAAATTGCATGTTTAGCTCGCATATATTTTAGTCAACAAAATACTATACTGAAAGTGAGAATGTGAATGAGGAGAGTTTGCTCTGCTTAGCAGGTTGTTGCCGGCAACTTGGCAACCAGGACTCATTTGAACTCATTCATTCATCCAATCATTTACTCATTTACTCAGTATTTTTTTTTTTTTTTGTGCACATTGAAACGATGACATGATGTCAGCTTTTTGAAAATAAAACAAACACATACTACAGAGAATAAGGCGTGTTTTGCTTTTGCTTCATTCAATGTAATTTTTTATGTTCTTTCAGAATTTAATTTAATTAATTTGTCTATTTGAACAGAGAAGAAACCAAAAAGAAGAACACGCGCCCAATTTAAAAAAAAAAAAAAACATGACAGAAGAAAATCTTCTACATTTTAAACTCATGCAAAAAAAAAAAGAAAGATCAATACAAGAGAAAGTAAATATTATATATACATAATTTTAGTATAGAATATTCTTCTAGTATAAAAGTGAGTAGATTTTTCCTTGAGATTTGTCTCTGGCATTAAGAAAATATTGAAATATTTATTCTTAATTTTTTCAAGAGGCATTTAGCCTTGGCATAAGCGTTGATCTTGCAAAAAATTAAAAAAATATTAAAGAAAAAATCAGTACGCAGTAAAAGTTATGAAGAATATTTCATGCCTCAAAACAGAGAATTGTTGTTTTCAAGATCTCTCACGCGTTGTTCTTCATGTTTATACTTAGTACACTTGTATACCTTCTACATCTGTATATATTTACTTAGTATAGAACAGATTTGTATTGTGTATTATTGTATTGCTCCAAAAAATATAGATGCCATGTAGTAAGTACTTACTTGATGTCAGCAGCTGCTTTTATTGTTTAGTAGGCGGCGGCGTCATCGTCATCAACATCATCGGTATGTGTTCAGTCAAAGTCAATGATTGATTTTGTCTAGTCTTCAGTATTTAGTCAGATCTTAAATTAAAGTTTGTTTATTTAGTGAAAGTGTCTATCTATTCTTTTGTTTTGTTATAAACTAAAAGTGATCAAAATTAATTGTTTACAACATTATTAATTACATGTTGCTACTCACTCGTCTAAGTAAGAATCATCATCACCACCCACAAGTTGTGCTAGTCAAATATAATAAACATATACAAATGTTTTCCATTTGACGTCATTTTCATTTTTCCCTATGGTTTCAAATGCAAACTTCTTTATGTGTGTTAGCAAAGGAAAAGTGACTGAGTACAATATAGAAAAGTACTATTCTGGTTTTCAATGCTACTCAGTTTAGTTTTATGTGCGGAAAAATCAATACAAGTTTTCTCTTTTCTTTTCTTTTCTTTCCTTTTCTTTTCATTTATTTTGTTAATGTGGCACAAAAAATGCAAAAAACTAAAAAAATTAGTATTGGTTAAGTAAGTCAAACTATAAATACTTTGTGTGTGTGTGTGTGTGTGTGGTTTGTGTGCTTCTGCTGACAGCATGTAATGCGTAGAATTTTCACGGATTAAAAATGTTTGTTTATTTCTGTTTTAGTATTTAATATTAAAATGACTAAGCGAGAGTGAGTGAGTAAGTGAGTTCAAGTCAATGAACCTTTAAAAATTTTGATTTATGTTGCGCGCAAAACAACAAATTCAAATGAAAAATAAGTAGAAAAAAGGTCAGTGACAGATCACAGCAAACAATTTAAATGCATATCGATAAATGCATTTACTAATAGTCGTTATCGATAACATGTTTCTTGCATTTAAAACTCAAAGCTGTCATTCAGAAGCAGGGAAGGGTTATTGTTGTTTGTTAAGCCTAAAGACCTGAAGACCAACAAGTGCGTGAAAAGCTAATAACACAAATTTATAAATAACTAAAGAGAATATGAAAAAAAAGAAAAGGAAAACAAATAAAGGATTGAATAAGTAAATGAGTGAATGAATGAAAGAATGGGTGAATGAATGGATGAATGATTTTGACATAAGCAACAAAAACTTTTTGTGTTATGTCTACGAATTGGTGGACAGTTATATACTCAATGGGTAAACGCAACCCTCTTACCACTCATGCAGTTAAAAAACACATTTTGCACATACATACGTACTCAATTTCAAAGTATCAGATATCCTTTCATTTCTGACACCAAACCCTCATCAGAATAAAGGAAAAATAAAACTTTTTAATCATCAATATAATAATATAATGCTTTAAGTTACAAAGTTTTGTCTCTAACATAAAGCAAATCATTTCTCATTCATTCATATATTCACATAGAAAAAAGTGCTGCATACTTTTAGGCTTAATAAGAAACAAACTATTTATTTCTATTAAAAACAATTCAAATTTGATGTCTTTCAGATAAATGCCACAAGGAATGAAACCAACGAACAAAGTGCCATTTGCATAGAGAAAAGCAGAACCTAAAAGAAATAATTTCCATTTAAATGTAAAAACAAAAGAAGCATTTAATTTAATTTAATTTAAATAAAAGAGCAACCAAATTTACACGTTGCTTAAGAAAAGAAATCATCTATTGAGAAAACGTTGAGATTAAACTTTCGAGCGGGTCGGACTTACCGCATAAAATACAATATTTTACATTTCACATTTTATTTGTGAATGTAAAAACGAATTTAATGCAAATAAATAAATTGCAACAACAAAAGAAGAAAAGATAAAAAATATGGCAGATAAAAAAAATCATATAAGAACGACCTCTAGCATTTCGTTAGATGACAAAGAAAACGAACAACCTGCAATAACGCCAAAGCCCAATGGCGGATCAAAAGCAGGAACAATGACAACCTTAATAAAAATGACAAAACCAACGACTGCAAAACTATCTCCGAAATTGGAAGAAAGCTATCAGCTGATTAAACAGCAACAACAGAAATATTACGAATTAAGTGCCAGACTAGAAGGACGCACATCATCCTCATCATCCACGTCGAATGGTGGCGTCGTCCTTAATAATAATAATGACGAAGGCGAATGGCAACAGGTCAAGAATAAACTAAAGCGTAAGAAGAAACTGAGCACTTCACTGACATCTGTCAGCGATGCTGTCAATCAGGAGAAACGCACACGCATCGAAGGCATACAATTGAATTGCCGTGGTAAATTAAGAGCGAGCGATACCCGAGTCTTTATACAAAATACACCGGAAACAACTAAAGTAGAGGTTGTAAGCAATAACAAACAACCACTAACACCAGTCTTAACTGTGGTGACTAATAGTAAATTGGAGCAAAAGACTACGCCACCATCAAATACAAATCAAGGAGTCCAAGGAGCAGCAGCAACACCACCGCCAAGGCTTAAGCGAAAATTACAAGAAAATTTCCAAACCATACAAAAATTGAATGCTTTAACAGATCAATTGCGTTTGGAGATCAATGAGCTTAAATCCAATCTAATCACTGAACGTGGTGCAGTGCGTACCCTAAGGTTTGTTAATTTTAAAGAATATTAAATGGAATTTTCTTTAATTTTTATTTCCAAATTGATTTTTCAGAGCTCAAAATGAGTCTGAAACACGTAAGTTTCAAAATCAAGTTAAGAAACTCCAACACACCTTGGATCTTTATAAGAAAAACAATGCGAACAACTCACAATTGAAAAAATCGAATAATGAAAGTACTGCATCGTCATCATTATGTGGCAGCATAAGCCTCCATGAGAACTTGCCACATTCTGCTGCTGGCAGTTTGGTTAATTATGAAATACAAAGACTGACAAATGAGATAAATCTATTAAAGGAAGCTAACAAAGCTTTAGAAGAAAAGAAAGTGGTAAGTGATCATCACAATATAATAAAATCTATCTATCTATTAAGAGCTTTTAACTATTAAATGATCAAAAATGAGTTCCGTTTACATGTTGCATACCCAAGCAGGGTTGAGGTGCCAAATAACCATATAGAGAAAGATGAACTTCCTTTCCTATAGCAAAGACATCTTTTTAGAGAAGTGATTGGCTGGTCTCAAAGATGAGTCTGACAATGTTTGCTTGCATATCCTACTAACTTCTGAACTCTTCTCGGCTACAAAATGAAGAAAGAAGATAATCCTATTGCTTTTCATTAACCTCCACCTCTCTGCTTGGTCACATGCAATGATAAATTGGAACTTAATTGAGATCGATCAGCTGTTTCTTTGTTCCTGTTGTTGAAATTCCCCATTGTACTAACTAGAACTTTCTGTTGTGAGCTGCCAACTTTCTGTTAATGAATGTTGTTGTGCCTGCATGCCTTGCCAACTGTTAAGTAAACGGAAACAATTGTCATAACCAGCGGTAGCAAGAGACAATAAAAAGAAATATAAAAAAAAAAAAAAACTAATAGTTTCTGCCTAAATTTAAACAAATTGTAAATTAAATTTTGCATAAACACATCGTTTAAATAAATAAATAAATAAATAAACAAAAATCAATCAATCTGCATGACTCTTTTGAGTATAATTGTGTTAATTTGTTTAAATGTTTTGCTGCCCATTGGCGTCATGTTTTTTTTTATATCGTTAATTTTTCAAACGTTTGATCGAATGCATGAATGACGCCGATGATGTTGATGATGATGATCAAGTTTTCCTCAAATAGTATCAACAAACAAAGTAGTATGTGTTGTCAATCAATTATTGAACTGTTCCAGATTAATTGCGATGCTGATAGACGTAAAGCAGCCGATATGCGCACATTAAAAGATACTTACGAAATCCGATTGACTCAATTAAAGAAATCTGCCAAAATTGAAATAACACGATTGGTAAGTAGAGTGTCGAGTGTTGAGTGCCTTTGATTTTACATGCATAACTCACAACTAGAATAAAGGAATGTTTATTGGTGAACACAGAACATGATGCAGCATTCATTCGAAACTAAAAAGATAAGAATATGCATTTTTCATTTAGTCATGGAGCACAAGTCTCAATCTCAGTCTCAGTCTCAGTTTCAGTTTCAATCTTAAGCCTCATTCAGCTTAACACAATTAAAGCTGTCACAATGATGACGATGATGATGATTGTTATTAGCCGCCCTATTCTATTCTAGAGACAAGCGGACCTACAACGTAGCTGATATTTACAACTATTTAACCATTTTTCTAAATTGGTTCCATTCTTTTATGCATAATAATCTTGGTTTATGGCTGTGAGTGAATGGAATGGAATGGAGTGGAGGCTTCAAACTGTGTTGTGACTCAACGCAACGCATTGTCATGGCTCACTCACTGATTTTAGTGAGTCTTGTGGTCAACCGAAAACTGGTTTATTTTACACACTTTTTATGAATGAAATTTTAAACGCAGTCAAAACAATAAAAAAAACCTTTAAATCTCACAAAAGTCTGCAACTCAGCCAAAGGCTTAATTTTGTTTTTTACATTTTTGAAAAATCCATAATCGTCGGTTGCAAGAGAAGGCGCACTTTGATCTGCAAACGTTTAGTTTAGTATGCTGCACATACAATAGTAGAGTCTTAGTCAGTCAGACAGGAAGTGGGAGGTTCGGCGTACGTTGCCTCCAAAATTTTTTTTGGCCTGCAGCTGCAACAACAACAAAATAAAAGTTGAAAATTTATTGAAAATGTTTTCCCACGCTCTCTGAGCATTTGTTGACATAATTTTTCATAAAATGATGAATGTCAGCACGTGTGAGTGCGTGAGTGAGTCTTTATATGTCTTAACTTACTACATAAATAGTACAATACATAGATACATAGATATTTTTTTACTAATAAAATCATTTATAATTACAATTATTTTAGCTAGAGGAAATAAAAACCAAAGAACGTAATATTGGGCAATTGAAAAAAGATCTACAAATATTACAAAATACAAAATCAATATCATCATCAACATCTATAAATAATAATAATAATAATAATAATAAAGGCAAAAATGCAACGACAAAAAACAATCAAACGACAAATAAACAAACGATTATCAAAAAACCAAAGAAACCCATCAAGAATCTTCCTAACCAAAATCAAAATCAAAATCAAAACCAAAACCAGAACAATGGAAATGGTAATGGAAATGGAAATGGTAAAAACGACAACGAAAACCACATTGAAATTACTACGAAAGTAGGAAATGTGGAGAAAACAAAGGATTTAAACCAAGCTCAAATTACAAATGAGGTGAGTCAAAGCAATTTAAATTTATAAGTTTAAAAATTAATTGATATAATGAGAGAGCTGAAAAGTACTTTTATAATAAATAAATATCCTTATAATATTGACCAATATGATATGATATATAATATGATAAGATAAGATGATAATGTGATAATGTGTATACTAAGAATGTTTCCATGTTTCATTAAGATCCAAATAATGGAAAGTTGAGAAATTCGTATAAATAAAATAATCGTAAAATATTGATCAATATGAAATTATGATGAAATGATCTTATTTGTATTTAGATCTAATGTTTCTTTGTCCTTATAACTAAGATGCAAGTGCAGTCAATGTAATAGCTAAATGTATTAAAGAAGACCTCAGAAGACCTCATAACTTTTTGAATACTCATATTATATCGATCCAGTCTAATATGAATTCATGATGATGAAATGATCTAGTTTATTCTTTGAACTGATGTTTCCTTGTCCTTATAATTAAGATTCCAAACACAATCTAGATAGTCTAGGAATCGCCTGAAAAAGGTGACAAATCCACCCAGGGGGAAGCACAATACTCATATAATATTGATCTGTATGAAATCAAATGATGATAAAATGATCTATGTGATATTTTTGTAATAATACAATGTATGTATCATTGTCAATTTCAGAAGGTCTTTTGAAGCTATGAGCGTTTTATGCTGACAATTATCATCACGTATCACTTCTGGTTTCTAGACTTTACAATTACTTTAATTCCCTTGCCATCGTAACATTTTTTGAATGATTCAATATGAAAAAGTCATGAGTTTTGTATTAGAATCAATGGAACATGCATAGTCTGTGGTATCACAACTGGTCTTAAATGGCCTGAGTGAGCTGGTCTTTGCACTGAATACCACCCCAACATACCGTACTAAAGTCTTAATATTTATTGGACAATTGTGACCCCATAAAATTAAGTCAATCAGGAAAGTTTCTATGGGAATCTGTTCGCAATTTCCAAGTTAAGACTTGTTATCTGTTTTTAAAATAATTAATTAATCATTACACTTCTATAAGACTCCAGTTGGGAATTTTAAATCTTATTATAAAATGTTGGGAGAAAATTTTATAGGTTCATCATATATGTGCATCATACATATATCATAGTTATATGATGTAGGTAGATTCCCTGATTAAAACAGATGTCTAATATAAATGAATATGGAAATAAAAATGGTGAATAAACTTCATGTTCTTAAGTTTATCACAAGTGCAGATCTTAAAGTTAACCTTGTCTTTTAATAACAATAAAACTATTGACAAACTAAATTGACTCTTTACATACAAAATACATGAATATCTCTCTCAAAGCGATCAACCGACCCAATAAAACAATAAATATTGACCTCGTCAAAAAATTACATGTGCATGTGCTGATAAGAAAAAAAATAATAATAAACAAACGTGAGACAAAATTACCTATAAATTTCACTCACTCTCCTAATATAACTTATCATGTGATGCACCCGCATAAGTGAAAAGATAACAATCTACAAGATACAATATCTTTATAAAGGTAATAATTGACAAGCAGCCACCAAACATAGAAAACGAAAACAAAAAACATAATTAGTGGTGGTCATGGTAGATGGTAGTAATGTAGAAGAAGGTGATAGTTGTGGTAGATCTGATCAGCTCAGATAGTCAGTCATTCATGTGTGTGTGTGTGTGTGTGTGTGTGTGTGTATCAAAGAGAAAAAAGAACATTGCCGCAAGATCAATAATAATAATAATAATAATAAAAATTGAGTTCATTTTGATTTTTACACACTTTCAAAAAAATCCAAAAATTCCAAAATTGGTAAAGAAACCAATTCGAACACATTCGAAAACAGAAAAATTTAGAAATGTTTTGTACTTCTTCAAGCCCTTTTTATTTCATGATGATGAGCTTCGCTCATTTACTTAGTTGCTGTGTATTTCTTTTATGTTTTATGGTCTTTTTTGTAGTTATTCTTCTTCACCATTCATACATACATATATCTCCATACTCCACATTATTTATCTTTCTTTCTTTAACAAATGCGCTTCACTTCACACACACTGCAAGTTGATTCACCTGCTTCGTTTGCTCCAAAGAAAAATGCGAAGCGAAGCAAAGTAACAGAAAACTAGTTTTTGCATTTATAACGAACTTGCCAACGACGGCGGCTCTCTATCTCACTCACACTGCATAGTAAGTATGCAAGTATGACAAAGCTCAACTCACCACACCACACCATAAACAATTCACCACATAATAAACAAAATCGCGCGCATTCGGTTTTTGAATTTGACGCGAAGCAGGTGCGTTAAGCGGTAGTTAAAAGAAAGAAATAAATATTATAAGTAATAAATTATTAATAAACAAAAACGAAACAAAAGAATTGGAAGATGAAATTAATTAAGTGCTTTGTTTATATTTTGATTATTTTCGTATAAATAAAAAAAAAAAATTAAATAAAAAGTTGATGAATTTTGAAAAATTTAAATAAGATTTTTTTTTAAAGAAAATAAGTGATAAACCTTTCCAAAATGATATGAAAGAAATACAATAGAAGACAAAATTTAAAAAATGTAAGAAAGTGAAATTTAGTGTTAATGTGCTTGGTTTTGTTTTGTTGTTGTTCTTATTGATGATTTGCAACCCCAAACTGATGATGAACCCCAAATGAACTAAAGTAATTCGAAACCCCTTTATGTTCATATTTCTTAAGAGAATTGATGGGTTAAATGCACACAAATTATGGTGATGATGATGATGAAATGGTTAGGGATCATGGGATTCTTTAAACAAAGTTGACAAAATCAACATTCAGTTTTGTGTTGAATACATTTCATTTTCTTATTTGGCTTATTTTCTTGTTTTTGTGATTAATTCTTCTTTATTTTAATAACAAATAAAAACTGGAAAAAAGTTAATAAAATGCATGATTTATGTTGTACGAGATACATTTACTGAATTTTAATTCAATTTATTACTTACTGCTGATCAATTTGAACTTGTTGTTCTTATTCCTTTTCTTATTGACTTCTCAGGCATATCACATTTTTTTTTTTTTTGTATTTCTGTTTTCTGTTCTTGTTGTTTCCTGTCTGTCCTTACCCACGATCACTTAAAACCGAGTCACAGGATGTATGAATAGTACGAGTATCTTACAGCTGCTTATAGAATGAATGCATGTTATGCATGCGTAATGTATCAACACACATGTATTTATATAATTACTTACTACTTAAATTGTAATGCATATACTTATTGAATATGTGCAATTACATAGATATTTATTGTACATTGCTTAGATACTCATTCTTTACATTTATGCTTAAGAATTAATACTCTTGATCTTCAAAATGATTATTCATTACCAAATTTATTGAAGTCAATCGATTAATTGTAATAAAATCGCAAATATAGAAGTCTCTCTCTTTAAGTTACTTAAGTATCTAAAAGTAGGCAAAAGTTGTTGCGCTTCATTGCTTCAATTCGATTTGATTCGATTTCACAGATCATTAAGTCACATGCAAAAACCTTATATGAATGATGTTGTCATAATAATAATAATAATAATAACAATAATAACAATTATAAAATAAAAATTATCAACAACTAGGCGTCATCGTGAGACTGCTACACATGAGTAAGAAACATTCCCAAGTTCCCAAATGTGTTGTTAGTCAGTCAGTCAGTCAGTAGTAGCAGCATCTTTTGTCGTTGATGATGAATTTAATTGTTTGTTAACCATATTTGTAAAACATGACAACGTTATACATTTTTAGTAAGATTAGTTTTGCAATGTGGGTGGGTGATGGGAATAGTTTTGAAAATTTCTAAACCAAGTTGTTACTACAAGTAAAGCATGTGTAAAGCTGTGATGTGACATGCAAAACACAAAAAAAAGATACGTGTATATAACACATAAAGATATTAAATCATAAATAAATACCAAAAAAAAAAAGAAAAAGGTTGACAGTAGTTGAAATGGTGTTGAAAGCTTCTGTGTCTTCTTACTTCAATTAAAAAAGAAATTTCACTTAGAGAAAAACAAAACAAAATCTCTTTTAATAGAAATCTGCAACATCAACAAACAGAAAAAGAAAAGATACATTCATTCATTTGTCTAAATAGAGATATGTACATAAATGTTTGTCTCAGACAAAGCAAAAATGTATTTATAGCCATCATCAGCATAATAATTTTAGTCACAAATAAACACAAGAGGGACCAAGTCACTTTAGTCAAAGGAAGATAGACCTGTGACTTCATAAATCAAAGAAGAGGGTGGAGTTGAATGGGTTGGGTTGGGTTGGGTGTACAGGTGCATGGTTGCAGATTTTATTTATAATTCACATTTGTAATTGAGTTGAGACAAAACAAAATACTCACTCATCATCACCCATCATGTACAAAGTAAATTTCATTAAAATCACTAAAAACACAAAAAATTATTGCAAGCAAAATAAAGTCTCTCAGCATTTGTTAGACTAAGTATTAGCAAAAAAAAACAAAAAAAAAAAAGATACTCACTCATCTGTCGCATATGCAAATGTATCTAAAGAAAGAAGCAAAACAAACGCAAGTGAGCTGAGTTTATGATGATGATATTGTAAGGTGTAGTGTTGAGGCGCAGGCGCAGGCGCCAATTGGGGTCAGTGAAAAGCGTTTAAATTGTTAACGATATTTTAAAAGAAAAAAAAAAATCTATATATATTTGTTGTTGTTTTTGTTTTAATTTTTTTTTTTTTTTGAAATTTTTTCTAACGCATAGAAAAAGCGACACCAATCATCTTAAAAACTTTAGTAGGAAAAAAACAAAAAGCAAATTGAAAACAAACTAAAATAGCAAAGAAGTAAAATAGAAGAAGAAGTTGAAGATGAAGCTGTAAAAGTGTTGACCAGACAACTAAATTTCTAAAAAACAATAACAAACTAACAAGCGTGTAAAGTATTAGAAGAAAACCATGTAGTATATAAACCAAGTCCAAGTCTTTTAACTTAACAATTATGTGAAAAGCCAACAACAAACAGCAGCAGCAGAAAACCATCAGCAACCACCACCAAGTAATCAAGTAAAGTAAGCAAGTCAAAGCGGTTCAATTTGTATGCAAATGTTGACAAGCGTTTTTATGCTTTAGTGAAATTGCAAAAAAAAAAAAAAAAAAAAAAACACAATAAAAACAAAACAAAACAAAACAGAAGAGAAGAGAAAATAATTAAGATACTCATATTCATTCATTCAATCATTCACTCTCCCATCCATTTATTGCCTTAAGAATGTTAAACAAGTGTTAATTGCTTTTGTATCTAAAGCACTCAACATCACCTAAAGACAAAAAAAAAAAGTGATGTTGTATCTACAAATGGATTTGGTCAATGCCAATGAAAATCATCACCATCACCATCATCAGCATCAGCATCAACATCACCATCATATACAGGAGTTAAAGGTAAATTTTAATTACAACTGTTCAAATTAATTAAACACACCTTAATACTTAAACTACTTTCGCTCTTTTTGTTGTGTTTAGATGTAAATAATATAAAAATCAAATAATTTTTTTTATATATTTTTTAAGGAGAAAGAAGAGAAGAAATCAAAAATCAAAATGCAAATCAACTTTTTCCCCAAAATTCAATCAAAACAAATAATGTTATAAATAAAATTAAATAAAAAAAAACTAAAGAAACCATCAACATTTATTTTATGTAGATAAAACTTATGGCGTTGCTACTTCAGCAAATCTGTCAATTTAGTACAATAAGTTTTGCAATAAATTAAATCATTTTGACTTTTTGTATTTTTTTTTTGATTTTTTCGAAAGTTTTTTTTTTCCATTTCTTTAATCAAATTTTATTTAATCAAATCAAATAAAAAAAAAAAAAAATGAACAACTAATAATTATTGATAGTTTTTAATCTTAAATTTCACGCAATAAATAAAAAATATTATGCATCTATGAAATAGTAAATAAGTATTACAACAAAATCAAACTCACGCATGGTTTTTTATCCAATTATATCACGAAAAGTCAAAAAAATCCAAAACAAAAAATCCAAGAAAATAAAAAATAAAAAAAAACTAACCCACTTTCATTGAAAAAGTAAAAGATAAAAAAGTGATTTCTTTTTGTTTTAATTATTTTAATTAAATTTTGTTAAATTTGTTTTTAATAGCAAAGATGATGATGATGTTGACAGAGCAAAGTTACAAGTTCAAGTTGTTGCTCTGCTGCTGTTTTTCATCATTACAAATCTTTAAGTATTCGACACCCCAAAGCACTTTAAACTCAATAATAATAAAATACTAACAAAACACAACACTGGACAACAAATTTAAAGACTTCAATGAATTGAAATGGAACAAAGTGTAATTAAAAACAATTTTACCTTCTCATCTTAGTTGCTCCCAATTTAGTTTGTTCTAGAAAATATGAATGTGAATATCAATATCTTCAAATTATAGTACTTAGGTATACCATAATATTAAGTGAGAGTTAAAATTTACTTTAATAATATTCTAGTTCACCGAATATCTATTGCCAAATCATAGTTTTGAACATTAACAAATCAAGAAGTCTTTAACTTTAACCTGAAGTTAGTTTATATTTTTACACTTCTGGACATCTTAAATCAATTTTAGTTAATGGGTAACTTGACTCAATTATAATTGTATCAAAACTTAATGGAAATAGCATGATTTCATAACTAAAAGTGGCTTTTAGTTTATAGGAATAAAAGTTCTACATAAGACCGTTTGATTCTTTCTTTTGGAAAGAAGTGTACACATATCTAAGATATCATATCTTAAAATGATCTCATATTATAATGAAATATTGACATAAAAGGTCACATACCTCTGTTCTTTTTAAGTAATAATAAGTAAATATGTAATGACAAATGTGTATAAAGTTCAAAGGTAGATCAAAATTAAATGGAAGTGACTTAGTTTTGATTTGGTTTAGAGATCATATGTCACTTAGTTACATATATTCTAAAAATTTTATAATCCTGAACACATCTCATTTGATTTCATTTATTCACAATAAATTGATATTTGTACATAAGGTTGTCCCATAATAAAGCATATTACGTGTTTATATACTCCCAGCAAAAATTTTAACTCATTCTATGACCGGGAACCCGTGTCGACTGGCATCTGAAACACATTCATACAATTTGGAAACAGCTCATCCGATTTGCCAGATCTATTTTTAGTTGTGTTAGTAATAGTCCATAAATATAAAAGAGAATTATTGAAAAATTCTGAATTGGTGGATCGAATTTTACAGTTTTTGTTGCATTCCAAGAAGATGCATCAGTTCAGGGGCTCGACGCTCTTGATTAAAATGATGCAAGTCAATTGTTTTCAAACCATTGAATTTCTACCACTATTATTGTCTATTCCATTTAACAATACTTTTCCGAATTGTAAAATGAGCGAGAAGTTAACACAAAAAAAAAAAAAAAAAAAAATAAATTAAATATATTAATTTTAACTTATATCTATTGTAATATTTAAAACTAAGGTATTTGTGCTATATTATTTATATACGGAAAGTTGAATGGGATACACTTACGAGTATGCATTTCGTAAAATTAAGTGAAATCTGTCAGCTAATACTTTGATATTTGCTTTGTGATGCAAATCAATCAATGGAGTGATGTCTGGGCAGATTAAAAATCATTTTTTTTTATTATTATTTTTATTTTATTTCCTGAATATCTAAATTAGATTAGTCTCACTTTCAGTTAAGATTTGTAAAGATACGAGTATTTATAAAATTTTATTGAGAAATTTTTAAATATATAAATTTCTCTTCAATAGAAATCATCAGAACTCTCTCTCTCTCTCTCTCTGTTGACTCATACATACTCGTAAATTTGTATATGATTTATTGAGATCATGCATAAGAACTCTTCATTTTAAAAGTAAAAATAAAAATCAGCCTACCAATATTCATTATAACAATGAATTCATCATATTTTGTTGCCTTTTGATATTCTGCACACATCAAAATCAAATTAATTTAATTTTTATTTTTTGCTTATGGTGGAAATAATTTTTTAATTTTGCAAACAATTTGCACACAAACCAAATTTGGTTTTGGCATTGACCAAATCAATCAGCCATAAGGCATATGGTATACTTAGTACAGTCCTCCTATAAGTATAATTATTGGCAACACGTCTGAATAATACGTGTTTATATGTTTGAATGAAGAGTGATTTGTTGTTTGTAAGTAAGTAGTATAATATTTGTTTGTTTTGGAAGTACGTATTTGTCATTCATTAATCGTTGATAGTCATGGAATTGAACGCTCAATTAAATAAAGCCCAGACCAGATAGACCGTTGCATCCGTCATAGTTTATTTGTTTGCTGCATTTCATCATCATCATCATCATCGTCGTCATTGTCATCATTGTCATCACTAAAATGAATTGGAATCAAATGAAATGAAATAATGAAATGAAATGAAAGTGAATGCTCGATCGACCGATCGATCGATACACGAAGAGAGTTTGGATTCAATAACAAAGAAGAAATTGGGGTTGTTATTATTTGTTTGGACAGGTCGATTGTTTGTTTGCTTGTAAGATGCATCTGATGAACTGAAGATGTTTTGTCATCATTCATCAACTACAAAAACTGTTGTTTTTATCATTTTATGAGCATAATATTTTTAAACGGGAGAAAATACATTTTTCATATTCAGAAAATGAATCCCCTTCCATTGCTTATTACTATTATACTTACTCAATTAGTATATAGTAAGCAATACCTAGTAGGTACCCCAAGTATAATAGTAGTAGAAGAAATCATAATTACAATCGAATATTTGTATTTCGCTTTTTTTTTCCCTATTTTTATCAACTTTTTTTCTTTTTGTTATTTATTTATTTATTTTAATGATGATTATCGATAGATGATGAAAATGAAAGTTTTCTTCTATCGTACGTTTTTTGGGGCACGGCTGAACGCGGCCTAGTCTGACTGACATTAGCGGAAAATGTTGCTTTAGAGATACAATAGTTGAGTTGAGTTGAGCTGAGCTGAGCAAGCGTTCGATCGTATTTGATGATTTGATGGATTGCAGTATGAACTGCAGTTCGACTTTCGATATTCATTCATACTTACTCAGCTATAAAGCCATCCATTTCCATGGATAGAGAGAAATTATTGGTAGTAGTAGTGGTGGTGGCGGTGGTGGTGGTGGTGGCGGTGTTGGTACAAGTATTTTTCTGCTTGAGTTGTTAGAAATGAAAAGTAATTGCCCATTAGGGCGGCGGCGGTTTTTTAGATACTACGAGTATACTTATAAGTACGAGACGAGAAATAAAATGTAGTTATGGCTGAGAAAAAAAGGCAAAGAAAAAATAAAAAAAAAAAAAACACCAAAGAAAGTGAAAAGTTTAATAAAAATTTAAATGAAAAAAGAGAAAAAACGATGAAGATTAAGAAGAGAAGATAAAGAAAGGGAGAGAATTTATTGTTGGTCATTTATGATATGAAAGATAAAACCAAGTTTAATCGGAGGATTTGCATTATATTTTTCTCAAATAAGAGATTCACTTAGCCAATGATAACTTGGATTTAAATGCAAATTTCAACTGTCACTTGCATGTAGAGTGACACTTCCAGGTATCTGTGACTTACGGAGTTGCGAACAAGCTTTCTTAAAACTGAAAATTTTGTAAGATTTGGACGTTTGATTTTGAAGTTGTGCCCCAGAATTCAATGCCAAAACTGCCATACTGGCTTAAGAATGATTTTTATAGAGGATGAGCTTAGTTTTGAACTGTGCCAGCTCATCCTGGTTAGTTTGTGGTTCTGCTGTTTCCTTTTATCCTTAATGTGAGGTCAACCGCCTATCAAGTGCGAATCCAGGGTACTTTGCTAAGGTGTAGGTGGGTATGTTGTTTCCGGTGGGGGGGAACAGGATATGTTTCTTAGAGTTAAGGTGAAATGTGTGGATTTATCTGCGTTGACGCCAATATTATTATTATTATTATTATTTTTTATTGATTTCAACAATTTATAATTCATATTATACGAAATTATTTAAAAAAATAAAGAACATACGACTTTGACTCCATGGTCGTTAGTCGGAAAAATATACTATATTGTATTTACAATATAACTAAAGAAGCCCTAACCTATATTATTTACATATTAAAAGATCATAAAAAAAAAAAATTTAAAAAAATTAACCAGTGATAAACAAAACTAATTTTTCCATCCACCAATACCTACACCATTTAATATGACAAATATTTCTTCCTGACCTAAAATATATTTACTAAAGTATCTTTAACGAATTCTTTTTAATCAATCTCAATTTCATTAAGATTACACAGCGTACAAATCGAATTTCTGTGACCATTCAACAAAATGAGGTCACTTCTTGCTTTAAAAATCCACATTATGTCACTTATTTTGTACGTGTCAATTAAATTGTTTCTCCCATTATACTGATTCAGTTCCATGTACTTTGATGCCAATATTCAACCTGTTAAGCCATGGTTCCATTATCTTTAGCTAGTTTTGCAAAATTTATGAGGCTGCGGTTGGGTCTGAGGAAGACGCCTGGGTTGATATATAATGATAATCAACAATAATAAATGTATAAACAATTGGTCTATAACAAATAATAACTTAGGCAGAATTCTTGTCAAGAGATCTAGATGATTTGTAATACGTTTAAAGAAAAAATAAATATCACGAAACCATGCCCAATTCTTATTATTATCTCAGTAAGATATACTCAGTTTACTTCCTCCTTCAATGGAAGTAGGTAGATCTTTATTTCTTTTCTCAATTCTAAAACAAAGAAGAAGTTCTCAATTGTTATGTTTGTTTTTCAATTTTCTTTAAATACCAAAAATGTGGGTCATTTTGACACTTGACACTATAACAACAATGCACAGCATCAGATGCTGATGCATCTCATTGAGTGAATTCACAGAGTGGTAATACTAAGTAGTAGATATTTAAACAAACATATTTTCATTGCAAATATACAAATAAACTATTAGCACCTGACAAAGGAAACATAAACTCTTAACAATAAAAAAAAAAGAAAAGAAAAGAAAAAAAAAAACTCAAAATATGGTGAAAGTGAGTTTTGGAAAAAAAACACACAACACCAACAAATAAATTAACAAAAGTAACAAACTTTGTCATTATGATGATACTAATGTTGTTTTGTTATCTTATATTTGTTATTATTATTATTATTGTCATTGTTATTATTATTATTTTTATTATTATTATTACTATGGTTGTTGTCATTCAAAGCGATTGTTGTTCAATATTTATACAAATTTATAATATTTTTATACAATTTTTTTTTTTATTTTTTTTTTTTGTAAGACACCATAATCATTTGTTGTACCTTTAAGATACAACATACAATAGTAGGTACAACATGCATAGATACTCGTATATACATACATATGTAGGTAAATACATTTTTCTTGTATATTATTTCATATAAAAAAACATTAAAAATGTTGAAATACTTCAAAACATGTGACGAATTTTGATTTTGTTGGGAGCGTTTAATCGATAGAAAGCTTCACTCAAACACCTTGAGAAAGATCTATGCAAATATTTTTTTCTTTTACTTGATTTCTTTATGAGGCAATTACGGATATTAGTTAGATATTTTTATTTTTATTTTTATTTTTTTTTTTTTGATACAATATTATGGGAATTTGTTGTTGGTGTTTTGTTGTTTCAGTAAAGAAAGAAAGAAATATGCTGTCATAAAATTTCACAAACTTCAAATGTTTTAAATTTGTCATATAAATGACTTGAGGTTTTTTTTTTTTTCTTAAAAAATCTTTCTTTAATGTATCTAAACATTGAAGAGATATGTATGATAATGTATCCCATTCATCAGAAATTGGCTTTTGTTTAAAAAATTTTTGCACTTTTAAATCGAGCAAAAAAAAAAAAACCTTAGAAAACCCATACAATCCTCCTTAATGATTGTGCCACATGACGAACAACTTTTACTTTCATCTAAGCTCAGCTTAAGTCATTTTAATTTCAATTCAAACACAATTTAAAGTAAAACAAAGATACACATCACTTGAAATATATGTATGTATGTATGTATGTATGCCACACAATTGCTGTCAATCTTATAAGATTGTTTAAATTAATTTTGTGCAAAAAGAAGAGAAAATATACAGATACGAGATACTTTTGTGTGTATTTCAGTGATATGAGATGTCAGTTGAAAAGAGCTTTTGACATGTCGGCAAATCTATGAATGAATGAATGAACGAATGAATATATGAAATAAACGCATTTTATCTCAACAACAACGGTGGCCGTCAAACAAAACAACAACGAAAAAAAAAAAAAAGATAGTCGCAAAAATCGTGCATGACTTTTATGTTAAAAGTATCTACATATCTTTGATGTTGGTGTGTATAAATGATTAAATGAATATATGAGCGGATGAAGTGATAACTGGTTTATATAGTTAGTTACTTATTTAGCTAATTTGTGTTTATATTTGTATATTAGTAGTAGTGGATTGTTGTGGTAGCATCATCATCAACAATCAAAAAAAGATGCAAGACAAAAAATTTCATTAAAAAGAACAATTTGATAAGTTGTTAATGATTTGCAATGATGATGATAATAATAGATTAAGATGTGTTGATAATAGTGATGATTGTTTTTTTTCCACTTTTTCTTCATCTTCTTGTTTGATAAAGTGATTAAAAGTAATCAGTAAACGTCACTTAGACTTCTAGTGACGACTAAACCATTCAACTGGTTTTAGACCAGTTTTCTATACCTTGCACACTTGTGTGAATAGATATTATCATTTTGTCGTGATATTTGTAACTTATACATTCTCATAGAATAGGAGAACCCCCATATTTATGGGAGAATTGTAGGAGTTATGCTATGCCAACTGTCAAACTTAGAAAAGTTATCAGTGTTCATGAGTATCTATGATTCTACACTTAGAGACGTCGTTACCCCATTCAGTACCTTCGTTCATTTCTACCAAAGGCATGCATGAATCCACTATAAATGAATGCTGCATTCACTTAACAGGGAATGAAAACATTGCTATACTTGCTCACGAATTTGCCGAATGTACAGTGAAGCAAAATATTTGTTACTATTTATTCAATACACACTGATACTAATAAGACACCGGGCCTTAGGAAGAGCGCTCTAAGCGCCATATAGCAAGGGGCGCCAAAAAATAAAATTCAAAACACAATTTCCAGCGCAAAATAAATTTTAAAAATATTTATATAGTTATATCGTTTTGTGCGCGCTGTTGCCGATATTTCAAAAGTGATTTAAAAGCGCCGCTCTACCCTGATCAAGCGCTAGGGCTGGTTCTTTTCATCGCACAGTAGCCAGTATCCTGCAGTATGAGCCACTGGTCCAAGACTCGTTCGTGGTTAGGCCCCTTGCAGCCAGCACTAGTTCCAACGGGAGCCTCTTTTACATGAATTCAATTGGTGAATTTAATATGACGATGTCAATGAAAGGGGTCAATTACTATCGACTGCCTTACCATTCAGCAGTCGTTTCACCAGTTACGAATACCATTCATATTCTTTCGTACGAAATATACCATTCACTCGTACTCATTTCAAATGAGTTCAGCATAATATGCATGCATGCATTTTTAGAGAAAATTCATTTATATGACGATTGAATGCATTCATGCAGTTCTCTAATATCTTCCCTTACTTTTCATGAGTAGGCTTTCAAATTCATGTATTTTGTAGCCCCTTGAAAATGCCACACTTGTGCAGTGCTTGCCTTACCCATCAGCAACCGTCGTCCCTGCAGATACATAAGTATATTTTCCTTGAAAATGACAACGAATCTGTACACTCATAACAACAGCACTAAAATTGCAATCAGGTTTATATGGCAAAAGAAGTTCCGAGATCCACATTTATACAAATATAATACTGTATATTTAGGTCTAAGGCCTCCATTTTCTTAGATTTCTTTTATCACAAACACAAATTACAATAAAAAAAAAAAAAAATGAAAACACATATAATTTTTATATTTCACATATTTTTAATGATGTTTTTTAGGGTTCCGTACCCATAGGGAGCTAACGGGACCCTATTACTAAGCTTACTCTGTTCGTCCGTCCATCCCTCCGTTTAACATAATAATTAATAATATTTTAATGAATAATTTAATATTTTAAGCCAAAAATCTTGTACGATGGTACGGAACCCTCCGTGTGCGAGTCCGATTCACACTTGGCTGATTTTATTTTTTTTTTGTTGTATAGTCATGTATTACATTTTTAGTTTGTTTGTTGGGGGGGAGTATAGTTTATTAGTTGGAGGTAGTAATGTATTTTATGCAAAATCATTAGCATTTGTTCCTCCAGTTTGATGTTTGCCTTTTTTAAAGCATCCAAATCCATTTGCCATTTAGCGAGTTTCACCGCGTCAATGTCTGTTAAGATCAGAAATTCTAACATTTCAGTCATCTGTACGACACTCTTCTGATTTCGTAATTGATCTTCCTGGATAAATTCCATTCTGTTATTCATTTCTGCGATATCCTCCATAATTTGTTTATTCCTTTCCGCATTAGCCATTTTTATTTTATATTTGATGAGAGATTTTTTAAGACGACGCTTTCAGCACAAAAATTCCAGATGAACTGATAAAACGATGGGAGATGCTAATAATTTATAATACAGTTAAATTTCATTAGGGATACATAAACGTTCTAAACAGGGATGCTTAGAATGCTGGTACCAGTAACTGTAATTGTCCATTGCTCGTTAATGTTGTGAAAGAAAAAAAGTGCTGCCAACTTTTTTTCAGAAGCATTGTGTGGTATAATTATGTCCTTAATTAAGAAATATTCTGTAAAAGGTCTTGTTGACGGTCATTTTAGTTTCAGTAGAATTCCTACGCGTCTTGCGTTAATTCGTTCGTTGTTGAACACAAAGGAAACATATTTCCATATTTTTTATGATATCAATATTGTATGAAAAACAAGAAATATATTATATATATTTTTACAGTGGCTCGTATCACGAAGATTTGGTTTTGTGGTTTGTAGTGGTATTTTAGTATCACGAACAGCTGTTGTTTGTTTTGATTATACATACAAATGGAACGTTGTGGCTAATTGTGATAATTAAAATGGAAATTCTGTGAAAAATACATGATTAAGAACAATTCGCAGTGTATGCAAATAATTCTAGCAGCTTCCTTTTTCATTCCTGCTACTTATTTTATTAATATTTGAAAAAAAAAAAATTACAATCTGAAATTTTCTTCAAATTGTTTGTGCCATGATCAGCTGTTTTATGTGGGGCGCGCAAATAAAACGAAGAAGAAGAGACATGACAATCACAAAACACGACTCAATTATGAAAATGCTGCCAACCTACATGGAAAAATTGCCCAGACCTGTTAAGACTGACCAACCAAAAAAACCCAATCTTAGCGTATCTATTTGAGATTAGCATCTCTCAATCGAATTACTCTACAACAACAACAACTCCTCAATTTTGTCATTTTCCCTGTTGTTGTTGTCAAATGAAACTCGAATCATTGTCGCATCTTCATAGATTCGAATCTTCGCTCACTGTAAAGCCACTACAATACATACAAGTTTTTCAATTATCTTGGTTGTTTAATTTTATTGGTAATCATGAGAAATTTCGATTTGCATTGCTTAGATGTTAAGTATTTGAATCCTTTTGTATGAAGATTTAAAAGATTTGGCACCAAAAAAAAAAAAAAAATTGTGGATTCGTGGATCAGTGGATCACTACTTTCCAAGACTGTACTTTGACTGAGATTCAGAACAGTGAAACATGAACATATTGTTTAAAAGCAACCCCTACTCTGAACTGAAATGACACGAGATATGAATCTGATAACTAATATCTAAAAGACCCTTTAGGTTATAATGGAGATTTCATAAAGGCATAGTATTATAATTGATTTTTCGATTGAATCAATATTTCAATATCACAAGAGCTTGGAGCAGATTCTAAGTTAATGAAATGGACATACATAAATATAATTGGTAATTAGGCAAATAATTCAAGAGACCTGAAATCTGAGATTAATTGAATAAATAGCGGAGCATGCATGCAAAAATTTGTTGTTTTAAAATGTATGCAAGCTTCGGTGAATCAATATGTTATTTTGTTTCTAGATACACAAATACTTAATTGAAATGCATTTGTATGTGTACTCGTATTTAGATGATTAATCGAAAGTTCCAAAAATTAGAAAAACACAAAATATCGCATTCAATGACAAATTTGGTATTTACCTTTCATTATGTTTTTAATAATAATTTATGTGAAAAATAAAAAATCTAAATTATTTGTGATTGTGGCTTTTTGACTTGCGGCATTTCCTTTGTATAAATCTATCTATGTTTATGCATACATAGATACATACATACGTAGATACATACATACATACATACATATGTTCATACATACTTGTAGCTGTGAATTTGTAATACAGATTCTGAATGTATACAGTGAAACTTCCATAGCTCGAACTTTTTTAATTCAATTTTTTTTCTTTATGATTTCTTAGAAATCAGCAGTTGAAGTAACAGTTCTATTTCAATTTTATTGCTTGTGAGGTGAGACTGCTACTGTTGTCTTTTCCTCCCTGATGTGCAAGTTTCAATAAATAAAAGCAAATTGTTGTAAAAATGGAGGATTTTGTCAATCTTCTTTATGAGATTAAGATGGCATAACTTTCATTTTCTTGATTTAAATTGATTAAGATCGAAACTTAATAAGAAAGATGATTATGAAAGAAGAATGGATAAGTTGGATTCCTAACATAACTTCCAATGCTAACCTTTTCTTTAGATGACGGCATTATACGACACTCACTCACTAGTAAATCCGACTTCAAGTATGATTAAGGAGCGGATCTATACTGTTTTTCTCAGTATTATACTGTTTTTTAGACTCGTAAACTGCGTACTGTTTATTTTTTTTTTGTTTAAAATACTGCGTAAGAAAAAAAAATTTTATTTACTTTTGGAAACGTCAAAAAATCAACCAAAAGGTTTTTGAACATTTCGATGAACAATAATAACCGCTGAAAATGTTTTCGTGGGCAGCTTTGAAAGAAACGCAAAATTTGGAATAAGTTGGGTGAAAAAAAAATTTGCATAATGCCAATGAAAATGCGGCAGATTTGCACTTGCAATGTATGTAGAAATGTTAGGAACTACTGTACCAACGTCAAAATCACTCAATGGAGAGACAGCCACGTTTCTATTGTGGATCGATGGGTGGAAATATTCACCCATCTGAATAACGCCGATTGCGAGTATAAAGAAATGGCGCAAATTGTAGAATACATTTTATGCTTGCCAGGAACTTCAGCATCTGTGGAACGAATATTTTCTGAAGTACACGATACTTGGACGTCAGGCAAAGCACAATTGAAAGTGGAAACTCTAAAGGCGATAATGATAGTCAAATGCATGCGTTGATTTTTATAATTATATAAAAAAAAAAAAAAAAAGTACTGCTTCGTCAAATTGCTTCAAACTCCAAATATGAAGCAACAACAACCACAGAAGGAGAGATTCAGATGGAAAGCGGAGACGATTCGGATAGTAAAAATAAAATGCTCAATCTTTAAGTTGCTTTTTTTTTGTTATTATTCAATGAATAAATTTTATACTGGGAAAAATACTGTTTTTCTAAAATTCATTAACTGCTTTTCTACAAATTTTAGGTGAAATATACTATAAAAATATCCGCTCCTTAAATATGATGGAAAGGTAAGGAGAATGTAGTATATATTCAACAGACATTTAGCGGATTACTTGGTAATTCTAAATTCATAAAAATGTATATGTTTAAATAGAAATTACTGCATATCATAAAATAAATACCTCCGCTCCGTCTATTTGTCTGTCTGATCGCAATAAACTCTAAATCTACCGAACGGATTTTCATACGGTTTTCTTCAATAGACGAAGTGAGTTATTAGAAAGGTTTAGCTTTAAGATTTTGCGAGAATTTGCTGTTTGTTTCAAAATCAAAGCAGTAAACTGATCGATAACGTTGTAGGTAGCAGAAAACAGTGTATTAGATACACATGCAGTATGATGATGTAATTCAATAATTGTATTTGAATTTGGTCAAATTCCCTTAATCTAATGAAAAATTCTATAAGTTGAAGTCTTCATAAGTCAATGGTAATTCGGTTTATGGTAGTTCGACTGTATTTGTATCTTATGTTAGATATTTGTTTTGTTTGTTGTAGATATTTGCATGCATGACTTAGGTTCCTCAAAAATTCTTTTTATATTTTATCAAATAAAAATGCCGCCAACAAAAACTAATGTATACACAATATTTTTTCGGTATAATTTGTCTATGCAAATTTATGTTGTTTTTTTTTATTTTTTTTTTTAAATTTTATTTTGGTATTAATTGCACGCAAAAGTGTTAAGTGCGTCAACAGGTTTTTCAACTTAAAAAAAAATCTTTAAAGCAAATGTAGGTTACAAAGATACAATACATTGAAGTTTCAACTGAATTTAATCTTAAAATTCACTCAATTAGTGCTGAGATGCTGATCTCTGTGCTGTTGCAAAACAGATAAATCTATCACACTTTCACCTTCTGCATAAGAAAATTATGAAATTTATCAAAAATAAATAAAGATAAATTCCCTCAAAAAAAAGTTGAGCAGTCAGTTGGTGGGTAGCTTCCTTTGATTTTAATTAAATGTATCTGTATCTGCATCTGAAAGCCACCTCACTCAACTTGTCATGTCACGTCTTCTTTTAAGTTGTTTTTTCTTCTTTTTTCAGGTTTTTTTTTTTTTTTTTGATAATAAAAAGATACGACAAAAAGTAATTTTTCATAAAAGTTGCATCTTCATGAAATTTAAAAATAAATAAATAAATAAATATAAAATGTATATATTTTCCTTTTAAAAATTATGCAATTCTGCGTGCAACATTACTTTGTATGTACTCATCTGAATGTATCTACATATGTACGAGTATGTATCATTGTATCTACTCGTACAATTACCGAGAAAAGTAAAATAAGCATGAAAATTAGCAACACTTGAAATGCATTAGCACTTGTTTTTATTGCTTTTGCTGTTGTTTGATTTGCAAGTTTCTTAGTAGTTCCGCTCTATTATGAAAGACTAAGACAACTAAGATATTGTGTGAAATATGAACTCACTCAATGATTGAGTGAATGAATGAATGCATGAATGAATGAATGAATGAATAATCTTCTTATGTACTCGTACAATACTTTCAAATTCATAAGTCATCGACACACTTCTTTTTCGATAAGCATTGCTGCATTGCATTGTGTATGGAATCCGATTGCGTAAATTTGTTAGTGTGACAACAAGTTTTTATTTTTTATTTTTTTTTATTATTTTATATATCAACAGCATCAGATATTTTAACAGAAATTACGCCATTAGGCTGCATAAAGATACTCGCACCAATGCAACCCAATGCAACTATACAATCAACCATCCATCCAAGCAAACCAATCAACCAACTAACCAATCTAACACCAGGCCAAGCTGTTGCTGCTGGCCAATGTGCGTAGCAAATTGTATCTTCTGGTTTTAGCTTATTATGCGTGTATCTTTTACTCTATTACAACAAATATTATGGCCCAGTTAAGGCTTAGACTTCAACTGGTTTCTTTTCAAACTAAACCATTGAACCGTTAAATATTGGTGAAGTGTTTTTTTTTTTTTTTTGATTTTTCAATAGTTTGCAATATTTGAAAGATACATTTGGAAATCTTAACTTAAGTTTAAATTATATTACAGACACTAATCAGTATCAGCAAAAGTTAAGCGAAAGCTTTTTTCTTTCTTTCTATCTATTTATTTGAATGAGATTTCCAAGTGATAAAATTATCATCATTCAATATTAGATAATAAAACTATCTACATACATATGAGTATAAGCAGCTTAAGATTAAGAGTACACAAAAAGATCTTTATATACTAAAGATATTGAATACAAAAAAAAAAAAAAAAAAAAACACAAAAGAGCTTATACTGTATACTCATATATACGTAGTAAGTATCTATGAGATGCTGAAGCTGATGCTTCCTTTTTTTAACTTTAGACAATTGAACACGTTCTTTCTTAAAGTTCATAAGATCATTTATTGGTAGATTGCGGGCATCGATGTATATACGAATATATTCTATGTCTATGTGTATTTGTATCTGCTGGTCTTAAGGAAGTTGGTTAGTTCTACACTTGTGCATGCTGATGTATTAAATTTCCAATAACAAAGAAATAGAAACCGCAAAAGATACTTGTTTTGCAATAACTGAACTAAAGAAGAACACGTGGTGCAGATACAACAATTGTTAATATAGAATATAAATGAATGAATGAATGAATATATCTATGCTTGTGTGATTGTATCTTATTGCAATTAGTTGGTTACGAATCTTAGTTGATTTGTTTATGGTTGTTGTTGTTGTTGTTGTTTTTTTTTTTTTGCTTTATGTTGCACGTGCGTTAGTTTAAAATTGAATGAAGGAATTTTTTCATATTCCAAAGTATCTTCTGTATGAAGAAAATACGTGTACAAATTGAGTGGTAATGCAGCAGCTGTGTGGTGCAGCTGATGATAATAATAAAGCATTAATACAAAAGTATCTCTATATAAATGTGACTTCAGAAGTACTAAAATATATTAGAGATAGAAAGAATTGAAACTTAAGCCAATTTGAAGAAAAGCTTAGTCATTAATTCTAAGAAATAATAATGCATGTGTGTGTGTACTATGAAGAGCACGTGTTATATACATTACAATACTTGTATGTTTGTATCTTCTCTTTGTTGTTGTAAAATATTAAAATAAATAGTAAATGCAAGGGGTTGCTTCATATGATGTTTTTTTGTTTAATGATATTTTTTACAATAACTTGTTATATGTTTGTATCTGGCATCTGTTGAGTATTATGAGTATGAGTATCTCAAAGCGGAAGTCCAGTTTTTTTTTCTTTATATATATTTTCTCCTACCCTTCTTCTTCACTCTCTCTCTCTCTCTCTCTCTCTATATATATACTTTGTTGCTATCATTTCCATTTTATACGATACATTTATTATATTAATAACACTCACTATAAATTACGCTCGATTACATTTTGCCAACCAACCAAACAACCAACATTTGTTTGTTGTTGTTGCTGTTTTTGCTGCTGCTGCTGCATATCGATTTCATTTCATAGATGCAACTTATGTTGTCGTTGCTTTGTTGTTTCTTGATTACTTTTGGCCGCATTCAATGGTCAATTATTTGATTAATTGCAGTGAAAGATGTTTGTCCACGTAAATGTAAATTGTTTCCTATGATTATTGATATGTGCAATACAAACAACATACATACAGATACTTTATATGTGCACCAGTTTTAGACTCTCTAATAGATACTTTTCATATATAACAACTACTCTTTATACACATAAGATATAAATCATCAAATCAATATCAACAAATGAAGTAAAATAAAATTCATTCAAAGTGTAACGAACTTTTATGTTTTATGTAGATAAAATAAAAAATTATAAATGCTTAAAGCGTTTTCAGTTTGTTTGTTTCAGAATTGCGTAAGATTATAACTGTTAACATAGCCTCAAGTAGTAGTACAAGAAGTATCTTTTTATATGAGTACATATACATAAAATTGGTTCAATGATCTGTTTGTATAAAAATAAATAATTTGCAGAAAAAAGAACAACAATCAATGAAGTGTGCATGCCTTTTTATTGATGATGATAAAAAGAACGTGGCAGCGGCACCCACAACATGTGAAAACATGTTGGTATGCCAAGCAAAAGCAAAAGAAGCAGAAGAAGAAGAAAAAGTATCTGAAGTACTGAAGCATTGTCACCATTATGTATATGTATTATAATATTATGGCTAACTTCAAGTGTTGACCAATTTCAATTGTGTCACTTAACTCCAAAATATAATAAAATAAAATAAAAACAAATAAAAACAAATAAAAGAAAAGAAAAGAAAAGAAAAATGTGGTCAATGCACTCATTCACTTTGTGTTTTGGGGTGTGCAAGCAAAACTTAAGGTAATCAATGATTAACATTTTTGTATTTTTCAAATACTCGTACTCAACAACCATCATCATAATAATATTTAATGTTCATAATGCAATCAAGCAACAAGTGAACCATACAAAACAAATGATGATGGTTGGTGACTTTGTAAATAGGGAAGTCAATCTTACAGGGTTTGATTGTTGGTCATTGTGGGTTCATAATCATTTCCTTGTTGGCTTAGAAATTGCAAAGATACAAATATATGTACAGTTAATAAACCTTTATTATATCTCTCATTATAAGTATTTTATGTATTTTTTTCTTTAATTTGATTTGATTTGAATTGATTATTTTTTTTTATTTTTATTTTTTTTTTTAAATTTGTTGCAATCAAAATTGTATAAAATTATCATTAACCACACACACATTCATTCATTGATCTCTCATGTCAATCTAACAAATGATCAATCTATCGTGAGAAAATTATCACAACCACCATCACAAAACAAAAAAGGTGTAAAAGATACATATTTCATAATGATGATTTATTATATTGTATTTTTTCATGTTAACTTAATTTAAAGAAATTTTGCAAACCAAGAAAAGAAAATAAAAATCTTTATTATATCTTCCTCTAAATTTAAAAAAGTACTTTCACTAGCAAATTAATTTTAACTTTATGTTTTTTGGTTAAAGATACAATATACTTGTTAGATACAAAGTATCTTAATAAAGATAGAAAAATGTTGAAATATTATAGAGAAAGATATTGAAGAGAGCGAGGTAGAGAAGGAGAATAGTAAAAAAAAAAAAAAAAAAAAAAACACTTGTCGTGCGAAAACAAATTTCAATATTTTGGCTATAAAAGATACATAGACAGATGAACTAACTGAGCGTCTCATCTCTCCTTTAGTGATTGTGTTGTTTGTTTGTTTGTTTCCGGTAGCATTGAAACGCGACGCTGTTTTGTTTTGTTTAGTATTTTGTTTTGTTTGTTCTCACTAAGCGTAACGCAGAAGCAACAGCAACAGCAGCAGCAGCAGCAGCAACAGCAACAGATACAAATAACCAACTAAACAACAAACTTAACTAGATGTTTATAATAAATTTTTGTGGTAACAAACGTCATAAACCAATTTGTTGAATGCATTGCAATGCTTTTTTTTCTCCCATTTTTATATTTCTATATTTTTTTTTTTTTTAACTTTGCACTTTCGCTTGAGTTGTTGAGTGTTGACTATTGGACTTGGATACTTGATTTTCGTTTGGTGTTTGGTGTTTGGATGTTGATGTTGATTTAATGTTGTGTGCAGTAACCCATATTTCCTACTAAATAAACACCACCGGATCTCTAACTATTGTATTATATTGTGTATTATAGTTGAGATCAAGATCAGGTGTCTCTTTTTTGTCTCGAATGCAACCAACAATTTCCTCCTATGCTTTGCAATTTTCCAATTTCCATTTAAAATTACAAAAGAAAAGCCAAAACAGACACGACACCAGATAACCAAACAAAGCGTGTCAGTCAGGAAATTTAGAACACACAATATTGCCAAGAAGCACAGCAATGCACCAACAAAAGATACTCTCGTATTGTCTTTGGGGACCAAAGTGAATCACTGAATGAGTGACAGACTGACATAGCAAACTTTTGTTGTTGAACAAATGACAAACGCAACTCAAATAACCAAAGTTGGTTGCATGGTAAAGTCAGTCATTCACTCATTCATTCACTCACTCACTCACTCACTGATTCAATAGTATTATATCTTTCTTTTCTTGTTTTCATATTTCCTTCTAACAACTTAAGCTAAGTTTCATTGATGAAAAAAGAACTGATGAGCGAGCATCAAATTGTAGTGAAAACTTTGTTGTCACTCAGTGAAATTCCGCAACTGTGTGCACGCTTTGGGTTTGGCCATATTTGAGATACTTTTTTTCATCTATGTGTTCATCATCATTATCATCATCTTTGCAACTTTTCCTTTTTCCGGCTTTTTAGAGGCCAACACAAATATGGAAACTAGAATTTTTGTCATAAAAATGTATATCTTTTGGTCTGCTGTCTTTTTTTCTTTACCCTTGTTACACCTGTTTTGGTATTTTGGTTGTTTGGTTGTTGGCTTAAAGCGATGCGATGTTGCGTGTATCTAAATTGTATAAAGTGAAATTTATTGTTGATGGGAAACTTGCGGCTAATTGAAATTGAAATTTGCACTGCACTCATCCTTTAAACCAGCTTTTGGTGGGTCACTTTCAAAAAAACAAAACACACAAAAAAAAAACTAAATTAACAACAAAAAATATGGGTCAACTGATGTACAAAGAGACAGACAGACAGACAGACAGACAGACAGACAGAGACAGAGAGAGAGAGAGAGAGAGAGAAAGAAAAAAACGAACCTTTTTAATTTGATTGCAAAAAAAAAAAAAGGTGTCTGACTGGTCGCATCTTGAAAACAGGTTAACAAAAAATTACTTTCAGCTATAATGGTCAATGTGAGGAGTTGATATTTTGCTTAATACATATTAAGTGTAGATACATTTGTTTCATGTTTAGATAAATTGTTTTTTTTTTTTTTTGATATGCAGATGTTTTTTTTGAATTTTTTCAACTTTAAAAAAATTAAATATTAGTTTAAGCATCATATTTCATCATTAGATATGTTTTTTTGATCCTCTTAATGAAAATTTTTTTAGCTTTAGATGCTTAAATTTCACCTTAAGATACATTTATTTTATTATTAGATAGATTTTTTGTATACATACGATAAATATCATTATTATGCTTTAAGATACTTTTATTTAATCAATACATGTCTTTGCATGCACATTTTTGAGTAGTTTAAGATATGTTTATGGCATTGAGATACTTTTTATTATATTTTTGATTATGTTACTCATAGGCAGATATATTTATTTGCTTAAATATCAGTATTAGATACATTTTTTTTTTTTTTACAAGATTTAGATATAATATTTAATACTACACCTAAAATTAAAAAGAAGAGTACTAGCTACCAATGCCTACGACTCTTAGATACATTTATTTTAAAGTTAGATACATTTTCTGATTCATAGATGTCATTTTTATGTCTTAAGATACATTTTTTTTTATCATTACATACACACACTTTGCATATCTTTGAATACTTGTAGCCCTGTTCATGCATTAAGATACTTTTCATTATACTTTTGATTATGTTACTCATATGAAGATACTTTTTTTTAAGTTTTTGTTTTTTTTTTTTGTTTAAATATTAATTATTATTATTATTTTAATGTTAGATACATTTTCTGATCCTTAGATGTCATTTTTATGTCTTAAGATACTTTTATTTTATCATTACATACACACACTTTGCATATCTTGGGAACACTTGTAGCCATGTATCATCATGCATTTAGATACTTTTCATTATACTTTTGATTATGTTACTCATATGTGTTACTTTATTTCAATATTTTTTAGATTTATTTATTTAAAATTCGGTTTTAGATACATTTACTTTATCATTAGATACATTTTCTAATTCATAGATTCCATTTTTGTTAAAATATTAAGATACTTTTAGATATTTTTGTTGCATATCACACACACATGAGCATGAGCCTTGTTCAATGTCATTAATTGGAACAGCTGTCCATATTTATAAATAAATAAATATAATGACTTCATGATCCACACGTTCCCGAAGACAAAAACAAAAAAACCGAAATAGAAAAACCAAACCAAACCAAACCAAACCAAATCAAATTCAATTCCAATCAAAATAAAAATATCAAAACATTGTAATTTTCCCACAAATTGGCTACAAAGAGTATAGCAAGCAACCGTTACTTTAAGCAGGCAAAATACCAAGAAAGATACAAACGAATTGGCAAACACTCAAATCTAACCAAGCAAAGCAGAGGCGTTACTAAATCAATTTACTGATTGACTGACAGGGGTCAGATACAATCACTCTCTCACTCATTCACTCACACACTCACTTACTCACTTACAATTTTTATTGATTGATTTAGAGGTCTCCACTCACTCATCCACTCATGTTTATGAAGATACTACGAGTAGTAGATGAGTTTAGGATCCCCATTCTACTTGAGGCATATACTCGTAACCAAGTATCTATGTTTGTATGCATGTTGTTTTGTTTTGTTAAAATGTTCATCAAGTCCATTCAAATCTATTGCATTTTATGGACGCTGACACTTGTGGACTTTGTTCTATGGGGGTTTCCATTGCTTATACATATTTATTTATAGTTCAAATTGTTTTCCAGTTATTTGTAGGTGTCCATGACATTTTGTTGATTGTTGATTGTGTTGTCTCGTCTCGTCTTGTCTTGTCTTGTCTTTTGTCTTCTGTTTTGTTGATACTACGAGTAGATACAATTAAAATTGAGTTTAAAGTTTCTGAGAAAAGAAAGAAAACCAAATAAAAATGTGCAAGCAAATACTTTTATAGTTCATAATTGTTGTTTGCGTTTTTAAATGTAATTTGATGCCACAAATGTTGTTGTTGTTGTTGTTGTTGCAATCAATGAAAAGCAGCAAACAGCAGCAGAAAATCAGAACGCAATTTCCACACATCCACATCCATGTTGTACATACTTAGTTGTAGATACAACTAACATACTAAGTATAATAATATACTTGGTACTACCATATATGAAGTCAGTGAACTCTTTTTGTTGTTTGTTGTTTCTTGTTGGTTCTCTTTCTTCTTGGTCAAATCAAAAAATAAAAAAACGACAAGAAGTTGAAGAAAAAAAAACTTGCTAATGCGTTTAAATAATAAAGTTAAAATGTTATGGCTCCAATTTTTTGTCTTCTTTAATATACTTTTTTTTTATTTCTTAATTTTTTTGTATCTTTTTTGTGTTGAACTTGACTTATAGCAATGAAAAAACAAAGCCATAACTGTTGTTCAAAACGTTTGTACACTATTTCATTGTCGGATTGAAATACAGAATGGATTCGCTCGTGTTTTCACGCCATACATCATCAACATCATCATCATTATCATCATCATCATCATCATAATGCTAAATACAATAAATGTGTAGTGTAGTAGAGCGTTTGTTATTCTTAAGCTCGCTTGTCCACAAGACAATGGATTGGGTTGGATTGGATTGAATGTTGAATGTTGAATGTTGGTAACTTGAGCTTCAAAATCCTATAGAGCCCACCGACTTTAATTCGGTTATTTTTCTTTTTTCATACTTACAATATATCTATGTGTTTGTGTGTGTGTGTGTGTAAAGCATATAGAAAAGAATGAAAATAACAAGATACATTTACCTTTTACTCTGAAAGTCTCTTTTGTTTTGTTTTGTGTTGTTTTGTTTTGTTATTGCTGCTTGTCGTTGTATCAAAACCTATATTTATTGTAGTAGTTGGTGGTGTTTTCAATGGCTTCTTTCTTTCTTTTCGATCAAAGCCGCGCTTACCTTATTTGGCACTTCGAAATACACAATAACAAAAACAATAAGGTCCACCAACAACAACAAAAGTATCTCCAACATATGTATGTATGTTACAATTGTTAGTTACCATGCCAATAATGATGCAAAATATATTTAAGGTTTTGGGCAAAAAACAAAATAAAAAAATCAAAACCAACTTACATATTTTTATAGCGAAAGTTCATTAAGGAAAACAAGTGTTTTTTTGTCCAGATTAAAAAGATTTGAAAGAGGAGGAGTTGAATAGACTATATAAAAGAAGACTTAAAAGGGTTATATGTACTACATACTAGGGTATGGAGGGTCTTTTGTAAAGCAAAAAAAAAATAGTAACTAATTTTGTTTAGACCATTGGTCTCCAATTTACGGCACGCGGACATCTAATGGTTTATTGTTGTTGTGATAAGTTGGATAAAAAAACATACTGGCAACTAAAATTGGCCCCCCCCAAGGCTGACAATTTTGTAGACCAATTGCTTAGAATTCACTTTGATAGACTTGTGATTTAGAGTAGTAGTATTCACATTTGTATATGAGTTGTGATAGTAGTTTGTTTTTAACTTTTTCGTACTCAACATTGTAAGAAATCAATTGAAAATGAATAAATTGTGTATTAATGGTTATGACTCAGTGTCCATTTGTCCATGCAATGTGAATAATTTTAAGAAAAATTTATTTGAAATTCCATTAGTAGAAAATGATATGAAAGAGACTCATATTATCATTGCCATTTTTTGTATTGGTCATGTCTTTGTGTCAATTTATGATTATCTTACCATATTCTATATTCTTCATTTTAAAATAAAGATCATGAAAATTAAGTACCAAAGAACTAATCTACTTAAGATTCTTTGTGTAGGATTTACTGTATTAAGAATACATTGAGTAAATATGTAATTTTCAGCATGAACATTAGTCATGTAATCGTGTCTGGTAAAATTATATTCTATGTTTAGTAGATTAGCTCACGAGAAAATTTAAAATATAATGTGACTTCATTTGAGGAACGAAAGCTGACAAATTAAGTGACAAATCAACCCCCAGTGTGGAGATATACGCATTCAAATATGAGCGATCACTGTTCCTTATATCATCAAAAAGTTAGAAACAAAGCAAAATAAGGCTCTTCCACGAATAACTAGTGCACTGTGGTTTATTGGGAACACCATATTGACCTTTTGATACAATAATGGTGATTGAAGTAATTAATTTCTTCAGCAGCCGATACAACGAAAGTTTGTTGAAGCACACAAATCCCCTGGCCGTCTGTTAAAAACCCTTACCCTTCATCCTATTTATCACCTTAATTGGACATCACATCATAAACATTCTTAGATGTCACGTTATCAAATAAAAATAATTAACTTGTACTTACAAGTTGAATGTTATAGGACATTGCTCTTATAATAAGTGCTCCTAGCATGTGCTCCTAGCTCCTACTGACTACCTCTAAATAGGATGTTATACAACGTTTTTTTTTTATAGTAAATGCTCGTAGCTACTACCCAACTGTTACGTTGGTTGATTACCGTGGTATAGTCCACTAACAAGCCACAATCCACACTTAAGTGCCGTTAGTCATATATGAGTAGACTACTTTACTTGACATAGTTAGAAGTTGAACAGTCTATGGGGACTTATGAATACTCCCTGGAGACTTTCTTTATGAACTCCTTTTTTTTAAAAAATTTGTTCTTGTTCTACAGATATTTTGTAGTTTTAGAAATGCATTCCATTAAAAATTAAAGTATGTCAAGTATTTATTAATGTTCTTACATTTATTGCTTTTCTAAAAAATAAAATATCTTTTCTTTAAATCTCCTCATTTCAAACTGCTATTATACAAAATCCTTAGTAATCTGCAACTACTGCAGACATCACTTCTATAGTGTATTTATAGGTCATGTGTGCTTATTTAACTCAATTTCACTTGTACTATTTTATTTTTAATTTTTTTTTTACTAAATTTGTGTTTAAAACAATCCTAAATCACGATTTGGCCCAGCTTTTTTTTTTTTGTATCTACTACATTACTTTGGCCCCAAAAATGAAACGCATAAAACCAAAATGATGTTAAAAATCCAGCAGACACCTTAAAACACCACACACCATGGGATATTTAACAACATTTTATATTTTGCCGGTATTTCTTTGTTATTTATTTTTATTTTTTGGTTGTTTTTGTTTTTATTATTATTTTTCATTATTATTTTGATGGTTGTTGTTGCTCATATAAAATGAATTTGCAGTTTAGCAGTGACTTTGCATATACTAACAATATAAAAGAAACGAATTCATGCCAAAAATACAATTAAATTGTTGTTGTTTTTTTTAAACGGAAACTAGTTCAAACAAAAAATAAAACCAAAAAAAAATATACTTATATATATTTCATAATCTTCAAAACATTTTGTTATATTTCGCACTTTAAATTATTAAACATAAAGTCAAGTGATATTAAATGTTGAATAGGTTAATCGATTTAATATATTCGTACTTACAATAAAATGCGGGATATAATACGAGTACTCGTATAAATATACAGTACATGAGATACATTTATACGTATCTTCACACTTATATAAATAAGTAGGTGTCTCTTGTTTTGAATTGAACTAAGCTAAGCTAAGCTGAGTTGTTGTATATCTAAGAGTCTAAGAGTTTGTTCATTGAAGCTTAGGCATACATTATTACTCGTATAAGAGATGGTTCAGTTCATGGCTTCACATGGCGACGGCTAAGGCGTTGTCGCTGATTACAAAATCGATTGCAACTTGTAGAAGTCATTCATTCGAAGAAAGAAAAAAAACTACACTTCAATACTACAATATGTTACATTAATATGTAAGTTGGTTGGTTGGTTGGTTGCATTGCTTTAAGTTTTCCTGTTGTTGCATTGCAAATTCATGCAAATGTACGAAGCCAAGTTACTTGTTAGTTGCTTAGATACTTTAGATATAAAAGACACAATGTGGTTGGAATGGAAAAGATCTCAAAAAAGTCCAAACTCCAAAAAAGTTAATTTGCGTGAAAGAAAAACACTTTTACTTTTATGTGAATGGCAAACTTTAGTTTAACTAACAACTAACTAAGTAGTAAGAGTAACAAGTCAAAATACTAAAAACAGTCAAAAAAACAAAATAACAAAAAAAAAAAAAAAAAAAAGACAGAAAAAGATTCAATTTTTATTACCTTGTGTAAGTTTTGCACTTGTTGTTTTTGTTGTTGTTGTCTGTATAGCCTAGCCGCCTTTTCAATGTTTAAAAAAAAAAAAAAAAAACTATCAAGAAAAAATAACAAAAAGTCCATTAAGTCACAGACCCGCGCACTACTACTAGACCAGTCAGCGTTTTGACGGCCTTCTGCGCAACCGGTAAACCAAAACTAAAGATTTTAGTTTCAACTATGGAAACTTCATCATGACTACGTTCGCCAGCAGCTTTTCTTTGCATTGCTTTGATCACTGATCACCACTGTGGTCTTGGTCTTGGTATTGGTGGTGGTGGTGGTAGCAATAGTAGCCTTGATTGTTGTCGTGCTGCGTGATTTATCCAGGAGTGCACACGAATCCAAGCTGCCGCCATGAAATTTCGTTCATTGCCAAAATGTATCTAAAGCAACTGAAAGCAAAGCAAAGCAAAGCAAAGTCAAAATTTCTTGTTCATGACAACGAAAAGCAAAAATATTTTGGTAGCCAAAATTCGTGTGTCTAGGGCGTGGTTAAATTGTCAGTCTTTTATACACATGATTACACAAAGTAGTATTAGATAGACCCACCACACCAGACTACTACATTAGACTAGACACGAGACTAGACTAGATTAGATTAGATTGAATGAACATAGAAACTATGAGTGAGAGACTATGACTTTCAATTAACTAAAATGAACCTGGAAGGAGAAGGATTTTCTGTTAATTTCTTGTTACCTGTTTGATGTCAAAGCAAGTGTTGTTGTTCCCTTTTGAATTTTTGTTGTTGATTTAATGAAGTTGAACAATGAGATTTATAGCCCAAAGAATTGAACTCAACAACCTGAAATTTAAAAACCAACCAAATGATTTATGAGTGAAAATATTCAACAATACAAAGAAAAAAATTGTGGTTTTATTTGTCTTTCTGTCGGAGATCAAAGATAGAGTTTTGTCCACGACTTTTGTCTTATTGAACATGGTGAGCGTGCGAAATACTTATATTTGAAGTTAGGCATGCGTATTTATATTATTTTATATACAAAAGGGATTCAGTTTATAACTTCATCATATTTAAGCCGGATACGGTTGTTGGTTATGAATAGGTAATTCAATTTACTGAAAATTCTGACATTTTTTCAATTTATTAAAAGTTTAATTGATGTGGTTGACAATGATTATGATGATGATGATGTTGATGATGATGCAATTTTTAATTACAAGTGGGTGGTTGTCAGTTGTGTGAGTTGAGTTGAGTTGAGTTGAGTATCTACATAAATGCATTTGCTGAGTTTAAGTATTTAAATTGTTTATATGATGAGATGAGACTACATTGTCAAATGTCTATGAATACAAAAAAGCATTTAAACTATTTGTTCATGTTGCAACAATTAAGACACTTTGATCTTAAAGTTTATAGTTGTTCCCACGGATTACCTTCTTCTCTAATATTGTAGTAAAACATACGTACGTATGTATGAGCCTAAAGACTCTTTTTTTTTCACATTATAATGTGAGTATCTGATGAGTGAGTGACTGAGTGACTGACTCACTGTTATGTGGCAGCAAGTGGCAAAGAAGTGACAGTGGTAGATAGACAATAATGAAGAAGAAAGAAAGAAAGAAAGAAAGAAAGAAAGGAAGAAGAAGAAAAAACTATAACAACAAATTGATGGCTCGATTGTTGTGTATCTGAGCATGATTTGCTTTGCTTTGGTTTGGTTAGGCATCATTTGCACCTGAGTTTAAGTTGTGTTTAAGTTGAATTCAGTGCGCTTTCGTTTTTTTCGCCGTCTATAAATTACAGCAACAACATTTATGACTTCACAATCTTGTGGTAAGTTTGTTCCTCTTCCTTCCTCTGGTTTCCTCTTCCATTAAAATGATCTATAATTTCAAACAGTTCAACATTGAACATAGATGAAGCGCCCTCCCTCTCTGTCGGGGCTTTTCTTTTTTCTTTATTTTTTTTTTATGTAGTTTTATTTTTAAAAATGGGCGTTTGGAAAAGCAATTTACATGGTTAAGCAATAAGAGTTCAACTTTGGTTTAGTTTTAGTTTGGGCAAAAGTAAGTTCATAGCACCCTAGAAAGTAGGAAATGCTACACTTTAGTCTGCTGTTGCTGCTGCTGCTCTATTGTAAATTTAATATTTTTCAAGCGAAAAGAATTGGCAAACACCAAATTCATGTTCATTTATTTACTTATCCATCCATCTAACGATCTACCTATCTATCACAAAGATATTATAACAGCACATTGCATGAATAACTAAATGTATCTACATACATACGAGTATATTGAAATACAATAATAATAATAATAATAATAATAATAATTATAATGAGATATGTGTGTTCATTATTATGTGTATCTGTTGCCTACAAATATAACAAGTGAAAGTAATCAGATACATAAAAATTATATTGAAAAAATAGTTGAATATTGAATTGAAATTATTATTCAAAAATGATTGAAAAATAATAAAAAAAGTAATTGTTATATTTACGTCGTTCAATTTGATTTTGGCCTAACTGAATTGGATTTTGTTGTGTTGTGTTGTGTTGCGTTGTATTGTGTGTGGGTGTTTTGGTGCTTGGCTCTTAAGACAACAAGTCTTGATTGAGTTAAGGTATTCAATAGTTTGATACTTTGATGGTGAGTTAATTGCGAAAGTTAGAGCAAAGCAATATTATGTTAAGTATAATATTTTTGATTAAGAATCTGACAATGGTGATTGATTGATTGATTGATGTAAGTACATATGTCACTTGATGTATCAAAAGATGTATAAGATTATATAGTAAATGAGATCATTTGCCTTTAAAGGAAGTAAAGCCATTTAAAGAGTCTTAGCTTCAGAGACATTTTAAATTGTAAAATATTAAGTATTCATAAAATATACATGGCAAATGTCTTACTAAAATTAGATACAAATACATGACCAACAGGGAAAAACATAAGTACATGTAAACAATTGAGTTAAATGGAAATCAATATGTCTAATAGAAGAAAAAGTAATTCTTTGCGAAGAAATAGAGAATCGTCTATTGAACTTCATCTAAGTTCATCTAAGTCTACATAACTCACAGAGATCCAAAGAATTATCCGAATACAAGTCCATGAGGTCTCCTAATTTGAGGTGAAATAATATGGTCTCTGTCATTATGAGTCAATTATTGAATACTAGCGTACCCGACGCTGCTTAGCATCACTATATTGGATTTATTACACTTTGAGTATCAACAGAGAATACATTTTGAGTGATATTTTAGTTAATTCAATATCCCGGGAATGGGGACACATATCGTGACCAAAACTATCCTATGTTCAAGCCAGGAACTAACCATATACATTCAAAAAATTTCAATGCAATCAGATGAACGATATGGCAGCGTATAACATACGAACAATTTAACATACTAATTTTTTATATATCGTATTGGGTATATAAATAAGTTTTGAGGATTTTTGTAGTGACTTTGAAGCTTTATTCCGAGGAACTGATACAATGCATTTTATTCATAATACTGTCCATCAATAGCTACGAGTTTTTCCCATCTTTCAGGCAGCATACGGATTCCGCGTTGGAAATATTCCTCGTCTTTTCCAAAACTCGACCCATATTTTGGCTTGTTCGAAAGATGTGAAGTGCTGCTTGGCCAAGCCATGAGTCATCGACCGGAACATGTGGTAGTCGGAAGGATCAATGTCTGGAGAATTAGGACATCCCATTTTAGTTGTTTGTAACGATTCCCAGTGATGGTTTCGTTAGACTACCAGATGCGCAGCATTAGCTTTTTGCCATGAATATTCGGTTTGGCCGTTGAAGTTGATGCATGACCAAGCTTACCCCATAATTTTTTGCGCTTTGGGTTGTCGTAGTGGATCCACTTTTCGTTCCCCGTCACAATTCGATGCAAAAAACCCTTGAAATTGCTTGTTCAGTCACTCCCAAAGTTTTAGCGAGCTCATTTTGAGTTTGGCATGAATCTTGGTCCAATAAGAATGATCCTGTCGATTGAATAGTTACAATGTTTGTTGTAAGTAAATATGAAAGATGAATGTGCAGTTTACAAAGAAAAGTAAAATTAGCGGATATTCTTCCTACACCCGAGCCATAACACTCTCTTCAAATATGATTGACGAAGCAGGTCGTGTCGATACTAAGTATAACTATAAAGACATTATTTTGTAAGACAGATCCGCTGTGCTGAAGTGATTAGTTCTCGTTTTTCTTTGATTTCATCTTATGATGATTCTTAAGTAAAATCCATGACAAATAAGGTTCCTCCAAAAGCTTCAAAATATGACCAAATTCTTTTCAGTTAAGATAATTCAATGTTTACTTAGAAACAAGTAAGCAGAACATAACTAATTTATAAATTTTATGTAAACTTAGACTTTAATTTAATGGATTCTCTTTAAGAAGGATTATTAATTACATTCAATTCTTTATGGTCAAAAACCTTTTAATAATCATTTGCTTCTTCAAAAAATTGCTTTTCATTTAATAAAGTATTCAATTAGTTTCGCCTTCAAAATATTGTATGAGTAAGAAGTATGTATAACCATTATTTAATGACCATAAATACATGATCAAATTTCATAATTATTCATATACTCGTACATAATATAAGAAAAAATCACCTAATTACGCAACTTCAAGCATCAGTTAACTGTTACCATCTCTTATAGAGTTCAACAAGGTCTTTATTGATAGCCTAATATGAATGTATGTCCAGACTTTTTACTACTTATTTATATGAGTATATCTATCTATCTATCTATCTAAAGTATCTAAGCTTCACATTAAATAACAACAGCAAACTATAAATCAAGAAAATGAATGTATAAGCAATTCGTATCTATTTTTTTGCATCTATTCCGAGTACCATGTACAATGTATAATACAATATCTTTGTGGTCTGAAGCGTGTGTTAAATGCTGCTGCCACTTATAGTATTTATTAGTATTATAGTAGTTGAGTTGTCGTTTTCAACTCCTTCTGCTGCTGTTGTTACTACTGAGGTTGTTGCTGTGTTATTGTTTGTATCTGAAACAATGTTGTTGTCGTTATTGCAACCATTTACGCGCTTCTTACCACAAAAACACAGCATCAACCAGCATCAGCAAGTGAGCAACCCAAAAAGATACGTACATTTTCCTGTAATTCCTTTTACTGTCTTTTGGTTTTTGCCACACGCTGCCATTTTATTTCATTTCATTACATTGCATTGCATCGTGTTAACTCACGTTCATTCACATTTATTCACACACAACATTGCACACAATTTTGGCGATTTAGTTTCTATTTTGGTTTTAATTGAATTTGACGTTTAGTTTTGAATGAAAAAAAAAATAAAATAAAAAAAACTTTAAGATTTACTATATAAATGTAGTAGCGCGACATCTTTAAATCATGTTGTCTTTCTGTCTGTCTGTCCGTCCGTCTGTTTGTCTATATGAGTCGAATGAGTATCTTAACAAGGAGCACACGCAATTGCATCACTTGCACTCGCATTCACTCTCCTTTTTTTTTTTTTTTTTTTGCGACTTTTGACTTTCACTTTTTACACTTTTATTTCTTATTATATTTACAATAAATGTATTTAATTTAATTAAATTGAATTGCAATGAATTTCACACAAGGATTAACTATGTAATTGTATCTCTGAAAGCTCTGAAACTTCATCAAATGAAATGAATTACTTATTGTACTAAGTAAAGATAGAAGTTCATAGTTCAATGATGTGATTATATTGTATTTTTGGGCGTGTAATTTATTTCATTATTTTGTAGACAATCAATAAATGATTGATTGATTGCATGATTTGATTGAATGTTGGACATTTCAATAAATTTATAATACAATTGCAAAGCATTTGGCATAATCAAATTCACAATCGAAATATATTCATTCCTCAATATTGCATAAGCATCTTTAGGTACTCAGTACGAGTATTCAATATCTTTTAGTATGAGATGCAGAGTAAGATATTTTGCAATATATCGTTCAACAATAGCATCAATGCTTAGTTGGTTTTTCATTTTTCTGGTTGTTTTTCTTATTGTACTTAGATTTTCATGCAATATTCATGTGTCTTGTGCATGTTGATGAATTTCCTGAATATGAACTTATGAAATCTGCTAACAACAAAGAAAAACTAACAGCAACCCACACATGATCCAAAAGATACAAAAAAAAAAACAAACAAAAAAAAACACAAACGTGCAAATAATGAAAACTCAATCAAGTAAATCCTTTAAAGCCTCTGATGATGATGATGATGGTGATGATGATGGCAGCTGCCGATCTAAGTGAGTGGGGACGAGTGAGTGACTCACTGACTCGACTCAACTCAACTCAACTCATATGAATGAATGAATGACTGACAAGACAACATTGCGTATAGCAAAATATATCTATGTATTTGTGAAACAATAAATTTGACTACATATTTTGAAAAACAGTTAGTAAGATATGCAGTTTGTGCTGCCTTTTGTAATAACAAAGATTTGTATATGTGATTTATGTGGGCCTATGATGGTGGGTTTTTTTGTTTGTTTTTTTTTTTTGTTTGTTTGTTGGCATCATCATCACTTTAGTGGTTTAGCTTCGTTGCTTTGCTGATTAATTGCAAACAATACAGTAAATAGATAAAGTATCTTCATCAACAAACAATTCAAACAATTCAATTCAATTCATTTCAATTCAATTTAATTAAATTTACTTTATTTTACTTTACAATCATTCATTGTTTGTTAAAACTGAGTATCTCAAGCAAATGTTATGAGTAGAGTAGCACAAAGGAAGTTTTTATTATTTGAATTATGTATTTATTAATTTATAATTTTAATAAAATATGCCAACACACACACACACACACACACACTTTCTATGTGTGAAATAATGTTAATTAGATTGAATAATGTTTACAATTAACACAAATTTTCACACTCCAAACAAAACAAACCAAGTTAAATATAGTAAAAGACACAGAGAGATAGTAGATAGTAGATAGAAGGAAAGAGGTAAAGAGGTTAAATTCATAGACTTTGATGGCTTTTGATGGTGACTTTGGTGACTCTTTTTTTTTTTTTTGGTTTTTTGAGAAAGTACCAAAAGATAAACACAATTGTCAATGTCGGTAGATTACAAAGATCTAAGAGTAAACCCAAACCAAAGTCAAGGTCTGACTTTGGGAAGTCATTGAATATCAATGAACTAACGAACGAATGATCATCGAGCGACCTTTCCCAGTGACATAGAGAAATTTTCTTTCTTTCTTTCTTTCTTTCGTTTTCTATTGGAAAATTGAAATCGAATATAAAATTCATTGATTTGGAAGTCAGAGGACCTCGAAATTTAAGAAAAATACATTCGAATTTCTTTATACAAAGTGTGCTAGTCAGTGACTTTTGCTATCGACAACCGACTCACTGCGTCACTACTATCTTTAAATAAATAATCTTTATTTTGTTTCTTTTGTGGTCCGTGCATTAAAGTCAATAAACTGTAAATATATACAAAAGAAGAAAAATGTATGCCCGCCCGCACTCACAGTTACAAACACACAGACACACACACACACACATATATATATATATATATATATCTATATACGTGTATATTAACTCTCAGGTAAACTTAAACGGTTTTGTTGTACACATTCACTCATGTCGCGCATTGTTTTTGCATGCATTTGCAATGCCAATAATAAGATACAACGACCGTCTGTCTCTTGTCTGGGTTGCAATGCATTTCATTTATTTCTTGTGTTGTTTCCATGAAACCAAAGAAGAAAAACAAAAATGAATAAGTAGAAAACAAAAAAAAACAAACGTTTAGCTTTAATTAAACAATTTCACTTAGTGGGCGACACTCAATGCGCATGCGCAATCACACAAACGACAATCGACTACTACTATGAGTACTAGTAGTCAAAGTAGTCAATTCTTCTTCTCTTGACTTCCTTTCTCTCCCTCATTCATCTATCGATATTGTATTTATTGAACAAGTTTATTGACCATTTTAAGTAAGCATTAAGTGAGTGAGTGACCAAGTTGTGTTGTTGGAGTTTATTATAGTAGTACAGGCACACGACTACATACAACAAGAAGTTTCAACTTTCGTCATATAGATACTAAATCTATCTGAATATGTATTATAAACATGAGTATCTAAAGAGCATAATAAGCATTTAAAAGTCGTTAATCAGCTGAACTGTAAATGCATGCAAAACATTAAACATTAAACATGTTATTTAGAATGGAAAATGTCAAGGTGCTCTGCACTTCTAAACTTCATTTCATGTTCATTTCATGTTCATTTGTATATCTAATATTATAAGTATCTAAAAACCTTCTTCTTTGTTGCTGTGGTTGTCGTGGTCGTCGTGGTGGTCGTGTGTGTTTTCCTTAAGATATTAAACCAAAATGAATCACATCTAATAAAGTAGTAAAAACTTAAGATTTTTATGTATTTTCTTGTGTTTAATGACTTAAGCCATATGCATATGAATATATTTATTATGCCTACAGATACAAATATTATACATATGTTGAATATGCTTGCACATACTAGTACTATAATAATACATAACATAGGAGATACTTTACTTATAGTAAATATATTGAATAAGCATCTCGTGACTGCGTGACTTGAGCTCAAGCAGCAACAACAACAATAACAACAATAGCAAGATTAGTAACACCAGCAACACCAACAACACCAACAACAATATTGACAATTAGATATACACATATGAATGTGTCTATGTCTGTGTCTGATGTTGTTGTTGTCTGGTTACCTATTAAACTTTTAGGTTAATAAGATTATACAGCGCAATTAGATGTGTGAACATTTTGTATTTGTTATTATTTTTTTTTTTTTGCTATTTATTTTCACTATTTATGTATCTATGACAATCAGAATAAGATACTTTCTTTTGTACATATTTTCTCTTAATGAATGAATGAATGAATGAATTTGCTAAAAAAAAAAAAACAACATTTCATACTTTATTAAGGTCAGCGTGGGTTTCCTTTTATTTTTTTTTTTAGTAAATAAAAATATAACGCAACAAATTAAAAGTAACCAAAACTAATTTTTAATTTTTTTTTTATTTTTTCTAAATGTTTCTTTGCAGATAACCAAACTCAATGATATTGAGCTAATCAATAACACGAAAAATATACAAAAAATAATGGGAACAACAACTACAAAAACAGGAACAGGAACCTTAACTGTAACAACAGGAATAAATGCAACAAATATCAATAAGAAGATACCTTCATCATTAGATATCAATACAAGAACAGAAACAATGTTAAAAGAATATCATTCATTGCCACATGAATTGGAATTAAATACTCAACCACAACATGGTGGTTTACTAAAACAGACAACAGCAGCAACAACAACAACAACAACGACATCATCTGAAGAAGCAGAAGAAGTAAATACAAAACAGCAACATGACTTCAAGCATCATCATCATCATCAACATCAGCAACAGCAGCATCAGGAGCATCAACATCAAATATACAGGACAAAGGTACAGAATATTCCCATTTAAGGTATTTTTTATGCAGATGAATAAATGTGAATTCTATTTCCAGGACAATAACAATTCCGATTCGGATTCAGCATTGTCGTCGGCGCCACCATCTATAAGTCCACAACCACCACCAGCAGGCCTGGATAGCGTTGATATCTGGCAAACGGTAAGAACAAGAACACAATCACAATCACAATAACAATAACAATCAAGCATATACACTTTTGTATTTACAATATACACTTTGATTTGGTTGAGATTTACTATTTTTAGATATTGGAGCATGAGTTTAAAATACTCATACAATACTAAACAAGATTTCAATTATTCTACTATATTCCCTACGCAATTACAATTGTATCATGTGAATATTCTTTATTGTAAGATGATGTTGGTAATAAAATTTAAAGAAATAGAAGTTCAATTCTTCGATCTATAATTTCTAAGCAAAATAATCTTTTAATATTTGAGATGTCCAGTTGAAATTTCACTCACAGTCTTAAGCTTTTAGTATACCATAGTTTAATAAATAGTCTTTGATTTTTCATATAAATTTAAGACTTTATAAGTATAAACATCGTGAGATATGTTCAATCCTTAAGAACTTTACTTTTTAAACAAATCAGTTTTTGAGATTTTTATCTAAAATTTAGATCAGAGTTTTAAGCTGCTCATAATCGTTTGTTTATTGGAAGTTATCACTCTCAAAAACATTAAGAATTTAAAAAGAAATTTAATCATTGTGAATGATTTTTTTAAAAGCTTAGAATTTGAATTTCTTTAAAAAAGCCTCTTCAATTTTTTAGTTACTTTTCAGAGTCGCTAGATTGTGAAAAAACATTTTTTTTTTTCAATATTGAAAATGTCAACTTAGTAATGCCTGGCAGTCGCCTGGTGCGTTTGCTCCATTGCAGAAGAAAACCAAAATGTAGTCTTGTGGTCCTCCGGATTAGGATTGCATGGCCCTACGATTGCTGTGTGTCATTACATCGGTTAGTGTTGAAGGCGTTCAGGTCCTCAACTATCGACAAGTTCATGTCTCTATAAATGATTGAATTCTCGTTATACCAATGGCATCCTGTCATTAGGCTCAATGTCTTGTTCTGCAAAATAATCCCTCTATTCCGTTGAGTTTTTGATAATTAGGAATTAAAGTTTTCATATAAATTTAGGTCTTCATAATGAAGTGGATAAAACTATAAAAAATAAATTACAATGATTGGATCAAAAATAAAAGAATTTGACAAATTTAAATAGAACACAAAGCAGAAATTTTTTAAAACTGAAAATTATATCATATAAAACGAACAGTGATTTCAATTTTTTGATATATTTATGCATAGAACTACTTTAATTTTGAGGATACAAACATAAAATTTCTTTGAAAATTTACTACAAAATCCAAATAATTTTTTAATTTAAATATAAATAAAGCAGTTTGTCATAACTTCCATAGAAAATATTCCTAAAAATTTGAATGTCTTTATTATGAAAATATCTTCATTAATTTCTATGTGAATATCCGCATTTATCAAGGGTATTTCATCTTCCATACAACTGATGAAGTTAATGTATATATTTTTTTTTGTTGATTGTTACTTTTACTTGACAATAGAATCAAGCCGAGCAATCAAGTCTCACACGACGAAGTATGAGTATCTTATTTCTGGTAATGATTAGCCAAAAAAAAAAACAAAAAAAAAGATTGTGAACTTGAAGTTTTGTTTATTTGTTTTTGCAATTTCTTACGTTTTTAGGCTTCAAATAATCATTAATTTTTATATTCTTTAATTTTCAAAGTTTCCATTATTCGAATAATCATAAGAAAATATAATGACTTGGCTTAAAAATACATACAAATGTACTTAACATTAATGAGAATTGAATAAACAAAGTGTTGGTTTATTAAAGAAGTTTGTTTCTTAAGTCTTTCGTTTTTTTTTTATTTAATTTTTTTTTTTTTTGGAATAGAAAATTCTAAATTATAACATTATCTCTATTCCATTACATAGATACGCACTTATACACAAGATATAGAAAAACTTCAAAAGGAAATTGAACAGTTATACAAGGAAAATGAACGTTTGAAAGCCGAATTGACTATTGCTAAGGATGAGATACTACAAACAGAAAAATATGCAATGGAGGTGAGTAAACAAAAATAATATCACAAAAGATATACGAAATAATATAAATCTTTATAATTGTTTTTATGTATATGTCAAGGCTACAACAGCGAATGCCAAGTTGAATGAATTAAATGATAGAATCAAACGTATGGAGGAGCAAGAACATCATCTACACAGCGAGGCCAATGAGTTGCGTGAACAAAATGAGCTTTTGGAGTTTCGCATCATAGAATTGGAGGAGACCAACGATAAGGTGAGTTTGAAAATAAAAGCTTTACAGAAAAGTGTTGCATACTTTTAGGTGTCACCTTATTTATAATAAAAGCTACTGTTAAGCAGTGGCTCACTCATCCCAAATAGTGGCGATCTTATGAATATTAGAAGAGTCTTTCTTTGTCTAAAAATGTATGAAGTCTCTCTTTCTATCCATCGAATTGCTTTAATCCTTTATATTGTCGCATGCATGAGTAAGCTACATAAGCTTGGGTTGATTCATAAGAAAAGATCTTGCAGCTGTTTGGCGCCAATTGGCATTTAGTCACCTCGTAATTGTTCCCACAGTTTCTTTCATTAATTCAAATTATAGATTGCAACCACAATTGAGTCACACAAATTCATTGATCTGACTGATTGAAATGTTGTTGTTGCTTAAATTTATTACTCTAAAAAAAGTTGTGGCAATATTTTGAAGTTGAATTGAATTGAGTTGAGTTTGAAGCATGAATGGGTCATACAATAAATAGTAGTTAGGTAGATACGTAGATACTTTTGTATATAAACAAAATCGACCAACCAACCAACCAACCAAACAACCAACCAACTAACCGACCGACCGATCTAAGTCAATTGTCAACCAAGTGTCATGTTATATAAAAGCAACAACAACAAAAGACAATTGAACTGACCGCCGTTGCCGACAAAACAACATAAATGCAGAACGTGTGAACTTGTTGTTATGGTTCGAGTTCAGATACATTTTAAATGAACGAACAAACGAACGAACATGTATCAATGAGAGAGCGCGTGGGAGAGGTGAGAGAGAGAAACAGAAATATCGAGCAATTTAATGTGCCTTGAGCTATTTCAATTTTTAAGTTTTTGTATTTTTTGCTAAAAGCTTCGCTCGTTTGCTTTACCTTTGTAGAGTTCATGAATGAATGAAATACAATAAATGTTTGCCACGTACAACAACAACAACAACAACAACAATGACGAGAACAATAATAAAAAAAAATAAATAAACAAACAAATGTACGAACAGACAAAGTACCAGAAAGAAAATCATAAAAGATATAACAAAGTCTCAGTACGTTTAGAAACTTAACCAACGACGCATGCGCGCGCGCTCTTTTTACACTTCAACACTTGAATCATTGAATTCTTTTAGAATTGTCGTTTTGTTTTATTTTGGTTTTTTTTTTTAAGAAGTAGCACATTGGAAGGAGAAAAGTATCTAGATACTATAATAAACAATTGTTTATATACAAAAAATATAACAAAACAAAAAAAAAAAAAAAAAAAAACGGAGAATCGGAATCAAATGTAATAAAACAAAACAGAAACAATTGAAATGTTGTTGTTCATCGAAGAAGAATGTAGTATGTAGTAGAAATTGTTAAGTGTGTTGCTTTATTTGGATTTTGGCATTTAACAAGAAGACAAAAAGAAGTAAAAAAATAAATATAAATAAATAAAAAAAAAAAAAAAATATAAGAAAAATTCGGCATGACTTATACTCGTTGCAAAATCGTGACAATAACAACGGGTTAACAAATACACAAGGAATGGCAAAGATTACCAAAAAAAATATGTATGTCGTCGTCGTCATCATCATCGCACATTTACAATATACAACAATAGTTTATAAAGTGAAAGATACTTCGTACATGTATAGTTTTCTTGTTAAAATATACTTTTCTTAGTAAAAGATACTTGTTATGTTTAAAGATGCTTAGTTTCTTTGCAACATTATAGTTTTTTTTTTTATTTTAGTAAAATATATAAAAATATACTTTTTGTTTAATAAAAGACATAATTTAATTTTAAAAATATTTAATACAAATATATGTAATTTTTTCATGTTAAAATATCAATAAATATATCACGTCAATCTATAAAAGTCTCCTATTTCACTAAGAAAGTAAAGTTTTTTTTTTCTTTTTTTGAAATTAGACTTTATTTATCCTTTTAAAGTGATACACATTCAAGTCCTTTTAACTTTTTGTTGCCTTTTTGATAGAACGATTTGTCTTTGCTCATAAAATAGATCTTAGTTTCAGCAATCACTTCTTCATTGAAGCCAGAATTCTTTCCTTGTAACAATTTTTTTGTACCTCTTTAAAAAGCCATTAGTATCTGAGGGACTCGGCCTAGTAATTATGGTGGATGAGAAAGCAATTCGAAGTGTAATTAATTCAATTTAACCTTTGCTTTCATCGACTTGTGTGACAAGGGGAATAGTCCTGCTGGAACATCATTTTTTTTTTCTTTTGTATGTGAGGTCTTTTTTCTTGATTTTTGCAACACTCAACCGATCCAATATTGCTACGTAATGTGGATGCCATAACCTTGCCAGCTGACATTTGAGTTTTTGTTGGTAGCTTTAGACGACTTTCATCGTCTGCTGTACACTCAGCTGATGATCTTTTTGATTCTGGTTTGTAGTAATAGATCCATGTTTCATCTATTCTCAAATTGTTGTTGTTGTTGTTGTTGTTTTTGGTTCGGTGTGGGTAAATGCGACATCTAATTCGAAAACAACTAAAGCTTGCTCAAATTTTTCTTGTAAAATTATAAACACACTGCCTTCTGACATCTTTAAGGTTTGAACTATTTCACGAAACTTCACTTTACGGTCATTCAAAACTATTTTGTGGACTTTTTTTTATGTTTCATGACAAATGCCCATTTTGGGCGAACAGAAAGTTCATCAACATCGGTGCTTATATGACCATATTATAAAACAATTAACTAACGTTCGATGGTTCATTTTGATAAAGCAAAATCCCCATAACACATGCCATGCCATTGCTTTGCTATAAAGATATGTTCCTCATCAAAAAATAAGTAAATAAATAAATAGAAAACAGTTTCTAATCGAAAGTCGAATATAAGTTTTTTCCATTGTTTTGAAAATTACTAAACTGGGGACTGTAAATCCAATGTAACCTATAACCTAATTATCAGAATGTCATGTAATTTTGACACGTTTAACACGTGAAAGTTGGTACTTTCCAGAAATTACATATATGGCAAGGAGACTTCTTGAGTGATGTGTTAATATTAGAAATATGTATATTTTCTTATAAAAAAATACTTTTTAGTAAAAGATACTTTCAATTTAATCACATAATGATTAAAAGATAAATATTTTTATTAAAAATATAAGAACTATAATTTCATTGAAAAAGGATTTTAATTGCTAAAGAGACTTTCTTTGTTTGGAGGCAGATTTTTTTTTTTTTTTTTTTATATAATTTGAATGATTTTCATTCTTTTTATTTAAATAAAATTTGCATTGATTATAAAAAAAAAAATAATAAAATTTTGTTAATGCATTGAGTCATTTGTTTGTATATTTTAAAAGATACTTGGTTGCTTGTATTACAAGAAATGTTTTTATGTTTTGCAGTAAATTTTAATAAAAATTTATTAATTTTTTATTGAAATTTTATTGGGTATTTTGCTAAAATAAAACTAAAAATAGACAGCAGAAGATACATTATTACGTAATATACTAAACTTCAATTTGACAATCAAAGATACGCCACACCTACGCCGCCAATTAATAGTTTGTATTATAGTTGTTTCTTTCTATTTTGTGTAAATAATCAAAAAGATAAACTAAACAACAAACAAAACATTAAATATGATCTGTGATGATGATTTTATATGCTTAGTAAGTGTTTTAATAAATGAGTTTAATTTATATTTTTATTCTAAATGTGACACCTACATTTTACACTTAAAGTTGTTGTGAAGTGAATGCTTTATTTGGTTTTAAAAAATATTAGATTATTGTACATTAAAATAAACCTACTTAAATTAGCCTTAGTTAGCATTTTGAACTTGAGAGTTAAGTACGCCAATAAATAGTGGAGTGAAGTGAATTGAATAAATAGTAAAGCTGCTTAAAATTCTAGACTTGATTTGGTCAGCTTAAATAGTTTTTCATTCTGTTTGATTCAACTCAACTATACAACTAACATAAGTGATTTTAGCCATAGAATTATTTAAAGTAGTACATATGTAGTATGTATTTACATATGTATATTTCAAAAGGGCCACAGAGACATTTTTGGGAATTTTGTTTAGTTTAATTTATTCAAAATACAAAACACACACTTAGATGAAGATGAATGTAAGTTTTTAAATTTTATTGAAGACACAATTTGACTAACAGAATTTTAGAGCACGTAGGCTTAGTTAAAAAGGTGTGACATTCAGCTCATTTAGGACAATTGATGTCATGAAATGGTCATTGTATTCTAGTCCCTAAACTCAATTAAATAATTTTCAAATTGAAAAGAATAAAGCAATTGTGAAAAATATATCTTTATATTTACAGTTTATAATAAAGCTCATAGACTGACTGCCTAACGAAATAGGATCCTCAGTTTGTTGATAAATAAATTAATCATTGTGTAGGGCTACTACACTCACTGCAGCAATCCTCTTTTGCCTTAAACGGGTTAAGTTTGATTGTACAGGTTGCTCGCCGCAACAGACTTAAGCAAGGCATCCACATGCGAATTTGTTAATCGAACTTGTTCATTTCCCCACTAACTAGACGAACATTACTCACGAACATCATTTGCTATAAAATTTCGGCAAATGAACATGAACAAATTGCAGAAGAAAGTAATGCGCGCAGTGAGTTTAATTTTTTTTGCACTATTTCCATATAAGATTCCTTATCAAATTATTGATACTATTTCAATAGTTTGTCCCACGATTTATTGCGCAAATGTTTATTTGTATACTCCTCCTTTTTATTTTGCCACAATAATGGCTTATTTTGGAAGCTTTCTTTGTTCATTTGGCGCGTGTTCACTCTAAAAATAATTTTTTATGAATGATGTTCGTGTCATCGTTGCCATCCTCTTTCGAACATGTTGCAACGAACACACGCAAGATAAAACATTTCTATTCTGTGTGAACCTTCACTAACGTTGAACATTTCTTCGAACACAACAAGTTCGACGAACAAATTCGCATGTGGATGGCCTCCTTTAAGCTGAGAACACACCGGAACAGACAAAATGTCTTTGACTAATAAGGAATGAAATTATGTTATGTTACGTCTTACGGCCCATTGCGATGTCTGAATATAGGGAGATGATTGTGAAAATTAAGAGACATGTGGATTAGGTATTCTTAGTTGATCTCAGAGATCATTCTATGACTTTAGAATAAACCCATTGAATTAACAAACAAAGTCAAGTCCAAATTTGTCAAATTGTCTAAATCTTTGAAGAAATGTTTTCCGTTTTACAATTTTTTACATTTTCAAATTCATTCTCATATCAAAAGCTCTGACATAAGTCTTCATGGGGTTGCTCTCCATTCTTTAAGCCATTTGAAAAATGGCGCAGAACTTTGTTAAAATTTCCATCATCATCTTGTTAAAATATAGAAGCTCGGAAGTCTGTTGGTGGTCAGAACTCTGATCATATCTTTTGTTGAGACATTCTTGTTTGAGAAATAAAATATTTAAAACTAATTTATCTAATAGATTTCACTTCTTTAAATGACCTTCTAGTATTTAACTTTTAATTAGCTTTCCTCCTTCTTCTGCCATTTTAAGAATAGATACAATGAAATACGAGTATGTAGACAATGATTGAAAAAATGTAGTAGTAGCTCGATAACAAGTTCTATTTTGGTTTTATCTAAGACATTATAAATCAAACAATCAAAAACAAAAAACCTATAATACTTAAAAGGCATTATTGCTATTGCTTTGTTGTTAACTCAATCTTATAAAGGGTGCGACTAATTCATTTTATTTCTATCGATTGTGTATCTGTGTATTTACAGCACAGCACACCATATTTACATGGGCGTTACTTTTATATTATATTTAGTATCTATGTAGATACATAAAACAAAAACAACAGCCAGAGAAAAAAAAAAAATTGTGTGAAATATTAATTTGTTATTCTTAGTCTACATATATTATTATTATTATTGTTGTTGTTGTTTTAATCAAAAAGAAACTTTCTTATTATTGGACTACTGATTTTGTTATTGTTATTACTACTTATTTCTTGTTAATCATACTATTAAGTATCTAAGTATTTAGAGCCGAACGCGTTGAATAACCTTTAAAATCATTCAGCTTGAAAATAATTCAATCTTTTAGTACGAGTATACTATTTAGTTAAAACATTGAAACTTGGTTAATTACTCAAAAGCACATAACAAATATTAATAAATAAATAAACCAACGAAGCATTCATTTCACGCCAACAACTTAATTTAGATACTATTGTACTCGTATATACAATGAGACACCTTGTATCTACTAAAACATACTTATGTGTATTTGTATCTCTCTAACTATAAATCTATTTATCTATGTTTTTAGTGGTCGCTACAAAGTAACACAATGCCATCATCTTCAGCATCAGCAATATCTTCCAATTCCCATTCAACTGATGCAACAAATGCAACTTCCACAATGGCAACTGCTAAGGATGTTTGGTCTTGTAATGATATAAATTGCAAAGAGGATCCCATGCAAATGCTCTTTGGCAATACAAGTCTAAATATGGACTCGGGTATAACATCACCACATAGTTTGCAGCAAGTCGATGAAGATCTAAATGTTAGTTGGTATTTAAATAAACCAAAATAGTTTGTTATATTATAGAATTCTTATTCTTCTTAGTTGGAGGATTCACATGAGGACTTATGCCGTCGCTTAAGAAATTTACTAAAGAACAATATGCTAGAAGCAAGCGATAAACTATGTTTACAACAATTGTTAAATTACTTACAACATTTGGAATTGAATACACTGCGTAGTGGTCCCGAATCTCTGAATGCGAATTCTTCGAGTGATGAACCCAGCAGTTTGGAAATGGTAAGTACTTAGTATAATTTATTATACTCTTCACGTAGTGAATTTTATTATAAGTTTGTCATGAAGTTTGTAACACACAAAAGGGGACATCAGAGACCTCCTAAAGTATACGAGGTGTGTTCAAAAAATAATGTGAATTTTCATTTTTCTCAAAAAATATTTATTTATTCATCAATTTCTATTTTATCCCCTTCAAAGTAGTCCCCCTCAGATATATTACACTTGTGCCAGCGTTTTTTCCAATCCTCGAAGCAGTTCGAACTTGGCGTGCTTTTTTTGGTCTTGGCTCTCCTGGACTCCTCCATTGGGACGATTGGGCTTTGGTTTCGATGTCATAACCATATACCCATGATTCGTCACCAGTTATGACCCTTTTAAGCAAATCTGGATTATCGTTGACGTCATTTAACAATTCCTGAGCGATGCTTATGCGACGTTGTTTTTGGTCAAAATTCAGCAATTTTGGAACGAACTTCGCTGCCACACGCTTCATGCCCAAAATTTCCGAAAAGATTGCATGGCATGATCCAACCGATATGCCGACATCCTCAGCAACTTCTCTAATTCTGATTCGACGATTCTCCATAACAATTTTCTTCACTTTTTCAACATTTTCATCGGTTGTTGATGTGCTGGGGCGTCCAGAGCGAGCGTCGTCATTCACATCTTCTCGACCTTCTGTGAAAAGCTTGTACCACTTGTAAACATTTTTTTGACTCAGAGTACTCTCACCGTATGCCACTGTCAACATTTCAAATATTAACCTACCTCGTATATATACATATAATATTAGTAATAGTAGCAGTATACTTCTTTTTATAAAATTTTTCGTTTATACATTGGTACAGATAAAATGAACTTAATTTAAACATTTTTTGGAAAGAAAGATAAAAAGAAACAAGGGGTGAATTCTGAAATTAGAAATTTTCTATATTTTAATATTGTGCATATATAGTGTAGCTTGCTAGAGTCTTCCAACTGATTTCATAGTCACCGTTTAATATATTTATCAGCTCATTATTCTCAATTGACGTTTAAATGTGACACCCTAAATTCATTTAAAATAGGGCATCTTGATAAGAAGTGCGCCAGTGTTTCCTGCTCATTAATGTTGCGTAGTGTACAAATGGTTGACAAATCTGGAGTAAAACGATTTGCATTCAGTGGCAGTATGTCATAGCTTACTTTTATTATCATCGTTATTTCACGTTGAGTTAGGTTTACTTTAAAAAATGTTTCTCCAGCTGCTGGTTGCAGGTCTTTATAAAAGCGGTTTGTGCTACCTGCTACTTTTTCCAGCATTGTACTCCACGAAGCAGCTTTTAATGCCTCAATGAGCTGATTGCAACGATTACACCAGTCTTCTTCTATCCCAACATTCCCTTGAAAACTTATATTGTGTTCTGCTCCCAGCCCATACAACGTTTCTTCTTAGAGTAGCTTTGGACAACTTCTGAGGCAATCTATCTGCGTTATATGACAGTAAAGTCTTTGTGCAAACTGTCAAAAATAGCTTCCATTTTGATGCCAATGTGATTTCGTTTTTGCCTAGGAAGTTACGCCATGTCGAGTTAATGCTGTTTTTTTGCTTGCTTAATTCGGTTGTTGATGTGCTGTGTGAAAGATATCTTTGGTGTGAGAGTTACACCACCAAGGTAACAGTACTCTGATGTGATCTTCACTCGTTCTTGCTTGTAACTCCACATTTCTTGGGACGAAAGTCGACCTCCCTTTCTGAACACCATTATTTGTGACTTCGTTAGGTTTACTTCCATACTCCATATTAAACAATAATCCTCTAACTTATGTATCATTGATTGGAGTATATTGACATCATCAGCTAGTAGTACTACTACTTATATATCATCCGCGTACATTAACACCCTTACGTGTATGTTTGTCCCATCAATATTTAGACCACCTTCCAAATTGTTGTGGATATCATTTACGAGTAGATATAGAATAAACAGTAACGGCGACCGACAGTAGACAACCTTGTTTTACCACAGAATAAGTATCAAAGGCATTTGACATTTCCTCACCCGTCCATACCGCGTACTTGGTGTCTTCTATTACCCTTAATATTTTTGTTGAAAGGCCAATCTCATGCAGCTTGTATATTAGAGGCTTTCTGGGCACCTTATCAAAAGCAGCCTTGAAGACCACAAAGAAGGCGTAAACTTTTTTGTTTTCTGCTAATTTTGTGTGCACAATACTTGACAGGTTGTATATGTTATCCACCGTTGAGTATCCCCTTGGAATTCGTTAATGATGTTATACTGTTCTGCCCATTTGTAGATTCGCTCATTTAGTACACCCATGAACACTTTTGCGATTGTATTTATAAACGCTATTCCTCTATAGTTATTTACCATGTACATATATTCTTGTTTAGTGCGACGAGAAAAATTGATCTAGCTATGTCCGTTTGTCCGTCTGTATGTCTGTATTAGAGGTCTGCATGAAGACAAAAAAAAGACGTTCGAATTAACAATGTTCAAAATGAATTGAGTGAAATAGAATGCGAAGCCAAATGAAAAAAAAAGAAACGAATTGAATGAGTTCGAATGAGAGGTTGGTTTCGAATTAATTCGAATGCATTCACTTTTTTGCAAAAGAATGAGGGTTGTTTTTGTTTTGCTATGCGTAACAAAAAAAAAAAGAAAGAAAACAACAAAAAGCAATGGAAAATTTTGTTTAGAACAACCACTTACAGACTCGTCGGCGTCTTTTGCTGCGCTCATTATCTAGTACTACAAACGAATGAATGAATGATTCGAATTAATTCGAATGTCTCGTCTGTGCCGATGTATTTATTTCGTTTTGCACGATATTTCATTCTAACTGATTTCACAGAATCCATACGGCTTTCGAACTCAAAACACAGTCGCATTCACATTCATATTCATTCATTTCTTGTTTCGCTGTCATTCAATTCAATTCGAATTCATTCTATTGGACTTCAGTTGTGAGTGAAGCCACGCAGCTGTCTAGTCTGTATTTGCTGAATCGGATCACTACGGGGGACCTATACAAATCTGGATCCAAAGTCATGTTCTTATTAGAAGAACTTTTTTGTCTTTTGTACTTATGACTTCAAGTTTAGACACTATAAGTGACTGACCCATATCCACCGACCATATAAATTTTAAGACCCTCAGACCACTGGGAGGAGCCAAAAGGAGCCGTTATTTACTGGTCACATAAGTTTTTTATTTTTTTTTTCTATTTTTTTATTTTTCTTATTTTAAAATTATGTATATTTTTCCTAACTACGATGTACACGTACATAATTTAACCTCATTTGGATCATAAGGCCTCTAGAAACCTTTGTCATTGTTTTAACTTTATTTAATTGGTTTCATAAGTCTTCAAAATTTCTTACTCCTACAAAGAATTTTTATAAGAACTTGTATTTTACTTGAAATTCCCAACGCATATCTGGTCCAAATCTGTCCTATGTTCAAGCCGGAAAACTACTATACACATTCAATGCAATTTCAATGCAATCAGATAAAAGATATGGCAACGCATAACATACAAACAACATAATACCAATAATTTTTATATACTCGTATAAAATAATCATACTATAATCAACAAATGAATCGTAGTACTCATTAAAATATCTGTCCTCTTTAGTTAGATTTGAACTTTTTATTTGTGATAATAAAAAGAAAATATGATACAATAGGATTTTATTATATTTCACATATGTTTTTGATAAAAAAATTCTACAAAATTATCCAATTTTAATGTTAACGCATTTTAATGAATTTGCGTATTTTATTTATTAAATATTTAAGGTCAAATCACGTGTCTCCGACTACAGTTCAGAATCATCTTCTGGTTCTTGTTCCAATTCAGCTTCAACAACACCCAGTGTACATTCAGCAACAGCGACAGCAACAATAACAACAACACCAACAGCGGAATATTTAACTACAAAGAACTCCAAGTCCATAATAACAAACGGTTCAAATTGTCGTATAGTTGCCACTGTTCAACCGTATAATAGTTGTTGTGTTCCACCCACAAATACACCAACCGATTCACCACGTAAAACAACGCGTCCAGCTTGGCAAAGTAATAGTCTCAGTGAAAGCGGTGTCTTCGTTGAATCGGATTTCATTGGTGGCAGTGCTGGAACAAGTGGTGGTGACGACGAAGAAGACGTTATTCTTAAAAATACCTACACACAAACTGATCTAGATCATCTAGAGGATTACGCTTATAGTACAGCGTTACAGCGATTACAACGCGTTCACAGTACTCCTGCTGGAAAGGTCTCGTGCTCGTCGTTACATAATCCTGTTGCTGTTGACTTGAAACGTCTGCAATACTATAAGGAGCGTTTAGAGTTGCTCGAAGGAAAGGTGCTCATCTACGAAAGTTCCGGTGAAACACAGGCCAAACATCTGGCGAATCGCTTACAGCGTGAGATCCAATTGGAAAAGCAACTGAAAGAACTTTATGATCGTGTAGATTTACTGGAAACAGAAAATTCTATACTCGAAGAGGAAAAGTGTGAATTCGAGGAAGCAGAGAACGATACACGTTTACGGTTGCAAAGACTCGAAGTAGAATTGGAGATATTAACCCAACGTAACGTTGAGTTGGAATTATCCAAGGAAGCACTGACTGCGAAATACAAAGACTGCCGTTCCGAGAGCTTGAATTTACACGAAGATCTGACAGCTTACGAAACACAAATAAGTAATCTCGAAGCGGACAAGAAACTGGTTAAGAAACAACTAGAAATATTACTTAAGACGCTGCCGCTTATACTTGTCTATAAGATATTTGCTGCAGTGAGACCTTTGCTGCAGGCGACAGTGAAACAGACACAAAACTTGCCACTTAATCAGGAATTAAGAGAAACAATGGGCAACGAATTCTCTGGTAATAGTCCACGTCCATCGGCGGGCTTTTGTACAGCGGATGAGACAGAGGAGCCAACATATTTCCAAACCAATAATAATATGGGACGGAGAGCACCCTTTAGACATTGTTCATCAGCCAGAAATGATGATGTTGACGATTCCAAATGTTGTGATGATCGCGAAATGGCTTATCTTAGGGATGAGGTAAAAAATCTACGTAATCAAATGAAAGACCTCTCTTCCCGCCATTACGAAGCGATGGAGGCAGCCGATTCGCATTGGGTCCAATTGGAACAAGAGTATAAACAACGCGAGGAGGCATTCCGTGCCAAAGAAGTTTGTCTAAAGCAGAAGATCTCAAAATTGCAGGATTGTCTACGTGACGATGCTCGTGCTGCCAATGAGAAAATCATTCAACTGGAAGAAGCCGAACAAGGTTTGAAAACCTGCCTGGTGCGAATCTCTAAGGAACATCGCGAATTACTTGAAGAGCACAGTAGCATGGTGAGAGAGTTGGAGTCTCATAAGGAACAACGTGAACTTCAGAAAGATGAAAAGAAACCTCTTATGGAAGCTCTTGATACCGAGCGGCGTCGCACCAAGAGTCTCATTGATGAGCTCACATTTGCTGCCAAATTGCAACAGAACTTTGAGGAAAAGTTCAAGAAAGAAACTGAAGATCTACGTAAACAAATATTCGATATGCGTAAGGAATATTCGCATATTGAAGTCACAAATAGTGAACTCAGAGAAGAAGTTACAACACTTGAAACACGAATTGGTGAGCTACAAGCAACTGTAAAGGAACATGAGGAAAAAGAACGTGTCCTGCAGGATGAGCTACGAACAAAAGAAGAACTATGTCACCAGCTGGAGCAAAAATGTGCAGAACAAACTTGTGGCTTAGAGTGTTCTAGCTTAGCAGATGAACTATGTACGAGTCCCTCGAAACGCTTTTGCCGTGGCGATGTGAAGGATCTGAAAGATGCCACCAAGGGACTGAGTAATGCTTTACGTAATCTTCAGGTAATAACAACTACATTTTGAATTACATAAGTGTGTTTTTTCTAAATCTATTAAATTTCTCATTTCTCATTAGCGTTGTGACCGTGAACTTCCTACCCATGTGCAGTTCCAAAATGTAGCCCTCGATGTTAAAAGATTGGCGGATCAATTCATAAGTGATGATGAAGAAGAGGTAAGCAAACCGTGTAATACAAATCAAGAAAATCAAGATAAAGTAACCAGTATAAGAGAAGAAGTATCCACTACTGAGACTGCTACTCAAGTAGATGAAGAAACATTTGTCCTTCCTGATAGTCAAGAAACCGCAGTATCCCGGCGTAGTACAGGTGGCGGTACATCAAGTACAAATCCAGTTGTTTCCAGTATAACACCACGTAACACCACCACCTATACTGTTGGTATGATGACATATATGCCTCCCGTGATACTAGACCCCACTGTCTTGCAACCACCGTGTCCTGTACCTCTATACAAACCAATATGTGAGGTACCTTCAGAGTTACGTAAAATCAATTCAAATGTTAACACAGCTGTGGCGTCACCATCTCAAACTCATCAATCATCCAAACGCAAGAAGCCCAGTTATCATAGTTTCCTATATAAACGTTTCTTACGAGGCCGTGTACGACGTGTTGTGACTGCTTTTGGTGGCAAGGAATCATTTTATGATGCCTCTGACATGGATTTATGTTCATCCGAAGTGCTTCAGAAACGGACTTCTTTTACGAGTTTTCACTCGGTACCATCAACAGTTTCAATACAACATATACAAGTTGAGCATCTTACCCATGCTGAAATTATTCCTGAACCCCCTATGGCTACATACTATATACATGCCTTCAGTCAGACTGCCTTATGTAGCACGGTAGATAAATCTATTGAGGCGAAACCCGAATTTTGTGAACAGCAGACTGACACCATTGACATCAAAATAAAAATCAATAATGCGGATTGTGGGACTCAGGTCGATGATGACATGAATTTAGAACAAAGATTGGACTTGATAAGCAATAGAACATTAGAATTTGTCAAGGTATTGAAGAACAATGTTTCTGCAACAAATTGGGAACATCAAGCATTTCAAATAAGTTTCATTAAATATTGGGAATCAAGTAAAAGGTTTCGGGAAAATCTTGATGTCTTGAAAGACTTTTGGCATTGTCAAAATGAATCAGGGTTCCTTGATAGTTATGAAAAATTTGTAGCGGTCTTGACTTGCTTGGAAGATCTGAAGAGACTTTTTCATCCGATAAAGTTAAGGGTGTGTATAATAATAATAAAATATGGGGTCTTAACCCCCCCCCCCCCCCTTTTTTTTTATTTATAATTTTATTTAAAAATTAAAATTAAAACAAAAATAAATATTTCACAGCTTCTATCAAGTCTTGAAGATCAAATACATGAGCGTCTCCTGGTCTTCCATAATACAAAAGTTGAATCTCAATTTTACTGTACCGTTTATTATCCAGTAAATCGTCCTATGCCCAAATATATGAACAGCGACTAAGTCCAAACAAACTACAAACAAACAAAAGTTGTATATCCAAAATTTATTGTAATTCATAGAATCTGAAGTATCCCAATCGTAGTAAACTTGTGAATTTGGATAAAATAAAAAAATAATAATAATAGATGTATTTCATAGTAGTCTTTGCTTTTATAATTATATATTCCGGCAACGTTTATCATCAGTATACATTTTTATTTTTTGAGTTTAAGTCATAAATCATATAAATTTTCAATAGATGCCTTTCGCAATATTTTTCGAGTAAAATTCTGGAAAAATTTATTCGTTATTGGAATTTTAATTTACTACAAAAATTATGGACGAGGAAAGGCGTGGAAATAATTCAGCAAGACGAATTCCAAATGTCGGCATGGTTATGGAAAGGGAGAGAGGAACTTGCAGAAATCCTTCCACATGCGAATACATGCGTAACCAGCGTGGGCGAAATCGTCATGCTGAAGACTCAACAGAAGTCTTGTACATGATGCCCAATTTTGAACCAACACCCAGCGAACAAGAGAAGTTCTATGATTGTGTTAGTGAGAACGATCCGTACGAAGGAAACATCCATTGCGGAAAGGCCAATGAGCGTTTCGATGATCCCGAGGCTTTTCGTATAGCCCTGCAACGTGCTGCAGATGCCGCTCAAATGTTGCTCAGGGATTTGGATAATAAATCTCAAGATAGGAAAATTGCATGCCCGGGAATGCAACAAATGGGTCCATGTGGTGCCAATTTGGAGATTACGGCACGAATGACTAGTATGAGTGGTTCGCAGGAAAATGATATTCGTTGCAACCCGTTTAGGGTGCGCATCGAACCGATAACCTTCAAGATACCAATAAAACTCGATGTTATGGGTGCCAGCATGACGTCGGCGGGTGTTCGTGAACCCATTCTAACTGCTACTGTGGACGGATCCCATTACTCAGGTGATGGTTTTACCCAAAATAAAGCACAACAAACAATTATTACTAGACTTCAGAAACATAAGAAAATGTCATGTTCATGTCAGACGTCAAGTTGTAGAGTCGAATGCCTTAATTCGGCGGGTCAAGCCATAACAATATCGATAGTAAGAGAGAAGATATCTCTGCAAGCGACCTCAACTCGGACATCTGTTGTAACAAGTCCCCAACTTGTCGAGTCCAAAAAACCTATACGAATATCAATTGAACACAAATATTATGTAGCCTATCCACAGCATAAGGATATTGTGACTTGTAGGCCATGTCGTTATGATCCTAGTCCGCTGATTGATTCGGCGGGTCGCATCTTTTGCCCGGGTAACTGTGGCTGTTGCCTGTGTCCTTGGCGGCAGCCGACCCGGCAATATAATCATGAACATAATGATGTAAAAGTGTGCAAATGTATTAAGCGTGGCACAATATTCGAGGATTTTCATGCTGATGACAACAGTAGACCTTGTAGTCAAACATCTTCTTTTGATTTTTGTCCCTGTCGCGAGAAGGCCGAGGCAAAATACTTGGAGGTCTTTGATTGTGAGATGTGGGCTCCGGGATCGGTAAGACGGGGTCCGTCAATAGCTTTAGCAGATGTCAAAGAGATTGTACTGTCAAGAGAGAAAGTGTGAATTACAACCCCTCATAAACTCATATACTCATAAACTCATCTACTACGATACTACTATATATAAACCACAAATATGCCTTGTCTTCTTCGCCAACATGTATAATTATGATGTATAACACAACTACTTACTACATATATGATTCTGATTCTGATTCTAAATTCAAAATTGAAAAATATAAATTAAAATTTTTTTAACTTTTATATGATTTTTTTTCTAATTGTTCTCACATTGGCTTTTATTTTATTGTATATTTTCAGGTCCCCAAATTGATTCTGACAAATATATCGAAGATTTAAGTTATCCAGACGAAGAGCAGCCAAACGAACAACGATCCCAGACCGATGCCTCATATTTAAGAGATCAGAGAAGACGCCAAAAAATAGATGAAGAACCCAATTCAGATGATGCCTTGGAGCCGAATGCCAAAAAATCACAAACTGATACATCATTTCTAAAAGACAAAGCCATCAGAGAAGGAAGAATTCGACCAGATGAACAAGAGAATAAAAGAATGGAGCCCAATAAAACGAAATCAGGAGAACGAATAGATGATAGATCACAAGATGATGATGATCCCAATGCAAAACCATCACAAACCGATACATCTTTCTTACGTGATAACAGAATAAAAGGTTCTGGTAACGGCGTCGGCGGCGGCACTGCTGATAACGACCAAGACCAACAAGACGACGACACCAGGACAAATTTAAGCCGACCGGATAAGATGAAGTATCCGACAAATTTCCGGACTAACGATGAAGGTGAGCTTGACGACGAGAATGTGTCGAAAGAAGTTATTTGCAAATGTTCAAATACAAATGAACTAAAAATTGAAAAAAACTTGAAGGGCGTCAGCAGTGAAGATGAAATGGGAGAGAAGGGCTGTAAATGCAGAACCGAAAAATCAGGATATGACGACGGGATTGAGGACTTATGTACACCAGGCGAGATGAAGGAATCATGTGATGGCAGGAGACGCAGTAATGTAGAAAGTAACGAAGAAGTTAGCGAACCTGAAGATAAACCGTTTTGGTATAATGTAAATCAAATTGGACCCAATCGAAGGGCACAATTAGCAAAAAATTTGCAGGAACAGCCTTGTTGTACTAGAAAACCATGTGCGACAGATTGGGACACAGAATATGAACCTGCAGATGATATTTTAATTGTTAGCCAAAAAGAAATCAAAACTCGAGGTGGCTTTAAGCCTAAGTATGGTGATGACAAATCAAAATCTTGGTATACATATGGTACTAGACCAACACGTGTTGCTTCACGTACAGATCAAGCTGGGTCATATGAACAGTATGAACAGTATGGACAATATAGACAATATGGACAAAGTGGACAAAGTGGACAAAGTCGACAAACTGGACAAAGTGTAAAATATAAACAATATGGAAATTATTATGGTGGTGATGATGATGATGGCGATGGTTTCCAATCTTGTGAATCTGGATCGGATACATCGATTGTCTGCCGTTGTACAGCAGATCATAGTTGTCGACATGATAAGTCCATGCCTTGCATTTGCCACAAACGATCTGCCAAGTTTAACAAATCCGCAACTAGTCATTACACGTCTTCGTGCTCCGTTAATGCCAAAAAATCGGATACAAGAACTATGAAGAGCACCACCGATTGCAGTTGTAACAAGAAGCCAAGTAATATGAGCCTCGGAAGTCAACGTAATGCTGGCACTTGTGGAATACAAGAATCATACAAGGACACTAGATTAGCGAAGAGCAGCGCACCATGTGGTGCATGCGCTCCAGCTCAGTCATCTTCGAAACAAAATGCTCCATGTGGTGGTGATGGTGGTGGTGGTCAATCATCATCTAATCAGCCTCCACCATGTGAGGAATGCCTAGAAGAACCTGAAATATGTGAAGAATGTGGTAAAAAAGTTGTGGGACAGGGATCCTGCTCACATCAACCATCCGAAGATGATGATGCCCATAGTTGCTATTGCTCATCAACCTCTATAACATGTCGCGAAGATGCCGAGGCACCATGTATCACAATATCATCGCGTAAAGAGAAGATTATTCGCCTCATCAATAATCTTACAGATGTCAACAGTTGCCAAGAAACTCCTGCCGAAGATCGTCCTGTGATTATAGAACAACTATTCAGAGAACTGACTTACTTGCTGGGAAGGGATGTAGTGACCACAATCGGTGATAAGGAGAAAAATCTAGATTGTTGTCTACATAAAATGAAACAATATCTTGATGAATGCTTCTTGAAAGATCTTCCTCCACCCAAAAAGAAAAAACAAATTGGAAAAATTGTATTGTATAATGTTGAACGGGATCCAGATTTTGTGTATACAACATCAAATGCATCTAAACCTACAACGGAACCTGATGCTAAAGAAGCAGATGAGGATTTTAGTGAAGGCGGCGGAAAGGGAGGCGGAACGAGTGGTGATGATGGTGGTGATGGTGACGAAGATGGAGATGGAGATACTGATGGAGTAAAAGTGAATAAAGTAAATAATGATAATGGTGGTGATGACACAACTGGTGAGTGTGCAGATTGCGCATCAGCATCTGAAACATTCTATGGTGATTGTGCAGTAAGCGAAGAAGCCTCACCATGTGAAGAAGTAACACAACCAGCTGAATGTGGAGCATGCGAAGAAGTTGCACAACCACCAACCGATTGCAATGTATGTGATGAAATCAGACCAGTGCCAGACGATTGTAACTTATGTGAAGAAGAAATGCGCTTGGTGCCAAGCGGAGGTACTTGTCCAGATTCGGAAATAGAACCTGATTGTAATCAATGTCAATGCTGTCATTGCCGTGCCATGCGCAATGAGAAGGAATGCCACACAGTTAAAAAAACTGTGGAGTGCGCAATGTTGGATCCCGTTTGTGAATTGGTTCGTACAAATCACAAATTCATAAATGATCTATTGAATATAATACTAATGTCCTATTCTTTTTATCTATAGCGTTATTTTATAGACTCAATCATATTCGATTTAGATGCCATGGATCATGTTTTGCATGACAAAAGATCAAGGACTAGAGTGAGTACAATACTAAAATATTATCATCATCATCATCAACATCATCAACATTAAAACAAACAAATTTTGTATATTTTTGTAGGCAGTTAAACCAAAGAGGAACAATGATCCTTGCAAGGATACTTTCCCAGTACAAATAACACAAGTCCATGATATCGGTATGACATCACTTTTTGTGAGTTGGGAAATATTCGACTGCTGCGGAATTGGAGGCTATGAGGTAAGCAAATTCTCAATAAAATGGTAGATCATATTTATAAATTTCTATTTCACAGCTCTATTTAGATGGTCAATTATCCAATCGTCTATTTAGTGCCGGTCATCAGGCCGCTGTCCTTTGTAATGTCAACATCAATAAAGAACATCAAGTTGTCCTACGAGCTACACCCATTGGTGAAGAACTTCCTGGTGACGGCGGTAGAGGTTGTTCGAAACAAGTCGCAAGAAGATCACAACCCCGACCAGATCGTGGTCCAGGCTCCAGTCAACCCTGGAAGGCTAGCATATATTATTACAGTCCCTGCTGAGTTGAAGTTGAAGTTGCTTTTTATCCTGTCGTCTGAAAGTTAGAACAAAAAATTTAGTTTAGTAAAAAACAATCAAACAATCAAACAAACAAACAAACAAACAAACAAAAACCTTCTTACAAATAGAGATGCTAGTCAAAAAATCATCCGTAAATATTCTTTTATATGGATGATGAAATATGTATTTTCGAACAAACAAAAAAAAAAAAAATCAACAGAATCAACAGAAAATCTCCCTCAAATAATTAATTCTGCCATGCAAATATTTACACATAATTTTTGGTCTTAAAAAAAAATAATTTATTTTTCTAGATTATTGCATGGCAAATTAAAGAAAATAATTTAAAAAAAAAAAAAAAATAAATAAAATAAGAAAAATGAAATTATGATTAAATAAAAAGATTAAAAATAAAAATTAAACGTAATAAAAAAATTATTGATAAAAACAAATTTCTGTTGGAAAAAGTGCCTTAGAAACGTTTATTTTTTATGTATGTAAAAGTTTCAAAACTTATTTTTTATGTATATTTTTTAAGTGCAACAAAAACAAAAAGCAAAAAGCAAAACAAAATTGTTCAACAAAAAACAAAACAAAAACAAAATAATAATTATTATAATAGTTAATAATATAATAATATCATTATCATTGCAAATTCTAATTCAAAATCGAATCAATCAAATATATTTGTATATACACAATACATATGTATGTAATAACATAAGTATATAAGTACATATGTAATTCAGACTTACTATGTATTGTACATCATTTACTCGTACATACACACGTACATATATGCATATGCATATGCGAATGAGTAGTTGTTATTATATACTTAAATAATATTATACGTACATATATAGCAATTTATTATGTATGAACAATCAAATCATCATTAAGTAAGCATCTATATGAATGAATACAATATATAGTACATTTTATTGAAGAATATTATTTTCTATTAAAAGTTATGCATGCATTTTTATAATGTGCACGATAAAAAAATTTTAAAACAAACTGAAGTTTTTCTGGACACAACAATCAAATTGAAACAAATATGGGACAAATTGAAATATGTATATCAATAAAATTCGATATTTCATCAATATTTTTGAATATTTATCTGAAATTATTAATGATCCATGAAAAAAATCTCAATTTGTGTTTTACTCTGAAATTCATTATGGAAACAAAGAAAAAGCATAGCATACTTTTAGGGATTTCATTTCCTGTGTTTTTCAATTATACAATTTATAGTAAAACGGCACAAAAACATTTATGGCCATGCAAACATGCAGCAAATTGGTATTAAAACGAAAGTAAAGAGGAAATGACTATGTTATTAAAACCATGACCACCATATTTTATAACATGACCAATTTTAAACAAAATCTCGAGAATCACTTCACTTGACCAATTTTTGTGGAAGTGGTTTCATTGGAAAGAGTATTTATTAGTTCTATTTTCCTCTATTAAACTTTGATCTTTCTCTGACCTTGCTGACAGGTCAAAAACCTTACTATAAAATACGTTTATGAAGATTTAACCCACTTCCAGTGCTTAGATCTAATTCTGTGTGAATTCAAATCAAAGCTCTACTATTCATCTGTACAACGAAAGAAAATTTATTCAATTAAAAAAAAAAAAAAATGTTGATTCATTAATTTTTTCGATTTTCTTTTAAACAGAAATGCACAGATAACAAACAGTAGGTCGATATTGTCGATGCAAAAATGTTTAGTGGCTTATATCTGAAGAATGGGTGGGTCAATTTCAATGAGAGTAATGCCATTGGAAAGGTTATGAGTTCAGGTTTTAGACTATTAGAATATGTCATTCGAATCGGCTCAGTGGTTTTTGAGATTTAGACATTTCAAATTTGGTCAATTTTGAACAAATGTCAAAAGTTGAAAACGTAAGTAAAAGTGGTTAAAAACTTTATATCTTGAGAACCATTTGACCAATTTTGATGGAAGTGGTTTGGTTTGGAAAAAGTATTAGTTCTACTAACCTCTAAAACGTTTAAAGGGTTATATCTCGGAAACGGCTTAATCAATTTCAAAGAAACTTAATGTCAAACGAAATTAATTGAATACAAAAGAAAAAGAAAAAATCCATGTTTTTTATATTATTTTATTTTTTTATTATTTTCAATTTGTATCTCTACATTTGAAGAGGACCTTACTTTATATATGTATGTGTAGTATGTTTGTATGTTTATAGCTATAATAGCTTCTGATCAAGCATTTAGCATTAAAAGAAGGATTATGGATTTGGAACTGATTCAATCAATGTATTGTAGTATTAATGGATATAAATAGTATTGTAAGGTAAAAATGAATTCTGTTGGATGATGGATCCTTTGCTATTTCTTGTGTGTGTAGAGTACAGAGAGAGAGAACATTTTTCTTATATACAAAATGCAGGATAAAAATGTGACATAAGTCACTTTAACATAACATATTAATTATAAAAAATATTTAATTATATAATTTACTAACTATTTAATAAAGACGAAGTATGTATTAATGAAATTTGTTTGTTATGTTTTTGCCAATGAGGATTTTGATTTTGTTTTTTTGTTTTTCTTTTTGATTTGCAATACTTAAAGTTACTGAAAGGTTTCGTCATTTTACTTAGATACTCGTAACATAAGAAGTTCGATGATGCTCTTTCTTCTATCTACGTAGACAAGGTTCACATGTACCCGGTACTACATAAGATGGATGGCACTCCGGACACTTTGGATTCTCTCCAAACCAATGTAATTTATCATCTTTCTCATTATGTCGATCGGGTATTTTTAGCAGAAATGAATTGTAAGTATCTGATGCAAGATATCCAGTGCGTCCAACAGTTTCAAGAGGAAAAGAATAATCAGGCACCGAAAGTTCTTTACGTATTTCAGTTATATCAGTTGGTGCAGCATTATCCAAGCGACGCTGGGCTTTCTTTGATGATTGGTTAACCGCATTGGGTTGGCCAGTCTCCTTAATGGAACGTGATGTTGGAATACGTGCAGTTTGACTGTTGCTTGAAGATGATGACTTTGCAGCGGCTGCTGCTGTTGCTGCGGTTAAGAAAGGATTATTATCATTTAGAGTATCAGTTTTACTATTCCCAGATCCAGAACTAATGTTATTGTAATCAGCCAGTGTATCAGGATATTCCCGTCCATTGACACCGAAGGGTGCTTCGAGTTTTGGTGGTTCCAAGCCATTTGACGGCACTTTCCATTCATAGTAAATGGGTGGACCTTGTGTGGTGGCAACATCGTGGAGAACTATATCAATATGTGGAGGCAGTAGATCATTAAATGGTAATTCTGCATTAACACCGAATGTATCAGACATGTGTCCTGTTTGGGTTAGAGGTGGTTTCAATGTTTTTGCTGTAGAAATTGGTGGTCTTGGCGTAGGTGGTTTGAAACCCTGTGCAGGTGTTGGTGTTCGTGCAGTGTTCTTAATAAATTGAGTTCCTTCAAATGGCTGATTATGTTGCATTTGTGTTTGAAAGAGATTATTTTGATTACGTCCAGAACTTTGGGCAGTGGCAGTAGAAGCAAAAGGCTTACCAGCCAATGTTGTTGGACGTGTAGCTGGACGTGTTGTTGTGCTCTTCGATGCAAAGGATGATGATGATGATGATGAGAAAGATGGTGACGAAAATGGAGCGGCAGTTGATATAAGCAATGGTTTAACAGTTCCTCCTCCTGCTGCTGCTGTGGTTGCTAGTCCTGTGGCCTCATCCAAATTGTAAATGGGATAAACAAAAGGTGGCTCATAAATTTTTGAAGGTGTTTTTATGCTTGAATCAGCTGTAGAAGTTGCAGCAGCAGCAGCTGAAGGCTTTAATGTTGCTATGAGTTTGCGACCATTTGGTGGTTTAGTGACTTTGACTGGTCTCACTTCAGCAGAATTAAAGTCCCCTGAGGTATTATAACGCGTACTATGACTTGTGCCCAAATCATCATGATCAGTGCCGGCAACATAAACCACCGGTTTACGTGGATGAAGTGCTGCATTGGCAAAGGAATTGAATTGTGTGGAAGCTGCGGTAGAAGTAGGCTGCAAGACAACTATAGGTCGACGCGTGGTTGTACTCGTTCCGGCTGTGGTAGTCCGTAAAGTGGCGCTGGTACTAGCAGTGAATCCTTTATTGAATGGTGACACAGCAGCATTTGCTTGTTTCTTATCAACATTTTCAATTTGTGGCTCATAGGAAGGCGGTAGAATGGTGCGACTTGGTGGAGGTATTTTCCAACGTGTTTGGCCATTTGCCAATTGATTGGTTGCCTTAGGTTTGTCAGCATTCTTTTCTAACTCATCACGTATTTGATTTTGTGCGGCAGGCAGTTGCTAAAATTAAGAAAAAGATTAAGAAGGAGGGATACAGAACTTTAATTAAATATAACTTACCTTATTATATTGATTTCGAAATGATTCACCTGAATAATCAGGGGCATAAGGACGATCCAAAAGATCTGGTCTTGGTGTACGCAAATTGTTCTCTTCATCATTGACAAAAGGTTTATCACGTTGACCTACAGTTAAATAAGAAAAAAACAATAACAATGGTGATTCACTAAATTTTTCATATATGACATAATGAATACCTATAAGCAAATTTGCTGCATAATCACTCTCAGCTTTCGAACAATTGACCATATACCAATGATCACAAATCAGCATACGTTGCTGGAATAATGTGGTATTTGGACATGAATAGCTAAACTGACGACCCAAGCCATCACACATATGATAAACCTGACAACCGGTTTCAACATCCGCATAGTAACCCGCTGGGCGCCCGGAACATGAGAAGGAAGTCTTTTGATAAATGCGATGGGCTCCAATTGCATTTTGACTCTAAACAAAAAACAAAAAACACAAATGATAAGTAAAATTTGTTACTAAAAAAACTGCACAAATGATATGCATAAAATGTAAAAAAAAAAAAACTGAACCAAAAGCCTTCCCTCATGGTTACGAGTTTTTGACAAAAAAAAATTAATTTAAATAAAAAATGTATTACAAAAAAAAAAAAAACTGCACAGTTTTCTGCATGAAAAAAAAGACCAAAAACCATGCCGCACTTTCTTACGGGAAAGTTTTTCTTGCATTTCTATTAAAAAAAATAATTACAAATTGAAACAAAATTGTTACAAAAAATTTGCACAGTTTTCATTTAATAAAATTAACCAAAACATTCAATTGAATTTCAACGAAAAAAAATTGTTACAATACAAAAAGAGCACAAATGATAGGCACAAATTACCACAAAAAACTGCACAGTTTTTATACAATAAACTTAACCAAAAGCTTCCTTCTTGGTTAAGGAGGAGTTTATGTGCATCTTGACTCCAAAAATGTATGACTTTCACTTAGTTGGAGGGCATCGAGTCGACTGGCACGCGCCAGTTTTCTTCTTTCATACCTTTCTTCACATATATCCAAAAATGATATATAGGATTAAGGTCAGGGGATAGATCCGGCCACTCCACAAGATGGGCATTATGATTCTCAAACGAGATTCTTGCCTTTGTAGGTGTGTGCTTTGGGCCATTATTCTGCTGGAACACTCATTGCAAAGACATTTCTTCCTCTGCGAATGGCAACATTTCGTCTTCCAATATATTGTTCACATTAATAAGAAGTAACCATTCGATATGAACTACGGGCAAGCATTTCCACACACCATTAGTTTCGGGCTATCATGTTTTCCAAATTTGGTGGAGTACTTTTCGCAAAATGCCTTGTTGACAGAATGACTAATTTTTCTTTAATCCTGGACATGGTTAAATTGGAAATTTTTTGTCCACAAAATGTTGCTCTTAAAATGCATGCCACTAAGTAAAGGGATTTTTCTTGGCCTATTAACTTTGATTGTTTTTAATGAATTTTGTATTTTGATCAAAAAGAAAAATTATAAATGAAATAAAAATTGTTTGTTATATACAATAAAATCACCACTAAAAACTTCCTTCCTTGATTACGAAGAGTTGTATTTTCCTATTTTTATGAAGAAAATTTAACAATAAAATGAAGAAACAAATAAAAGAAAAATTAAAATAATTTTTATTATTGCATATATGAAATTTGCTGTAGGTAAAAATCACAAAAAAGTCCAAAATATTTCATTACAAAAACGTGCGAAATTTTTTTACAAATTTACATCTGTTTTTTTTTCTCGTTTGAGATTTGCAAAAACTACCCAAAGTAAAACAAAAAAAAAAAAAAAAAAAAATGATTGTAATTCAATGACTAAACACAAAAACTCATTAAAGACCAACAATCTAAATAAACTGAATCTCAACTGAATAGTTATGCAAGCTAAATTTAATGCTAAAAACCATTAAACTATGTTTATGTCTATTAGTCGGTCGATCGGCCAATTCTATTATAGGATGAATACTTCCATATGTCTGTCGATCACCTATGTCAGAGGTTTGCTCTGTCAATCTTATGAGGATGTTAAAATACTCAATCGCTCGACAAACTTTCAAACTAATAAAAAAAGTGCAAATAATTGACTTAAGCAATTGATCGATCGTCAATCGGACATGAGCAATGGACAAGACTTTTAGGTTATCCATACAATGACAACGACAAAAGCTCTAAGCAAAGCAAAGGTAAAAAGACAACGATAAAAGTGTGAAATGTGCAATGATTTGTAGAAACTCTTGTACTACTCGTATACCTGTGATGATAGGCAAACCGTGGAAATGATATAAGGAAAATTATGAGTAGTAATAATACAGAATTTTAATAGGACATTTTAAAATGAGATTTATTCTATTAAAATCTTATAAAGAAAATTTAAGTTTGAGAAAATATTAGGAAACTTTTCAGGTAGTCGATCAAAGCTTCTTGATTAAGGAAGAGAATTACTGCTGAAGTAGTAAAATATTGGATAATAAAAGTTGTAATAGAACACTTATCTTCTATTGAAATCTTATAAAGAAAATGGGTAAGATTAAGGGAGAACTTCTTGTTATCATTGATAAGGAAAAGGTAAGGAGACTATGAGATCAGTGTTGATTGAGGAAGATAAGGAACACAGAGAACTACTGCTGAAATATGGAAACTCATTGCAGAGTAGTTAGAGATTATACGGTTTAATCTTATTTGGTAAAGTTATGATGAAAATATAAAGAGGCTATACGAACAGAGAATGACTGATCAGTAGTTGCTTTATTAAGGAATGTAAAGAAAACTGAAAGCTAATCTTAGAAAAAAAAAATCATAACATAAGCTTTGGTGCATAACTATAAATGTATGGGGTACAGACTATTCGATTTTAATAGATTTTTTATTAATTAGTCTCTCTTTTAATTATATAAAGATTTTAAGTATTGTAGGATCGTGAAAACTCCTTACATACAGGTACCGGTAAATAGTATGGTAGGAGTGCAGTTGACCAGCAGATGAAGATGAAGAAAACTAAGAACTTTTACTATGTCACTGTTTTGCAATGGGCAGACATAAATCCAACATAGCTGGAAAGAGATTTCCGTGATAAATTGACTGACATATGTAGGAGTTGTAAAGTTGCACCAAGGCTGTATTAAGCCAAGCAGAAGCCAAGCAGAAAGGGAATGTAGATCTCTGGACCCCTTTCCCCTTTGGATGGCAGTTGCAAAGCGACTAAAGCACCAATGCCTTGATATTGAATGATATTCCTCACTGTCATAAGAATGTTTTCTGAAGACACAAATTATTATGATTATAAGTATTTCCTTTAAAGAAGTAGTTCCCGGATTGTAACAAAAAGCTCTAAAGCAGCTAAATGTTGAGGATTTGAACTACAAACTCATATGAGTCAAATAATGTTGACTAGTCCAAGCAGATGGAAGGCGATGCATTGCAACAGTTGGATGCGTAGAGGAGATAGACTTATATTCGAACTTTGAACAAATTGTTCTGCGACAAATAAAAAATAAAAATGAATGTGTGTAAATAGATAATCTCTCCCTAAATGAGTTGAGATGTGAGAAATGCAAACATATGTTTGCCTAGCCTAATCCAATCATGTGATGAACAACAAAATCTAAAAAAAAAAAAAAATACTGTAAGTGATTTAAGCTTATTTCATTTAAATTAATTATTTTGCAAAGAATTTGCAATTTGTTGTTGCCAACAATCAGCAAGCTAACGCGCCAAGCCCCTAGTAGTTCTTTAAATTGTTTTTTACCCAGTTTTATATATTTTTTTTTAAAAGCAAAAAAAATAGAAATAAAAAAACAACAATTTACATAAGTAAACCTTGAACTTAAAAGAAAAATTAAAAAGAAAAAACACACAACTCAACACAACTCAACACAATATGCAATTGACAATGTATCTGAGTATATGTGAGTATCAACTTTATGTGGTTGTGTGAGTTCTATTAATCACAAATCACACACAACTGAGAGTGAAAACATCTCTACTCAAAATGCTAGAAGAAGAGTGACAGTTAGTAACTCTGTGACTGATTAATTGGTTTGTTTGGGGTCAAAAATCAAGTATGGTCTAGTAATTTCATCATCATATGCTAAACAACAACCAACCTCATTCATGAATAAATGTATTGTACAATATCAACTTACAAAATAACAACAACAACAACAACAACAACAACAGAAATAGAATAGAAAAACATTTAAGCAATTTTCTTGTCGTCTCAGTAAAGTTGATGAAAATTACAACCACAATTTATGGGTTTTAATATTCTCAACCTCTAACTAAAGTAGTTAAGTAGTCATGTGTTTTTTTTTTTGTTGCTGTTGATGTTGTTGTCGTCATCATCTTTTATCTTTGCGTACGATATAACGTAACGAATTTTATTATATTTACGTTACGCATAATTTAAAAACCATTAGCCAAATTTGAAGTTGTGAAAAATCAACAAAATTTTTCAAGAAAAAAAAAAAATAGAAGAAATAGAAGAACCTAAGAGCTACATAAATGAAAATGATATGGTGAATTTGGTGTTGTTGTTGTTGTCGGAGATGTGGATGTCGATATGGCTGTCGATGGTGATGGTTGTTAGCTTTTGGCATTTAAGTCAGATTAAGCGCATTTATGTATCTAAGCATCTAGCGCAGTTAAATGCTTCAATTAACTACGCAAAAGTATTTAAAGCTTTTTATGTATGGTAAATGTAGGTAAGTACATTAAGTTAAATGTGTGTGAATGAGCAACGGCGACATTTAAATTTTTTGGCCTAAAACATAAATTGATGTTTCATTTCATGCACTTCATGCATCAGAATAGAAGAAATTATTACTTGAATTCTGATGTTTGCAACGCATAGCATAATAGAACATATAGGAGACTCAACATATTGACATGATTAGAATCAAGAGGGGAATTGGCTAAGCCAAGGTTAGCAATGTCATAACTTGTCAACACTCGGGGCGAAATAACAATCACGTAAGAGGGTCAAATAGAACAAATGATGCTTGGAATTTGGAATAGATCTGTTCGTACAGTGTTAGAGTAAACTGTATCTAAAATGTTAGAATTTCAAATGATATCCACATTCTTCTATATCAATTTCCTGGCAATTTCTTGATAGAATGTATTGTGTTTGCTTGCCCACTTACTGGTTTAAGCAATAATCTTTCATTGGAAACATTTGAAGGGGATTAAGTCTCTCAGTTTGTGAGACTGAAATTGCTTACATGATCTTTTTTTTTTTTCTTTTTAACAATTAGAACAAAGTCATAGTGACAACAAGAGGTTGGAAAGAAAATTTATCTTAAAAATCAATCTGTCTGTTGTTTTTAAAGTAGATACCTGAAATATTGCAAAGCTTTAGTTACTGTACTGATAACATATATTTTAGTCATGATAGTCGGTTTTTCGGGAGGCTTAGTAACATAAATGTACTCGTATTATTCAAATCTTAAACTACAATAGTTTCATTCTTCAAATTACTTCTAAAGTCCTTCAAGAGAAGGAAGACTACTCTAAGCTTTGAAATTGGAATAAATCGAACAGCAATTAAAGAGTTTGTAAAGATTTCCGTGGGGTAGCCCATAGCAAGGTTATTTAAATGCCACCAATCAAGAGGGAAAAGACAAAAGCCAGAAAGGAATAGCAATCTTATAAGAATAGAAGGAAAATCACTAAAGATGACTTTTTAATCAATTTGTAAGTAAGAAAATCGAGTTGACAAGAACTTGACTTGTCAGTGTACTTTTTGCAAAAGGGTGTCGTTATATTCAATATACAATAAAATTGCACAAAACACAACAAGAAGACTTCAAAATGAGAATGATTCGAGGTATTCTAAACAATATTCTAACAATTTTTGCCTAAACATAGTTAAATTTTTTTATAAGAACTCATGAATATCATAGATCAAAGTATCTTGAATCAAATATTTGTTAAAATAAAGTTAAATTTTCTTCATTTGTTTTTTATTACTTACACAAAAGTAATTTACAGGAAATAACTGCCATGCGAAACGAATTAAGTATTTGTTCCTGACTTCATAAATATTATAATAAAAAAAAAAAAATTAAATAAAATCTAAAATGAAGATGAATTATAATAATGAACATTGAATTAAATTAATTGGTTTTTCTGTTTGATGTTTCCATTTGTGATAAACAAAAATTTCTTTGACACAAAAAAATCTATCAAATGGCAAACAATCTTAGTGTTTCAAGAGGTTAATGTGCTTTATTGACAGATACTCCTCAACTCACTTGACTCATAACTACGAGTATTTGCAAGATTAATCAAAATATTTATATATTGTACAGACGAGTATTTTGTTCTTGAGAGGATTGATTAGATGATAGATCAATCACATATGGAAATTGGGTGTGGAGGCGATTTGGATTTTTAATTATTTCTTTCATTATTTTTTTTTTTTTTTTTTTTGTATTTGATTATTTCCTAATTAAAATGTCAACACCTTTTAATGTTTCATTTTATAAAGAAAAGAAATATGGATAACAATTAACCCAAATCCAAGACGCCTTGGTGGATTTATTATGGATTTAGCAAAAACAAAAAGTAATAAATCTTTTTCCAAAAAATTTTGGAAAATTTTTTTTTCTATCTTTCAATGTGGAAAGCCTTTTTAAGTTTTAATTAATTAAATATAAATGTTTTAAAATATATTTCTTTATTTATGGTAACCAAGCATGTGAAGGTGTCTTATGTGTGTGTGTGTGTGTGTGTGTGTGTGTATTTTGCCTTCATTTGAAAAAGGTCACTTGGTCAAATATGTGTGTCACTACACTATATTGTTGGCTTTATATTGCAGATACACGCGAAAACTAAAGCAAACAGTTTTTTGTTTGTTTTTAATTTAGTTGCAGATACAAAGATACAAATAAGAAAAAAGAAAAAAGAAGCAATGGAAAAATATCACACAAAGAATAAATTATAAATGAAACAAAGCGTAAAAAAAGAGTGAACATTACAAAATTTTCCGGCATTGCCTAAAGCTATGGGAAGATACTATTAAACACACACACACACACACACACACACACACACACACACACATAGGTATTGGTGTACTAATCTTATATAGAGAATAAAAGTTGGCTGCATTTAGATACACTAACCACCACCACCAACACGCATGCAATGTACCGCATAGCGCGAATAATTCAAGCGAACACACGACGACTTTAAAGCATAAAAGGTTCAGACGACAGACAGATAGACAGATAGACGAAACTATAATAATAATAAAAAGATCCGAAAGACCGACAAAAAAAAAAAACAAATGATGAACATTTGTACGTTTCTATTCGCTTAATATTAGTTTATTATGGCACTAATAGAATGGGTCAAAAGGAACACAGTAGATAGATAATAGATAGTTAAAATAGAAGATACTCATATCTATGTATGTATTTTGTTTAGATACAGTAAAATAAAATTAATTAAATATATGTCCTTCAACTTAATTATGCTTAGTGTTAATGCTGTAAAAATCAACTATTGAAACTTAGAATTATACTAAGTAATTTAGGAAAATAAAACAATTCTTTAAATGACTTGTGAGTTTTAGAAAATCAACAACTAAAAATGATTTATAAGACTGTAGGTGTATAAAAATATTTTATAACAATAATAAGTTGGATTGATAATGTAAACAAAGAATATAATATCTATAATACTCCACCTCCACATTGCTCAAATGAAGGACTTTTTGTTCAATTGTTGCAATCAATTAAGATTCCTAGTCAAGTACTTTACTGAATATGAATACAATGTGACTTGTTTAAAAAAAAAAGATTCTTTTGATTTAATATAATAGAGAAATATTCAATCAAATCAAATCAAATCAAATCAATTGAAACGATTTTTTACTAAGCCGCGTTCACATTAGGCAAATATTTACCATGATATTTGTACTGTGGCAATGTGTAATATTCTCATTACAATAAAAATTTTACCACATTTTTTTTTTTGGGGCAAACAGGCAGCACCGACCCTAGCGCTTGACCAGGGTAGAGCGAGATCGTTTATCGGCGCCCTTTGGTCGACACTTTCGCTTTACGTAAATTCTACCTCGACGCTTTTAACTCACTTTTGCAACATCGACAAAAGCACACATATAACGTTATAAAGTTATATGTTTTAAAAATTTATTTTGCTCTGGAAATTGTATTTTGAACTTGGCTTTTGGGGCCCCTTGGCATCTGGCGCCTAGAGTGACCGCTATACTTGTTCTACCCAAGGGCCAATTTATGTTCTAAATATATTTACGCAAACAGAAATTTATTTCCCTCTCAATTATTTTTATGCAATTTTTATTTTTCAAAAATATTAAAACATACGAACACATCGTCAACTGACATTGCCTTTGGCATTCATTTATCACGATCAATGGTGTTCCATTCATATAAATATTAATATCTTTGTTATAGTTTGCTCTGCAAAATATTTGCCAATTTTTGCATAAATATTTTCTCACATCCGTTCACACAAGGTAAATATTTCCTCATAATTATTTGTCAATAAACCATGCCAAATGTAATATGTTTCACCATTGAATTTCTACGCTGTTCACACTTGGCAAACAAATTTTACTGCGTTTTCTGGGCAAATATGAACGCAGCTTTAGTAATGAGTTGTTCTGCGTTTATATATGTAAATAAATAATTCTTATATACAGGAATCTATTCATTTGACTTGATTTACCACAAAGATGCAAAGCAACAACATCAACAAGAATAACAAAATTATTAACAGCAAAAGAAAACGGTGACACAGAACAGTATCCTCCTCAAAACAAAGATTATAACCGTAAATATCAGATTTAGAGTTATTTACATTTACATATTTATGTAGGCTTAAAAAGCTATATTTTGGTACCTTCCTGCAATTGAGCAGACAATAACTCAGGGGCACCGAGCGGCTGACTATCCGGCCTCCACAGGCCATAAGAAATCACCAATAGTCTGTTAAATAATGTTTTTCTCTATGTAAAAAAAAACCTGGCGATATTTTAACATAGAAACTAAGCGCATTATGGGGCGTTTTGAATCCTGTTTGGCGCTTTTTAAATAAAAAAAAATTGTAAGCAATCACATGAGTAAAGTAGAGATATATTATACTCTACTTTCTTTCAATGGTGAACTGATGAGTTGTTATAGTACTTTATAACAATCAGTTGAGCGTAAAATTGCATCATTGTAATATGATGATATCAAAAACTATCTATCTATGTCTGCCTGTCTGTTTATTGATCAAATGTCATACTTATTGTTGTATATGGAATCCATACTTGTACTTGCTACATATAGTAGGAATATGTATAATAATAATAATAATTTTCTTTATTTGGCTTAAATATATAAATGTTTACACACAATACTATACTAAAAATATATAAAAAATAAAGAACATATACGACTTTGACCCTATGACCATCAGTCGGGGCGGTAAGCGTTATTTGGCTTTTGGACAAAAATGTTTTCCAAGTTGCATTGATGCAATTTTTGGGTAGACCATTCCTATTTGCTAAAAGGGCTTTGAAACTTAGTTGTGGTGTCAATATTCTGATCTAATCTCAATATTCTCGCCTCTAAACTTCCAAATCTCATTTTTGGCCAAATGACCCCCACACCGAAATACCATTATTGCTGACTTCGCGAAATTCACTTCCATGTCGTTCACAAGTGTCGCAATATAATTCTAGACGATTTATCATTCCTTGTAAGACATCTATATTATCTGATAATATAACTATGTCATCTGCATATAAAAGAAGCCTAATATTTAATTCTTCAATATATATTCCGCCACCTAACCAGTCATGCAAATCATTTAAATAGAGTGAAAAGAGCAAAGGGGACATCAAACATCCTTGTTTTACGCCTGATGATATATACAATTTTTCTGACATATCTTCTCCTGTCCATACTAAAGAGCTGCTGATTCTTGCATAAATTTGCTCAATAAAATTCACCATTTTTATTGAAACACCTAGCATATGTAATTTGTATATAAGTAGCTGACTTGGAACATTGTCAAAAGCTGCTTTAAAGTCTACGAAGAAGGCGTACACTTTCTTCTTTTCTTTAAATTTTATGTGAATTATACATGCTTAATTATATATATTTTTTTTTTCCTAAAACCTGCTTGAAATTCTGTTATAATGTTGTTTTCTTCTGACCACACTACCAGCCTCTCATTTAATATGCCCATCATAATTTTTACGATGCAGTTCATAAAAGAGATTCCTCTGTAATTTAAAGCTACAGTTTTATCACCTTTCTTGAACAATGGGATTATTATACTTGTCTCAAAAGCTTTATCTGTTTGTGTAAACTTGTATAATCTAGTGTATGTCTCGGACAATTCGTTTAAAAATCTTACATCTGCCCTCCCTCTTAAAAAGCTCGTAGGGAATTCTGTGCCTTTCCCGTTTTTGCCTTTTTCAGCATACCTAAAATTTCATCTGCCATAATTTCTCTATCCAAACTGTCATTGTAAACTAACAATGGAGCGTATTTATTGTATACTGTTTACGTATTGTGGTGAATTTAAGAGGTTCTCAAAATATTGTTTGATCATTTCTGCAGGCATGGCTGCGTTACTATTTAAGTTTTTACTGCGTAGGCTTCTAACCACCTTCCACCAGTCTTTACTATAATATCATTCACCTTATTTATTCTGCTCTCTAAGTCTTCAAAATATGCTTTCTTACTTTTCTCGCATTGTTCCTTATATCTGCTCTTTGCCTTTATGTATTTTTCCTTGTCTGTACTATTCTGTGTGCTGCTTTTCTGGCTGACTGGCATCTCCAATCGAACCATACAGATTTTTTAGCTAATTTATATTTACGAATATGTATTGCTAAATCATCAAAATATCTTAATACAAAAAGAATCCCTTTCAAAAATCTCTTTAATATAACAAGAAATATTTCATTTAACTTTTCAAAATCTTGACAATGAAATATTTTACCTTTAATCAGCAGTTTATGTGATAAACAGAAAATAGCAAGTACTTTATAAGAAATTATCTGAAGAGAGTGAGAGAGAAAAACTAATCTTATTATTATTACAATGATTACTTTAACAAACCACAACTTACAATTCATCTAACATTCCAACTACTATCTATTTACTACTAATATTTACTGCTGTTTATGAGTCATTTCTTATTTTAATGTAAGGAACTAAACAATTCTATACATAAATACAACATCTTAAAAAGGAGAATTTTCTAAATATTATATTTCTTCCGCATTATACTATATTAGTATGCATGATTCTTGGTTTATCTCTCTAACAATATCACCACCATCATCCACCCATAGACATGCCATGCAATGCCATGTCAACAACAATGAACATTATCATTCTTTTCATCTTTCATCTCATCATATCCAACATTTTTAAGTCATCATTATTATTCCACCTCATCATTAACAACATCATCATCGTCGTCATTATCCAACAAGATGTTGATCTTCAGTAGAACGTGCAGTTAAGTGAATTCAATCGACTGTAGACTTTTTGTATTTTGTCTTTGTACAAGGTCAACCCACCCTCAGAAGCATCTAAAACAATACCAGCAACAGTAGTAGATTTTACTTGGCGTGTGGCAGTTCTAAGTTAATAATAACTCAAACTACTCAAAGACTATTCTCTCGCTTAGTACTACTTACAATCTTATGAGTTTACAACTTACAACTTCATTAACCTGTTGGTGTTACTATTGTTGTTATTAAGAGTTGTTTGTAGATGATACTCAGTTTAACTACAATTTGACGAGGAGGTGGTGAAATGCCAGACATCACTAGCATCAGCATCAGCAACAGCAACAGCAACAGCAATAGAACCAGCACACGGCATAGACATAGATTACAGATATTATTACTAATTTTAATTTTACTGTTGTTGCTATATTTGAATTGTGGGTGTTCACCTTGCAAAACGTGATTTGTAACTAATTTTTGTATTTCGTTTTGTTTCGTTTTATTTCGTTTTGTTATTCTATCTATCATTTACTTCTAAGTACTAAGTTGTTCTTGATACATTTTTCAGAACGACAAAAATCTTCCAACTTATTATTATGGTCATTTTTTTTTTTGTTTGATTTTGCTTATTAAAGTAGATACAAAAATGTATCTAATGAGAGCTTAATGCAAAGCAAAGCAAAATCAGCATGAATGCAAAAAAATTCTTGCATATTTTTCAAATGCAAATCACATTTTTTTTTTGTCTTATGCATCTTTATAATGAATCTATTAAGTTTTCCCTTAAGTGATTTATGGGCACATGACACTAGTTTTTTGTCTTTGGTTGTTTATTTGTTTTATGTTTGCTTGCGTAATGAATACTTCTAGAATATATTTGTATTTTAAGTTCATAAAAGTAAAGTGAAGAATGCAATACGAGTAGAATGAAATTTCCCTTAATTAGATGCTAGTTTATTATACATAATTCAAGTATTTATTACAAACCTGTCCCATAATGACCAAAATCATTGAGCATAAAACTGTAAGCCAAATTAAGAACATAGCCGCCTGCTGTTTTAACAGCCGCTGAATGTTAAACATGATTATGATTTCGATTTGTTTGAAGGTTTCCAATTCTTATTTCAATTTCAAGTTTATTCTATTATTTTAATAATACTGATGAGACACTGAGAACACTGAAAGAGATAAAATAAATTAAAATTGTTAGTTGATTTCATCATTGCAATTTTAGTTTTTAGGCATTCAAATAAATATAGTAAAGACATTTCCGAACTTAAGGCAATGAACACACAAACACACATACAAAATGAAAAGACAATTACTGTTGCTTATGTTGCTGATGTTTGCTGTCACTTTAAGTACATTTTAAACATGAGATTTTATCATCATCATCATCATCGTCATCATAGTCATCATAGTCAGCAATCAGCAACATCAACATCAACATTTGGTTTAGTTACATTTACACAAAAGTTACATGAGAACAATAAACGGAAATTGTTAAAAGAAATAAATACCAAAAACAGAATTTAACAGAAAATTTGTATTTATACTTGGATTTTATTGCAAATTGCTAAAAGTGTGGGTGTCTATTTGTTAGAAGTCTGTATACTTAAAGCAATCACAATCACTTTTCTTGTTGAGATTTGCGTTGTTGTTGTTATTTTTGCACTTGTAAATGACAAAAATAGCAAACAATTACCATGTTTTCTTATTGAAGAGTTCACTTTGTCTTCACTCTACTCTTCAGTTACTCTTATCAAGATATTTTAGATAATTTGTTTATTTTTTTGTATTCAAATTAAATATATACAATTCCATATTACTTTTTAGGGTAAATTTAGGGAAACCCTTCACTTCAATTGTGAATTTACTCGTTTAATTTTGCCCCCAAAAGGCATTACAAAATTTATCTATATATCTTTCCCTCTGTTTATAAGCAGAAACATGATACATAATTCTGTGATACTCTAAGTTTACTGTATTCATTTTGTCTACTACGAGTATAATTAATTTAATTAATACATAACAGTTAATAATTATGACACTTAAACATATGCAAGATGAAACGTTTTGATTTTATGATTCAATAAAATCGTGCATTTGCACTTAAAGTGAAATCTTGCATTAACTTTGTAGTATTTATAAGTTGGCTTATCACGATCACTTCTATTCCATTGTGTTGTATTCTGATTATTGATTTATGATAATAAATTTTATTTCTGGTATCTGAAATAACTTCATTATGAATATATTTATGTTTATTTTATAAGACAAAGTGACAGAGTTAATCATCGAAGATCATAAGGTGTTTGAGATAAGGTACAATTCCATAGAAAAGGCATAAAATTTCTAATCAATTTCTTTGATTATTAAGATAAACTGACTGAAATTTTATAAAGCTTCTTACTTTTTAAGAGATACAGTGCTGAAATATGTCGGAGTCGTAGTTTTTGAAGTGCATTTATCAGTTCATTAGTTCAGTATTGAAATTTGTTATACAGTTTTTTAGTTTTCAAGATAGAGTGCTGAAATATGACAGAATGTTAGTTTTTGAAGTGCATTATCAGTTCTGTATTGATATTTGACATAAAATATCTAAGCTGCCGAAGTATACGAGGTTTGTTCAAAAAGTTTTGCGATTTTTGTGTTTTTTCAAAAATTATTTATTTTTTCATGAATATTTATTTTGTCCCCTTCAAAGTAATCCCCACCATATATTTTACACTTCTGCCAACGTTTTTCCAATCCTCGAAGCACTTCAAAAAATCATTTTTTGTAATCTTGTTCAGCTCCTCCTTCATGGCTCTCTTCAGTTTTGGGAATAAGAAAAACTCACAGGGGGCCAGATCTGGAGAATACGGTTGCTGCGGCATTATTAGTGTGTTGGTTTTGGCCAAAAACTCGCGCACAAGCAACGATGTGTGAGCAGGGGCGTTATTATGGTGCAAAAGCCAATTTTTCTTCTTCCACAAATCCGGGCGTTTCTGGCGGATTGCTTCGCGCAAATTGCGTATAACTTGCAGGTAATATTCCTTATTGACCGTTCTACCCTGTGGCAAGAACTCATGATGCATCACGAAGAAAACTGTAAGCAAAACCTTCACATTCGACCTAACTTGCCGCGCTTATTTCGGTCTTGGCTCGTGCAGCAGCTTCCATTGGGATGATTGGGCTTTTGTTTCCACGTCATAACCAAAAATCCATGATTCGTCATCAGTTATTACCCTCTGGAGCAAATTTGGATAGTCTCGGACCGAGTCCAACAGCTCCTGAGCGATGCTGTATTTGGTAGAAATTGAGCAATTTTAGCACGAATTTCGCGGGGACCCGTCTCATGCTCAAATCATTAGTAAAAATCGAATGGCAGGAGCCAATCGATATGTTTTGGTCCTCAGCAACTTCTCTAACGGTGATTCGACGATTGGCCAATACTATTTTCTTCACTTCATCAATGTTTTCGTCTGTTGTTGACGTGCTCGGGCGTTCGGCACGCTCTTCGTCGTTCACATCTTCTCGACCCTATGAGAACATTTTGTATTATCGATATACGATGCTTCGGTCCAAGGCAGCTTCACCATATGCCATAGTCAACATTCGGAATGCGTCCGCGCACTTAATTTTATTTTTCACACAACATTTAATACAGATTCTTTGAACCATAGAATTTTTGGAATAGGCGAAAATCGAAGACGAGCCAAAACACGTGCAAGCAAAACAGCTGTCAAAAATTAACTAAACATTCAAAATGGCAAAAATTCAAAAATCGTGATACTTTTTCAACGAACCACTTATATAGGTGAATTTAAGCATTGATTTTAGTTTTTGTAGTACAAAGTATTCAAATTTGTGTCAAAATTTGTATTTGTTAGTTTTTGAGATGATGTGTTGATTTAGAGGTAAAATGCCATACCATATACGTGTACATTGCTTTGAGGAGGACTATTGTTTTAGTTTGTGTACGAGGGGGATCCAAAAAATTACGCTGTGGTGGGGAGGAAGAGTGGGGGAACCTATTGTTTGACCACATGTCCGTTAGTGTCACGCCATCTGAGTCAGTGTGCAAAGTTGTGTCGCTGTGAGTGCATCGGTTCGCCTATGAGATTTTTTTTTAGTAAAACAACTTTTTACATTTCGGCGAAAACGTAATGGCAGATTGTCGAGAACAACGCGCGGCTGTGAAATTTTTTGGGGATGCTGCCCTAAGTAAACTCAGAGTTTACGATTAGTTTTCAAGTTTTAAAAATGAAGAAATGTCTATTGAAGACCAACTTCGTTCAGGACGCCACTCAACGTCAAGAACTGATAAAAACGTCGACAAAATCAATGCCCTCGTTCGTGAAGACCGTCGCCGAACCATTGATCAACTCTGTGAGATGTCGGGAATGTCATGGAGTTCAATTCAGAGAATTTTATCCGAAGATTTGCACATGAGAAGGGTTGCTGCGACTGGTTCTTCCATCATGACAACGCGCCGGCCCACACCGCCCTTTCCGTGAAGCAATTTTTGACCAAAAACGCCATGACACCGATTGTCCACCCCCCATACTCACCGGATCTTCTAGGAAGAATCGTTTGGAGAAGTGCGTTGTGGACAATGGAGAATACTTTGAAGGTGCAGGGAATAGCAATAGAGTAAGTAAAAATTGTTGTTGCTTTAGTTGTTACTGTTATTGTCTTGTGTTCGATCAATGCTTAGAAATGACTAAGCTTCGTTACAGTCCTGCTCCCTACAAATAGATACATACTCGTACATATGTCAAAGGTATGGAAATAAAGGGCTGGAGTTTCTGAACTCTTGGAATATAGTGCCGAACTATGAGTTATTACTGTGCTGAAATTTGATAAAAACTGCATAGTTATCTAGATGCATTAAAGCTTCAAACTATTTTGAAATGTTTTATTAAATTATTCTTATGTTTGTAATGGTAATAATGCATAGGATTAACATAATATATTACAAATATATTATTATCAAGGCAGACAAGAATCTCGAAGTCAATTTGTTTAAGTATTAAAAGGTTTAATGTTGATTAAATCTAATCAATAAATGAATAAATTTCAACAATTTAACAAAAATCTGGGTTGCTAGTGGATATTTCCACATAAACTCAGAGATATGTTTGGATCTCTTCATTTTTATTGACGAAATCAATTAGGATTTTATAACTTTTAAATGCACTTTTTCTATGAACAACAATTTGTAGTTTGTTTTTAATGACATTCTGTTGTTGGCACTTTTCCTCATTAATTTAATAACAACAAATGATGCCATTATTTTATTTTTATTACAAATAATCGTAAAACATTATGCTTAAACACTAAACAATAAACCAAGCATAGAAGCATTCAGAAGCGTCTTTAATGATGATGATGATGATCATCATGATGAGAAGATGAAAATAAAAATAAATAGAAATATTGTATTTATCTAATGAAAAGATCGCACAACTTCACAACATCACGTGGAAATTTTAACAAAGTATCTGCCGACAATGACTCGAATCGAATCGACATACAGCAGCCAGCAATCATCATATACAATAAGTAGGTAAGTATCTTTTTTTTTTTTTTTTCATTTATTTATTTATTTTTGTTATTATAGCAAATTATAGCGATTTGTCCAGCTTTGAATGCTTCATTTTATTATGTAACAACATCTTTGGTATTTGTTAATAATTTGCAAACAAAACAAAAAAAAATGGAAAAAGAAATAAATAATTCGCAATTTAAATGAAATTAACCTTTATTCAATTATTCACACATCATTATTATTATATGAGTAATTATATTTATTTGTTTGCTTTTCGTTTAATTTCACTTTCGTTTCACTTTTATTGAATTATAATTTAAGTAGCTGAATCTTTTTTCATCTCAATTTTTTTTTTTCTTTTATTGTTTTTGACTTATATTTTTATGGCGAAAGTGTTTTTAATATTGGCAATTTCACCCTTAAGTACTTATTACAAAATAAATACAAAAGTTGATCTATAAATAGGATGCCATTGTTGTTGGTTCATTGAATGTGACTCGTGCCAATATTAGGCGCTTTAAACTTTTTACGTTAATTGCATTCAAAATAATAATAGAAAATATTTAACTAAGTATTACAAAATGATGAATGATTGTGAAATTTAGGACATTTTTATATGAAGAAAGTAACTTAAGATTTCACAAGAAGATATCAATGTAGAGATATCAATGATAAAGGTCCTAAGTTTGTGATGAAGTTTTCCTATAAAAAATTGATTGAGAAATTTTTAATTTTTTATAAATCATTTCAGTTTATAAGAGAGACGACTAATGAAAATTGAAATGCAAAATAATAATAAATAGAAAATATATAAATAAATAAAATCATGGATACAAAGTTCTATATGATTTTGTATCTTCATTGACTTAATTTTAATTTATGGGTATCATTTATTAAAAGAATTGGGTATTTAGAGACAAATTCTAATGAGAAAGTCAATTGTTAATTTCTGGTAAGAAATAAAAATGGAAATATGTTCGGAAACTTATTGTAAGAATCGATAACAATAATAAATAAATGAATGAAGTAGATTACAATCAAAAACGAGAACAAACTTTAAACCAAATAATTATGTACTTACTAATTTAACGTTGTAGTAAAGAAAATAACGATATTGATAATGAGGACATAAATTTAAAACAGGGAGCTAAGCATACGTTAAATAATGAAAATTGGGTGAAGGATTGAAGTCAAATATGTATTTTAAAGATCTCAATAGTGAATAAGGTTTTGATTAGATAAAATAGAAACAGTCATCCACAATTAATATTTTTTTATTTTATTTTATTTTATAATTTTTTCAATTTATTTATTTAACATAATTAAATCTAATATATAATACTAAACTTAATACTAATTTTTAACGAGTTACTAGCTATACTGGGGCTTTTGACTATTTTTTCAATCTAATTTTTACTTTTTTCGGCATTTTTACTGAACGAAATAGAAAATATTTTTTTGAATTCACAACAGAAAAATGACCATGAAGTTCAAATTTTTGACATTCCAATTGCCCCCCACAACAGAAAAAAGTTTATATTGCTGTCGTAATCACACTGAATTATGTTTTTTTTTTTTGCTAATGGCAATTTGCAACACTAGTTTCTGTTTCTGTTCTGTTAAATTTTCTGTTTCCAATATACTGCATTCTGTTTCTGTTCTATGTGATAACACGGCTTCCCATCGTGAATGAAAATAATTGGTTTTCCTATTGACTTATGCTTAGTTTATAGAAATTTTATATAGCAAGGAGCTCACTGGTGGGAGTATATGTTTCAAGGATAGACTATGGAATAAGGAAAGACGAGAAAATAAACATAACGTTAGACTTTAGATGGAAACCTTATAAAGGAAAGTAGAATTTGAAAAAATATTTTATTAATATTAAAACCCAATTGCTAGATTCAAATAACTGTAACAAAGGATCAAGTAAATAGGATTAGAAATCTGAAGATGACTTGTATTCCTGAAACTTATAAAATGAATGTTGTAGTAAAGTATACAATAATAATGGAATTTTGAAGTTCGATTATGATTAGAAAATCTTTAAAAAGTACTAATAAGTGTATCTCAAATCTCAATGAGAGGAATGATTGATCAATAAAATGATTTAAATATTCAATGAAGAATTAATTCAAGAATGTGAAATCTGGAATTGTTTCAATGAATGATATTTAGGATGAAAATAAAATTTGTAATAATTGTACACAACATCAAAGTCCAGTATTCATCTGGATATGAATGAAAAAAGCTAAGAATAAATTCTCAAAATGATATAATACTACATGAACTCAAAGTTGAAATATTAGTAGAAAAATAAAATATTAAATGATAATTAATTAAATACCAAATTGGTTGAGATAGAAACTGATTTTGGAAATAGAATGTTGCTTTTAAAAATCAAGTTATAAATTAAGTCATGAAATCAAATGTGAAAAATTTGAAAAAAAAAAAAAAATTGAAACTATTTTCGCAACCAAATGTGTTAATACAACTAAATCATTAACATTTTCTAAAGTACCTTCATTTAATGACATTAGACCATATTTTCGATTTGCTATAAAGTGTCTATGTTAAAATAGACAAACTTTGATTTAATCTTATTTGAAATCATCAAAATGAAATTAGTAAATATAATACATACAATACAACAATAGATCACCAAGGAAAAATGAAAACCACATAATAATATTTATGATATAATGTTACCTCTTTTAGTAAGTGAAGTGAATCTTTAAATTTACCTTAACCTTTCGACTAAGTCATAGACAAACAGAAAAGACAAAGAAGACACACAGTCAGTCATTCAACAATTTGCTACACATACTCGTAGAGGCCTTTATAGTCAATTACACTTGGACTTACTCTATAATTATCAATAATGGAATAGTGTTAAAATTATTAAAAGTTATAATTTATAACACATTAGGAGGCTACTACTACCGCAACAAATGAGTTCATATCAAAAATTGCTTAATATTTAAAAGTTCAACGAAAATGGAAAACAAAAAATTAGCAACAACAAAATGCAAATTCATTCATTCATTTATTTTGTTGCATAAAAACAAAACTTAGAAAAGAAAAAAAAAAAAATTCGCAACGCATCTGTTAACTGAATAACCTCGAATGAATGGCGGCGGCATCGAATGGCCTTTCATTGACCATAAAAGATTAAATATCTCAATGAAGCTACTGGACTTGCGACAGATGTGTCTACTAAATACACTGAAACCGATTCTAATCTCTAAGCTTAAAATTTGATATGATTACGACGTTCATTAGCTTGTTAGATACAAGCGTATAAAAATAGAAAAGATACTTTTCTTTAGTCGTAGTCGTTTGCATCATGAAAATGTGTTGGCGATTTGCTTGTATTTCTTAGAAAAGCTACAAATGCTAAATAGTTAGTATTTACTACAAGAAATAGAATGAAAAATGAAAGGCAAACACTGATTGACTAAAATTTTATTACTAAATCATATTTGGTTATTTTATTTGTTTTTGTTTGTTTATTTATTTTTGTTAATGACACATGTGATTTTATTTTTATGTGAGTGCGCACAGTTAAAATTTCTAGGTGTCGGCAAATGATGGCGTTAGAAGACTCATGTAAAACTCCCACGATATGATGGTGATGGTGATGATGATGATGGTTTAGTGGTGTAGTTAGTTAGATGTTTGTATACACTTGACTAATTGAATTTTTGAAACCAAGTGACTAGCAAGCACATCAAAATATGTGCTAAGGCCGTGCAACACGTTATGCAATAAGGTTCGTGAATGTATCTATGTATCTGTCTATCTATCTATATCTCTACTGTGTAAATATTATAAAATGAATGCGTTGTTTCTTTTGTTTTAGTAGTAAGTATTTGCGTAGTGTTGTGTTGATTTCGGAAACGGAAGTTGTTAATTTTTGCGTAGACTAAAATGAACTTGGCCCAATCAATAATGCCAAGAATGAATGCATCCATCTTCATCACTTGTAGGAGGTGTTTTTGGTCTTCATGCAGTTTTTTCTCTTTCTTCTTCTTCTCTTTTCTTGCAATGAAGGAAAATTTCCAAAACAAATAATAAAAAATTATGAAATAATTTAATTAAGCTTATATGAGAGCAAAAGATTATGAGAAACAAACAATGTAATCTAATAATCTAAACAAAATTAATAGAGTTCATGGAAATTCTCATTGTTTCATTCTTCCTTTTTCAATTTAAAGGTGTCAGCTTGCGCATGCAATGTGTCACTTTTGATTGTATCAAATAAGGAAACCAGTTCAAGAGACCAGACTAAACAAAACACAACACAACACAACACAACAAAACCAGCTTAGGCTTAATGCAAAAGCCCAACTCAACTCAGTTCAGCTCAGTTTACTTACTGAACACAATAATAAACTACAAAAGTAATGCGTCGTCGTTACTCATACGCCACATTTGTTTGCATTCATATAAATTAAGTTTGTGTTACAAACGAGGGATGATCAATTGGAATCAGACTCAACTGGAATATGAACAGATGTAGATAAAGAATCTCCAAATTACTAACATGATTATATGTTTTATTGGATATAAATATAATCTTCATTGAATAAGAAAACAAAATGAATAGAGATTCATTATTGTGAACAAGTCTTATGTTAGTTATTTTAAGTCCCAATCAAAAGAAGAGTTGACAAATTCGATGGAGAAAAGGTAATCACAATCCATAGAAAGTGAAAATGGTTTGAAATATTTTAGGGAACAAAGAGTTCACTGCAATTTGCTTTTTGAAATGAGTAGAGATGGAATTTAATGGAGAACTATCTCTCATTAAAAGACTAAAAATGGTAGATTGAAAAAGGTCAAATAAATATTTCAAAGAAGGCAAAACTAGTTCAAAGAAGTTGAGGGTTTGTGAAGGAATTTATTGTTAAGTGACTACTTGAAAAAGGATAGAACTGGAAATGCAAATGTTAATTGAACAGATTAAATATGTAGGAAACAGAATCTATCCTATGTATTAACAATAGGGTGCTAATGGAATAGTGTTGCTTCTCCGATTCAATCGCCAACCTCATCTACATGTTGGTTCATACTGTCAATAACAAAAGAAGCTCTAGCGACCGAGTTTGTGGCTGGAAATCGTGAAAAATACAATTGTCTTGAAAGCTACACAGAATCCTCAGATAGGATCCTGAATCGTTGACCACAAGATTGATGAATATCAACGAATAGGGTCATATGGATCTCCCATGTGCAGCAGGCCAATGCTCACAAAGATTATGATGACCTGTTCACAACGTTTCTTATTCACCAAATCTGACTTTCAACTCTTTATATTATGAATCCATAAACATTAAAATTTAGATTAAAGAACTTTAAAGTAACTTTATCAAACGATGGATTTATATGTTCAATATTGATAAACTATTTCAATATTTAGTAGGGAGTTGGGAGATTCACTAAATAGTACAAAAAAGGTGGTCAGATATTAATGGAACATCCCTCGACTTTAAGCTGCATATTTATCTTAACTTTTTTATTTTGTTTTACTGCATCTTAGCTGATCTCACATATGTAGTAAGTGGGTGCAGATAAAGTAAACAATGCAACAACAGTAACAATAACAACTAAATAACTGAATCAATGTTAGTGTGAGTATGTGACTCTTGAACTTTGTCTTACATATTTATTTATCTAGTTGAATTGCATGATTGCATTACTTGTTATTGTTGCTTCTGCTGCTGATGCTGCTGCTGCTGTTGTTGCTGATGTTATTATTGTCTCGTAGATTATTATTACTTTATTTGGTTATAGTTTCTTATTTTTCATTTGTTGCTTGTGGTTGCATCTTAACTTAGACTTAAGTATAATTGTTGACCACAAAAAACATTTAAGGAGTTAAGCAGTTTTACTGCATTTGGCATCGTTTAAAGTCAAATATAAAAGATTTTATATTTTTCTTTTTTCTTTTTATCTTTTATGAGCAGATGAAATAAATCTGCTCTTTCATCTTTGTCTTCGACTACTGGAAATGCTTTTCATAAAAGTTCATTAAATGATTTTTATTTTATTATACAATATATATTGTAGTTTTATTAAAGTTTAATTAATAACAATAGTGTGCTTAATTGCATCTCACTTTGAATTTTGATAAAAAGAAGTCAAAGCGAGTTCGTTGCTTAAGTCTTTTGTTTTATGAAATCACACAAGATTCTCTGTTTTTTTGTGTGTTGGTTTTGAATAAATCAACAAATTTATTCTTCACTTTGGATTCAAAAACATGTTCTACTATCTATTGCTAAATTTGAAACAACTACAACAACATAAGAATTTGTATGTCTAACACCACTATGTCACCATGTGTGTACATGTCGTCTACAAAAAATCTTAGTCATTTCTATTATATTACGTAAACTTTTTTTTTTTTTTTCTTTAGGGAATTATATTTTTTTTTCTCAATGCATTAAAAAATTCTTTCTTACATATTTTGAAAACAAAAAAAAAAAAAAAAAAAAAATGGAAAGAAAAACGTGTTTAATATTAAGTGAAGAAATCTATAGAGAAATTAAAAAAAAAAGTGCTATACTTATTATTAAAGGCGAATACATAAATATAGACAAGTTGAAGCAACTGAAATGATATTTTAAGATTAGATAAAATATAATATTAACTTCAGTTTTAGCAAATATTCTACTCGTTTCCTACTAAAAGTAGATGGAACTTTAAGACAAAGTTAAAACATCTTTTTATGTATACAAATGTAATAAAAAAGGCAGTCGTTGTCCAGATATGAAAGAGAAATGATGCCTAAAATAATGTGTTCATTGTCTTGTAATAAGTGTCAATGAAATTTGGTATTCCAAGTTGAAGAAAGCCAAGAAGAAGTTTTCTATTCAAAAACTAAAATTGTTAGGTTAGTTTATATGGATACTCTATGATACAAATATAGTATTGGCCGACATTTTTAAGAAATTGCTGGGGTTAATAAAATATATGTACTTATATAAAGGTCTTTTTGAAAAGACTCATTCACTTCAGGAATGTAAAAGTATATTAAACAAAATTTTTTATTCTATCTTAGATTGACGATTGATGAAGTTATATGATGAATCCATTTATTGGGTGTAATGAACAAATTATCCTTTTTAATATTGTACTTTTTAAGGATCTTATTTAAGAAATGTAGAAGTTAACGTATAAAAACTCATTATTTATTTATGTGTTTGTGTGTATTATTCATTCCAATAATCGAGGAACTTTAACAATATTATCAATTTATGTGAGTCCAATGGACTTTGCTCATTCGAATCATTTGCTATTTTTCCATACTGACTTCCTTCATAAATCCTATCCTATGCAGTCGTCTTTGATGTTTTTTTTTTATATGTCACAAACAATATGACAAAGTGTTAACATTTTATTCATTTAAATTGTGAAAGGTATTTACCATATTAAAGTTATTTATGTAGACTTTTAACTAAATTTTAAATGTTGTTGTTGAAGTTGTTGCTGTTGATGTTTTTAGTATATCTAATAATATTGTTGTCTTTATTGTCATTTATTGTTGTTGTTGTTGTTGTTGCTGTGATTGTTTCCTATTACAGTTGAATATACTATAATAATAAAGTGCGCTAAACAAATTTCATCATATTTTTCTTCTATTTTTTTTCTGCTTAATAACTTTGTAAAAACATGAAAAAATCAGCACAACCGCGTGCTAATACAATTTCTGGCCTTTTTATTAACAATGTTTCTTTCTTTTTGCAACAAACTACTTAACTACTTCATCGTCATCATCGTCATCAGCAACAACATCCTCATTATCAACAATTGACTCCCTTGTTGTCTATTAACTGTGTTGCATCTTTTTTTTTCATCATTTGTTTTTCTATTTTTTTTATTTTTTTTTTTTAGTTTTTTACCCAAACACAGTTAAGTTTTCCGCTGACATTTTCTTACAAAAACAATAACACATACATATTACTACTGTAGTTGTTGTTGTTATTATTGCTAATGTTGTTGCTATTCTTAATGTTGTTGTTGTTGTTATTGTTAACTTGACTATAAAAGTTGCTGCCTTTAATGTTTCTGTTACTGTTGCCACTTTTGCTTTAGCTTCAGTTTTGGTATCTTAACTGATGAGTTATTTTCGGTATTTAACAAAATGTGTGTGTGTGTGTGTGTGTGTGTGTGTGTGTGTGTTTTTCTTTCTTGATGTCGATTTTGTTGTTGTTGTTGGAAAATTTCGCAGGTGCCAGAGCAATAATAACAACAACAACAACCCAACAAACAATAAACATTAACAAATTGTTAAGAAATTTGAAAGAAACAAAACCCACAAAATTAGGTCGAATATGCGAAAAAAAGTATTTCAGGCAACTTAATTCCTTCATTCTTCATTTCAGATGCTAAACACCAAATTTTATACTCATTTCAATAAAACATTTTTAATAGGATTTTCTCTGCCCCCCATTTGTATTTTGTTTGGTATTTGTTCGCTTGAGTTAGCAAGTTCCTAACGCAACAACATCATTATGCGAATAGTAGTCACAGAGACGTAGGTTGGTATAGACCAGCGGTTTTTAAACTGTATTCATCATTAGGGGAAGATCATTGGTGCTTATTACTGGGAGTCTACGAAACAATTTTGATATTAAGTTTACAAGAAAAATGTTGTTGGCAAGACATGATTTTAAGAATATGATTCCAAAAGGATTGACATCCTAAAATAGGTGATTTCTTCCTGCCTGTTCGGGAATTATTGTTGGAACATCGTGTCCTCTATAAGATTAAAAATACCAACCCAGTTTTTAAGATATTAAATGCCAAGAATTGGATTAATAGCCGTGAAAGAATGTTGTTTAAAAACCTTATCCGCGAACTACTTAAGATAGTCTTGAACTCTTTTTAACTTATTCTTATTGAAATTAAAAAAAAAAAACTTAAGGGGTCTCTTAGATTCCTTCTACATACTACGTTCCTGTAACTGATTAACTTTCGCTTTCGTTTAATTATGCTCAAGTAACCTATGACAACAAACAACAATAACAAAAATACAAATATATTTTCCTTACTTTATTGTAAAGATTTTTGGTATTCTTTGTTGTTTTTTGCTATTAAATCCCAACGTTTGTTGACCTTTTCGTTAAGTTTAATTTTTGGGTTGTTGGTAAAAATTGACTGAACATTTTTTTACTACAATTTTTGTCTTTGTTTTTGTGTTGTATTTTGTATTGTTTTTGTCATTTTTTTTATGGGGAATTTTATTGTATACACAGTCAGCTGATTTATAGACTCAAACTCGTGATTTCTTCTTTGGTTTGTTTTAGTAAGTAGTTTTCTACCAGCGTGCAGACAACTATTACAACAACAATCCCAACAATAACAACCACAACCAATGACGACGATTAAAACAATTTATACGTTTAAAGAGCAAATTTTCATTTTGGTAAAATGTTTATGTTTCTTAAAGTTGTTAAAGCGCACAATGAAGGCATTAGAAGGAGGAGAAGAGTGCAAAAAAGAAGAAGTTAAAAGCAATTGAAGATGAAAAGACATTTTCATTAAACGTTAATTATTTCAATTTGTTGACATGAGTCAAAAACAATGAATTAACTCATGAAAAATGAATATAGGAGTGATTGCAACGATGGACTGCAACACGATGATGAATTGCAATTGAGGTGGTCTATTCAGATAACAACGATGATTGCTTAGAATGATTATAAGGCGGGACCATAATGATAGACCACAAAAAAGGAAATTGCAAGAGAGGGTGTAACAGAAAAATGAGATAGCATAGTGATTATCGGGGAATGATTACCAAAAGACAACTTGTACTCATATTGCATTGGTTTGCATATAAAAAAAAAAAAAAAATACTTCGACTGAATGTTGAAATCGAATGAAATGACAAATTGATCTATGAAGGAAGACTGTAATGAAGGACAAAAAAGACTTGAAAGAGAGATTAAAATAAGGGTGTCCAATATGTTTGTTTCCCTGGATCACATTGGAAGAAGATACATATTTTCTTTTGGGTCCCAAGTATATGAAAAAAAAAATAAAATCTTTGACAATGTAGCTGAGCGAGCAACGCCAATAGACTACAGGACGAAAGACTTTCTGTTCTGTTCCTATTGTTTGTCACTTTACCACGAAAACGCACACCATGTGTGTATGTGTATTCCTCAGAAAAATACGACTTGCTTTAGTAACTTTAAACATTTTCGAACCTTGGGTAGCATGTGTGTGTCCCGTGGATTGGACTGTCTTGGATTAAAGAATTGGGACTGAAGAATCAAACACTGTAATGTTGGTTGGAAAACTGTGAGGAAGATTTAAGGATTCCTTTAAGGGAAAAATTAAATAGAGAATTTGAAGAAAGATATTTAAATTACCGAAAGTAAATAAAGATAAGATAAGATAAGATAATCTGCGAAGAGAGATTGTAAGGAATTCTTGAGGATTTCATTGAAGGGTATCTAGCTAATAGTTAAATAAGATGACTGAAGCATGATATTTAAATGACAAATAGTAGTAGGTGGAGATGAAGAATTGCCACATTGATCTGAAATCTCTATCATATTTCAATGATTAATTGCATTGATTGACAGAAACAAAAAATTCACTCCAAAAGACAAATTGCATCAAATTGACTTCAATAACAACAATAAATTGCGTTTCTTAGACTCAACTGGTTTTCGTGCATAGAGATTAAGTTTGGTATGCATATTCGTATACCAAAATCTTAAGATAAACTTGCAATCAAACTATGTTTACATTTTATTGAAGCTTAGCTTAAGTTTGATCTCTGTTTTGGTTTTGACCTCCTCGAGTCTTTTAAGTCTTTTCATTTATGTTAATGACAACTTTGAAGTTGTCAACTTTTTTTTGTACCAAAAAAGATTTTCATCACGACTGTGGGCTACTAGGAAGTTATTAAAAATCAATTATACAGTTTTTTTTTTTTTTTGGTATTTTTATTGTGATTTCCACTAAAAACAATCACATTAATGAGCGGGAGGCGTTACTTAGGTAAAATTAGAGAGAAAAAAATATTAATTTTTTTGTGCATTTTTTTTTTTAAATTATTAGGTGTCAATAGATTGACTAGAAAGTCAATGAATTGCTTAGCAAATACTTACCTCAGTTCAACCTCTGTGCAGTGCGAATGCGTAGAGTGAATGCGCTGCTGAAGTAATAAATAATTTACCAAAAATATATGGAAAAAAGTTTTTCTCACATTTAATTCAATTTTTTTGTATTTTTTTATGTTCAATAATTTATTTGTTTTTTTTTTTTTTTTTTTAAATTATATTTTATTTATTTTTCACTATTTTAGTCAATGTCACTAGTAACCTTTAGATGGAATAATGCGACAAAGAGCACAAAATACTCAATAAGAATCTATCTATCGAATAAAAAAAAAGATGCTAAAGATCAAATTACTTTGGAAAATCTTCTTTATATTAAAGCAAGAATAAATAATAATAATAAAAAAAAAAAACAGAATAACGAAAAGGAAAAACGCATTCAACGAAACGAAGTCAAGATCACGTTCGATGCATTTATGTAAGCAGAATGCAACAAACCAAAATGGAAAATCACGAGTTCAATACTCAACTCAAACAAGCATTGAATGTGAATTGCATTTAAATAGTTAAAAACATAAAATATCTAATCAAAAGAACAACAATGCAATAACAACAAAATAAATAAATAATAAATAAATAAATTTAACAAATTTGCACAATTTAAATATTCGTTTTTCTTAAAGAACTTGAGAAGCCTTTTAAGTTAAATTTTAAAGGTTTCCCTAGAAACTCAAAAGAAGTAGGAAATGTTGTCGAAATTATTTGATAAATAGATATTTGAAGCAGTTTCATGGATTACAAATGTGTTGCTGTTATTGTCAATGTTGTCACGTGAAAAGGTTTTTTAAAGTGCAAAAGATCAAAAAGATGCGACACTCTGCTTGCTGCCCGCATAATATCAAACACTTTGACCCCGGCAAAATCTTTTTCTTTTTATTTTTTTTTTTTTTTTTTTGTTTCAGTATTTTGCATTATAATCTACAGCACGCGTATCTCAAAAACTTTGATGATGATGATGAATACACTTAACATTTTCATTCAATGCAAAAAATATGTCAAAGTTTTATGGCGCCAACGCACGACTTATTCTTCCTGATGTAGTACTAAGTATAATTGCAATTTACCCGTTCGTTCGTACAATTTGAATCTTTGTTTATCGTTATTCTTTCTTCTATATCTCGAATTTCAATTTCGATTTGTGTTTCTTCAATATTTTTCAATTATTGGCACGAGCACGATCAACCGCACGTCATGGCGTTAAAATAAGAACTGAACTTGCCTGCAACTAACTTGGCTTAAAATTCACACCAGACATTACCGATTGAAGCTGACTCCAACGCCTTCAGCAGCAGCAGCATCATCATCATCATCATCATCAACAACAACAAACGAAGCAACAACACACGAAGAAAAGTTTATGCGAGACGAAGTCTTCTTCAAAGACCAAAACAAGAAAAGAAGCTCTGCTAACTTCTGTTGCGTCGAAAATTTTATACCTTTCACATTAGATGAATTTTATATTATTACATCTACGAATTATAAATGAATGTTTTATGTGAAAGCACTAGCTGTGCCCCCACGCGAGATCCCGAGTTGTTCAATAAATCCTCGAATCCTAAGACACGATCATAATCGAATGAAACGTTGCATTAAAATTTAATACAAATTTCGAACGATTCTGTAGATCGATTTTGATTAAATATACGCTATATGTTACTCACAATAAAGCTTCTTATCTTTCAGTAATTCGATTTTAAGCACAAAGTCATCGATTTTATTATATGTATAGATTTGATCCACCAATTCCGACTTTTCCGATGGTCCAACTGGCACAAACAGGAACACTCTCCAAACTATACAAGAGTTTCTCTGAAAATTTCATCAGCTGCTACACAAAACAAAATTATAAAAAATAAAATACATGCTAAATGAATTTCGTAAAATATTTTTCTAAAAGTAGATTTCACAACCTTACTAACAAGTATAAATTTTATTTAGTTTATTTATTCCAATAATTGTTTAAAAGAGTTTGAAAATTAGATTTCTGAGAAAATCATAGGTATACGAATTTATAGTGCTCAAGGTAAACTATATATAACTATGATTCTATACCAAATTTTTCGACAATTTTTTAGCCAAAATACGTGTAATAGCATTCTAACTCAATTCACACAATTTTCGACATAAGCTACTATGACTTATTGCCACAGATATATATATATATATATATATATATACATATATTATATGTGTCCAACCCCGCTTTGCTGTGGCCCAATCTACATGCGAAACATAGTTTGTTCAAGGCCACAGTAGAAACGATTTATTTATTTTGTTTGAGTACTTTCTATTGGGTTCTTTCGAACACTTTCGAACATACAGCGTTTGATCATACCATCGAACAATGGTTAATATCTATGAAAAATCAAATGAAATGATCGAACGTTCAGGTATAATAGATGATATTAAGATACAAATATTTACACTTGAACATCACTCCAATGATAAGCAATACTCGTATATGTTACAGGCGACAGATCCTGGGTATTATGTGGATTTGTCTGATCAATACAGAATTATATAAATAATGTTTAGGCAACCACATATCAAACATACAAGAACCCACAACTGTAATTGAGAATTTATATAAAAATAATTTGGGGCAGTCCTCGGATCTTAGCCCAAATTGGCAAATGGTTAAACTGTTGTAAAAACAAACCCTATGCATTATGATGGATTAAAACCTTAAAAAAATGAGGGCCTAAACAGTGTCCCTTAATATGCTACAAATCTTTCAGATAAACTTAATATACCATTTACATAGTCTGTGTAAGGTATACAAACTTTTGCAGCTTGTTAACGAAGATGTTTCTCGACGAAGCGTCGGCCGGCCTTTTAAGCAAAGCAGCAAGTTTTGTGAGAGAATAAGAGACTGAAACAAATGTTGCTTTGCGCCAATGAAAAGAAAATGATTGTTTAGCAACATGAAGAGTAGCAACATTGACCAACGCATGACCAAAAATGTTGCTAAGAAGCTTTACCAACAACAAAATGATGATTTTAAAAATTCTTTAGATATTCTACAACTTTTGCACTAGCAGATTTGTCGTTACTGTTTTTTTTTTTTTTTTAATTTACTTGTTTTGGCATAATCACTTCAATCAACTCGTAAATTAAACAATTCATTAACTGTGTGGGTTAACAAATAGAACAAAATCACTATTAGAAAAATACTAGTTTCTGAGATTAAATTAACGATTTCTTGAAGAACTTAAAGAGGAGTGAGCACATTTTTTTTCACACACTTTATTTGAATTTAAATTTAAAACAACTAAAACAGATGCATGATATAGACTAGGTCACAACACATTATTTTAAAAGCAGCAACAATAAAAATCTTCAATAGTCATCAAACATAATTTTTGCGCTGCTTCAGATCTCATAATAACAACAATAAATATACATAAATATCTTGAGCAATATTCAACTTTTTGACTGATTTTTTAATTAAAACGCCAACATGAGAAGAAAACGAAGAAAAATTAAAAAAAAAAAAAAAAAAAAAGAAATTAAGTTGCTGAAAAAAAGGCAAGAAAAAAATATTAAAATGAATGACCACAATAATTAATCAAGAGCATCAAAATTTTAACTCAAAATTGTTGCAACTTGGTTGCTTGGCTACACACAGCAATGACAGCCTCTAATAGTATAGCCCAAGTACAAAGCACAAACAAAGTTTAATTCATATTGAGATGAAAGTAAAACTTGCCAAATATTGCATTAAATACTCACACTCACAACAATTGGGTTAAATTGGATCAACGCACGCGCTACCAAACTCAAATACAAGTAACAACAATGACACGAACAGCAGCAACAGCAGCAGCAGTAGCATAGTTAAAAAGCTACACATCATCTTTATCATCATCATGATGTAGATACACTTAGTTTATGTTAGATACTCGTTATTTATAATGCAAAGCAGAGCAAATGTAAAGTAGAGTAAAGTATAGCAAACCTAAATAAGAAGAGACTCGCTCTGTCATCATTTTGTAATACTCGCGTACTATTTAACTTTGTGATTTGTAGTCGCCGAACTTGGCAACTTAATATTACAACAATATTATTATTATTATTATTTTACTCTTTTTCCACCTTTTTTTTATCGCATAATCGAAAAAATGTATCTCGCACCAAAATAATGTTTTATGTATTACGCCATTGAAAAATTTCCCGCATGCTGATCATCGTCATCATCATGGTCTCCAAATCATGAAAATCAAATTGAAAGAGTTTTAACTTTTCACTTTACTTCTCTTCCATGTTATTTTTGTTTGATTTAAAAATTCACCGCTCATATAATGTGAGGAAACATAATACAATTTTTTCATTTTTTTATTATATCTAAGTACAAATGGCTCGAGGCAGACTAATTGAAAACTAATTATTGATTAAAGGTTGACACAAAATGAAATTACATATTAGGAAAAAATGCAAAAGCCGCACAAAGCCGCTTATCGATAAAATTAATTTCATTTGCGGAAATTAAATCAAAATCGAAAAAAAAACAATAAACAAAGTCATAATCATTGGTTTGAATGGTTGTTTAATACCCTTTAAACGGAGTCATATTAATAATTGTGAATGGATAATTGAACCCAGACTCGGGTCTGCAAAACCCTTTGGCTGATAGAGAAATATATTTCTTTAAAGATTCTAATGATTGGAATGATTTATATTATATGTGAGCTATGTATGACCTATAGTCATCCGATAATTTTGAAATCATAGTTTACACATTGATATTTAATAAATTTTAATATAACTAACTCCAAAATTAGTGGTATTTTATTTGGTTTATAATATATGAATATGATTCTATGAGTATTTCAACTGAATGCTACGAGAATTCTGAGATTTTGAAATAGAAAACTGGTTTTTGTTTATCCTAGACTTACGACTGTATATTAAATTATGCTATCTAAATTTTCTAAATATTCTATTTGGAACCACTTCATTATATTATATTGTGTTACACTCAAGTACTATTCTATTAAAACTTTCTAAGCAAAGAATTTATATGAAAGTACTCAACTTCCAGTAATCGAAGATAATTGTTATAAGCATGAGGTCCTAAAAAACAAAATGACTGATGCATCCCTTCAAAATATTTTAGTGTTTAACCTTTAAAATTATGGTTCTACTTTAACTAGAAGTAATCCAATCCAGGTCCAATATCTTCATGGGAAAAATGTAAAAGGAAAAGAAAAACTAAAAGAATATATTTATAAAATTTAATAATTTGTCTTAGCCACAAAAAAATAACTAGAAGCAAAACAAAAATTAAAAAAAAAAAAATTAAAAATCATGGAAACTTTGTTACGCTTTGAATTTCGCTACACTTGATGGCATTTTTCTTTTTGTGGCATCTATAGCTCATTACTGATCCAGTAAAAGGCATCTATCTCCTTTTGGCATATTAAGCCAACGTGCGCTTCTAATGATCAAGACGCTGGTGCCACCATCTATCCGCCAACCACCACTACTATCATCACTAACAATTGAGGCTTATTACGAAAGCTGCGATAGCGACAGCTAAGATTTAAGTTGACGGTTTGCGTTTTTGTTAATGCGATAGTCTTTGGTCTTGGCTGGGTCTTTTTGGTGGTGATGCTTTGTAGCTGCCGAGTGTTCTTTTTATCTACTTTGACTTGCTTCAAATCAAATCAGTGTGCTGCGTCATCAGCACTTCTTCTTTGCTTTGTTTTGCTTTAGTTTACTTTACTTTACTTTAGTCTACTCTAGTCTGCTTTTGTTATTTCTATTGTTTGGTTGCAGTTCTCACTGGCTTCAGATTTCAGTTTGCTATTATTTGCTGATGGTATCAGTCTTAATTTTTTTTCAATTTTTTTGTTTGGTTTTCTTGGTAAATGAATATCTTTTATTATTTCTTAAGCATTCAAATTCAAATGTTGCCACAATACTAGTTAATAGAATATAATAAATTCATGCAACAAAATCAGATTTTTCATTATTTGACAACTTCCTCAATAACTACACATGTAGATACGACAACGAGTATCTATGACCACTCAATTATAATAAACTGTCATCATCAGTTGGGCATCAAACGAAAGTTCATATGTTCACCAGAAATTTACTCAACTCAACTGAACTTTTCTTTTTTATCATAACTCAGTCTGTAAATCAGACTGAAATTGCAGACAAAGCAAAGGTTTTTCTATATCTTTGTATCTATGCATCTGTGATGAAGATTCACTCACACACTTATTTCTGCATTGAACCTGCATGATTTGGTTAACCAACCAACCAACCAACCAACCAACCAACCAACCAACCAACCTACCTACCTACCAACCAACCAATCGCCAAAAATCAAACGTTCACACAGTTTTCGTGATCAGCGAAAAAACTTTCCATATGCCAATGTAAGCAAATTTGTTGCATTTGTTACTTTTTGGCTATTGCCAAAGCAAATTCGTGCAAATTGTATTTGTCAGGCAGGATTCGATCGTTTATTCACTTCATTTTCATTGTGGTTTCTATTGATTATGCAATCATCAATATAAATATATACTTATATCTACAGATAAAAACGGGCGGCATTAGAGGCTTACGATAATAGTACACAAAAGAAGACTTTGTTGTTTTCATAGTGTCGTCGTCTTTCGTCGACCCAGTTTCTTCTCCATCTTCTTCTTCTTCTTATTGTTAAACTGAATTTACTGTTTCTTCTTGTAGCAGCAGCAGCAGCCTCATAAATCTGTCCTGTCTGACTTAATCGAATTGATTGCATGTTAACGAAATGAAATCCGGCTGAGCCCACAAACAAATCAAGTGATGTTTCTATTCCCATTTTCGTATTGAAATTGTGAACTGAATAAGGCATAATTTCATTTGATTTCATTTCAATTTCATTCACAAAATATAGTAAACAATTATCAAGAGTCTTTAATGAGCAGCACTTGAATTTTTTTTCTTCTTTTTTTTCAAATTAACAAAACAATTAACTTTTAACTCTTTTTTTTTTTTTTTGCTTGTTGGAACGACTTTTTGTGGTAGTTTAAAGATTATGCATTACTTATAAAATTGCTGCGTGCCTTTGCTTCTTGATGGAACTCATTCATAATACGACTTTCTGGAATATCAGTTTCCACACGACTATTCATAATATCATCGAGGTTTTGTTCTTGATCAAAAAATATATCTATTGTTATGCGAACGCCATTATCAGTCTTCTTAATTGTGGTCTTGCTTTCATAAGCCTTTTCATGTTCATCAGAGGCAGCTTCATCGGAGCCATTTCGTGTTAGAGAAGATTTACCTTTGGTAGTCATAATGCGGAATCCAGTATTTGAAGCACAACGACTAAGAAATATTAAAAGGAAATAAAGACGGGGAGAGAGAAACAAGTTAGTAAAAAAAAAAACTAGATTAAAATTTATTGTGAAAGTTTGACATGAAAAACGACACGTTAGAAATCCAATCCAAATTGTTTAGAAGTATGTGTGAGGACGGAAGGGTCTCCCATGGCGGAAACGTTAAAAGCGAACCCCGAAGCTAAGAGCAGTGTAAGCCAAGCTGTAAGGCTTTTGGGTCAAGAGAAGCCTGTCCATCCTATTTTAGGCATGTCCTCCTACTAAGTTGTTAAGATTTTTTTTTTTTTGAAACTTTATATTTCTAAAACTTTTTAAAACAGCCGGACAGACGGACAACAATGCTTTCTCTATTTAAGTATATCAAAATTAACTTAATTTTTTGTTTACCTGATGAAATGACGAGTTGTACGATGACAGTATTCGCATTGTAAATTATATGAATTCTCATTATTGCTGGCATTTGCAGTGCCTTCTGGATCACCAGCAGCACAATCGCTTGATTTAGCCAAGTTATCAGTACTCATCTCACTGTTCAATTGTTCACTTCCTTCTTCAATGCTATCGTCGCGTAATCTATGCTCACAACTACTTTTTTCCATGTCTTCATCGGCACTTATCAACTCAGGTGGCGAAGATAGATTGCAGGAATCTGCTTCACATTCGCTACTTTCCATGACTTTCACTTTTAAGTTTGTATGAGTGCCATACTTATTAACACCAAAATACATGGATTTGGCCTGAGAGAGTTCTTGATTCTTTTCAGTTGCCATATTATAAAGTTTTATCATATCACGAACACGTAACTTGGCAATATCAGTTTCTGAGTTCTTTTTTTCGACCACGGTACGAGTACACATGGGCAACTCATTCTTACCCTCGTTATTGATAGATTGAGAAGAGGCCAATTGACCCAATTGATTACGTTGACCGCTTGGAGTTTCCTCACGTTTCATAACCTGATCATGTACCTGATCCCGTGATTCCTCACGTTCAATGTCATCGTCATATTGTCCCTGTGTTTCGATTTGTTCGATGTCCCGATCCTGCTCTAAATTTGAAAGGGAATCATCTAGTGAATCTGTATCAGAATTCTTATTATCGGCTAATGACATAATTCCGCAAGTTTTACTAACAAAATATATTTTAGTGGGAAAATAACAAGAGCCACGTTTATAAGAGAAAAAAAATCTGATTTAATCCGAATTTTTTGTTTTTGTTTGTTTGGAAAATATACACGTAGAGTGTAGAGTAGACTAAAAACACTGATTTGTTTTACAAAATGATATGTTTTATCAAACCTACTGAGTTTAAAATTAAAGGCTACTAAGACACCTATTAGACCTTGTTAGAAGTATAGGAGTATATAGTCAACATAGTAGGAGGTATAGAGTCGAGTCGAGCACGATTTGACCATCAAATCAACACGATTTGCTGTCCGTTTTCATTTCAATTGTTATGTTGTTACTATTTGTAAGCAATTTAAATGAATTCATTTCAAAATATTGAAGCAATAAGATCAAAATCATCAACCAACAAGACCACAATTCCAAATATGTATCTTAATATCATATGTCCTTGATAAAACTCATCCAAATCCATTTGCTATACATATGGAGAGGAGATTATGAGATGAAAATGTATCTATAATTTAGCGTATCATGTTACACGATTGTACTTAAAGTGAACAAATTAAAAATACGACTGAGTACATTGCAAACGCATTGAATGATTAGGAGCAATGGTAGATACCTGGTAGAAGTATAGCCTGGCATGACTTGCTTATTGTGGCGGCATTTGACCACAAAAGAGCGTAAGTCCGCCTCGCGTGCGCCCATAAAAGCTTCACACATTCACACATCACACAAAACCAGAAAATCTGATAGACAGACAGACAGTCACACAAATGTACACTACACGAGTGAGTGAGTATGTTATGTCTTAGATACATGTAATTATGTCGCTTGACGAATAAAACCCACAATCAACATATCAACACAAGGCATAAATTCACTCATTGCTGAGTGATTGACTGAGCCGGAGCTAAGCTTAACCAACCATTCGTATGGTTGTTGTTGTTTTTGGGTGTTAGGGGCTTTGCAATTATAAATTCATACATATGTTTACCATATGTATTTGTCTGCCTGTCTGTCGGTGTATATTTTTGTGCATTTCTGGGCGGGCTGCGCTTTTTTATTTCAAATCATGTCAGTGAATGTTGCTTTCAAATTAAAATAAAAACCAAAAACAACAAACTTGACATTCAAAACAATACAAATATGAAATAATTTGTTTATCAACCTTTTCAAAATCTGTCTATAAAAAAAATATATATATATATATATATAGATGGTATTAAGATTTTTCAGTGTTAATTGCAATGGGATAGCAGAGGGAACTCATGTATCATAATCCATTTTAATAAAATTAGACTTTAGATTTCGAGATACATAAGTAGCAGATACTTTATATAGAAACTCTATTTTCTCTTACAATTTTGTGGAAGTTCTTTGATTACTGGATAGTATAGGTTTGTTTCATAAACGAGTTCTTAGCATAGATAGGTAGGTTGCATCATAAAGTATTAAAGCCACATGGGCTACTAGTTAAACCTGTTAGCTGGATTATCCTGACTTTGTAATCGCACGAGACATATATTATTAATATCTGCTATTAACAAGGATCCTTAGTATCATTTTAACTTTTAACTAAAGCTAGACATGTAGAAGTAAGATGCTGAATTGCTTACGCCTCCATCTCGTCCTTACAGCTGTGGCAAAAGCTGATTCCTTATTATGCAATGCCTAGTAACAGTTCCTACCAGAGCCTCATCATATACCATATACTCTAAGTCTCTTAACTTTTTAATGAAACATTAACTTAGCCTAGGTCATATTTGTCTTGTAGCTTCGCAATTTGTAACGCAGATGCATCTTTGATTGACTGACTCCATCACAAGACATTCGAGTACTTAAATGGAGAACTTTCTTATTTTCTAAGTTAAGCAAACTAAATCCAATAGAAACACAAAGCAACAAAATTGTTTCAATAATAGATATGAAATCGATGACATTGTTTGTTTGTGCATGCATCACTTTCAAGTCACTCAATGGATTCAAAATCGAATTACTAAAAAATAAGAAGCTTTATTGTGAGCAACATATAGCGTTTATTTCACCAAAATCAACCTACAGAATCTGTCAAAATTCGTGAATTAAATTTTAATATCAATAAAAAAAAATAAAATAATAATAATACTAATTTATGTGTAGCACATGTGATTTTCAGTGAAACCAAAACAAATGTGTTTTCATATTCAAAATCTTATTTTTTACTTAGCGCCAAAGTAGGTTGGGTACACAGTTCTCTAATAAGAAACCACAAACCAAAGATAGAATGGACAGACAAACTTCCAAAAATAAAAAAATAAAAAATTATGAAAACCCGCTTAAGCGATAATTAAAGCAAATCTAAATTTTGATAGATTTTTAATTGGAATGGCAACACATGTACAAGGCGAGTATTGTATCATATGACCGAGCGCCTTCCTTTAAGCGCATTCTTTGAAGGCTTCTTCATATGCAGGTGCAGTGTGATCTCTGGGATTAAATGCTTTCTGATGTTGCTGCATTTAAAATTCCAGCCTTTGGTGTTCGTTTAAGAGCACGTGATTGAAAATGTAGAGGAAAACTATTGTAAGTACGAGTAATAATAATGATGATGATGATGAGGTTGAAGATGAAGATGAAACCATGTTTTGCCTCTTAAGAAGAGTTTTTGTTTTCCAATTCATCATATGCTGAAGAAGAAGCTGCTGATGCTGCTGCTGATGCTTCTTTTGACTCGAATTCAGTTGATTCGATTATTTTGTGGTTACACTTTAGGTGCGCCTTTCAAGCCATAAAACTACTATATATGAAGGTCGTGTTATGTTATGTTGTGTTGTGTTATATGTGGATGTGGCTGCTTATTGAAATGTATTCTGTTTTCTTGTTGTTTTCTTTAATTTTTGCTTTTGTTTTTGTTTTTGTTACCATTTACCATTGATTGTATTTGGTTAATGACTAAAGTGGTGCAGTTTAAAGTGCTGATTTGCAAAAATACATAACACAATACCAATACCAACATACATAATCATATTGTGAATGAATGAAGGTCACAGGTACAAGTGAATTTTTGTATTTTGTTTTTCTATTTCATCGAAAAAAAAACAAAAATACATACTCAAATTTTAATTAGAAAAACATTTCGAAATGATGAGGAGGAGTTAAAGTTAAAGATGAACTTTTATTTTATCTTTTCGAAAGAGAAAAGATTTAATTAGATTTTATAGTCAGTCGTCACTAGTCACTTAATGTGAGTAGTAAGTATGAGTAAAGCATGTTTCCGGTAGTCAAACTAACTAGACACAGCACACAGGTTTACAAATTTAAATGAAGAATATTTAATGAAACATGATAGACTATTAAATGAAAATCAATTATTATTAATGGTTCCATTTGTATGTATTTTCATATACGTATGATTTTCAAGTAACTCTTCATTTGTCGCCATTTGACTCTCAAGTGACCTTCAATAATTTACTTAAGATCTTTGAAATGGTAAGTATCCGGGTAGCCCAAGCAAGGCAAAGCAAGACAAGGCAAGACAAGGCAAGACAAGACAATGATTAGTTATTATGTAACTTTAGACAATTATCCATTAGTTTGGATTAAATATTCTAAAGTATGCCTTTGTCTGCTGGCTTTACTTGCCATTGTACCTACTACATACTATTTATAATTTAATTGAAGTATCTGCAGCACACACTTTTGTTCGATCCCCTTTTGCTTCTGATTTAATCCCCACTTCAATTATGACAGTTTTTTTTCCATTTATCTTTTACATTTAAATATTTAGTTTGGGATTCAGTTGAATCAACATTGAATGACTTGAATGATTTTACAATATTAATGTTGGGCACTTCAACTTGATTTTTTGGCTTCTTGCTTTAAGATAACTTAATTTTTTGTCAGAAAGACTAGCAAAGTGAGTAATTGATTTTGTTAATTGCCCAAGGTTAATCAAAACTGAATGCTACTACCATCTGTTTGCTAGGCAGCTCTTGTTTATCCCCATCCCCATCAACATCATCATCATCACTATCATTTTAAGATGAGCACTCGTCATAATGCGTGCGGGTGGTGGTGAAACCTGTAGTGCTAGCCGGCGGCCAAAAATATGAAAATAATTAAACAGAAAGACGGACAGACAGACAGTTAGTGAGACGCTTATTTCGTTTAACAAACCAAATTCACACGTTTATTAGTTTTGAAAAAGCGTTGAAAGAATGCGTAAAACGCAAAATAAAGATGGATATGGAGATTATAAAAGTTGCAAAAAAGCAAACTCTTTTTGTTTTGTTTTGCTATCAAAAAAAGAAATAATGCTGAGCAATTGTGAGAAGTGTCTAAAGGTACTTAGAGGGGAATCAAATATTTCAATTTCAAAATATAAAAGTGAAAGTACAGGATTAGTTTGCGTTGTTGCTGACAATAGCAAATAGCGAATGAAAATGAAAATGACAAGCGACATGCCCTTTAATAAGCTTAAGAGATAACCTCATTGATGTTGACCATGCCGGTGGTTTTATGTAATTGAAAGTGTTATTTTTGTGTGGAAAAATCGAAAAACGAAAGACTCTTAAGCAACAAAAATATAAAATTTTTTTTGCTTTCAAACACAAACCACCACATGCTGTTTGCTTAAAGATTTATTGTTTGTAGAATTTGGCAATTATTTCCAAAACAACAACAATACTAATAATAATAATAATAATAAAGGAGACGAGACCGACATTTTAGCGACACGCTGAGTTAGAGCTAAAAAAAAAAAATCCTAAGAAAATACGTATAACTGACCATAGCCAAAGATTTTCAACGCACGCGCTTTAAAAAGCTGTCACTCTGGCATATGATCTCATGATTTTATCGTGAAGTACTCACACGCTTATTCTCATTTATTCATTCCTTCATTTATTCATTCATTCAAGTGGCAATTGATGTTTCTTTGTCATCATTGTTGTTGTCAGTATTTTCCACACTTAGTATGATGATGAGTGCTACAAATTTGTCAAATGAACAATGAGGCAAGGTCAACAGCAGCGGCAGCTGATGGAGACTTGTTACTACTTACTATTGTTTGCATGCGTCAACCAACCGGACGCTACTTTAAAATGTCTAAACTTTATTACAAGACCCTGAAGGCATCATGTAAACAAACTGTCAAACAGTCAGAGACACTTAACATTGACCTTAGTGTGGAATGTAGAGCAAGTAATATAAGATATGTACCTTTGCTAAAACAATAAGATTATCGTCATCAACATCATCTATCTATGCGACTCTTGTATGTTGTCGCCTCAAAGAAAAAAAAAAAACAGTATCTCCATCTCTGTTGGAGCTTTAAATGCTGTCACCTTTAATGTGTTGCTTCTCTTCTTTCATTTGTTCCATTGGTTGCTTTCATTGTTGTTGCCCTCCATTGCTTGTGCTGCTTTTATTTTGTATTGTTGTATTGATCCCAATCTTATTGATCTTCTTTGACTTTAATGTTTTGTTTTATTTTTGTATTTTCAATAACAAGTGAACTTCAACTTGCAATGTTAGAGCTCGTAATACTCGTATATAAAAACATCTCATCTCTCATCTAGTATTAGCAAACTAAAGGTAACATTTTTTTTAGTTATTTTTTTTTTGCCGCTCGCCAAATTGTTCAACATTCACGAACACTTTATGGAGCCTCAGCAATGCTTCAGTTTCTCAACAAAAAAAAAAAAGGTCAAATTCAACAGGAATCTTAAATTTAAGCGCCTTTGATAATTGTCAACAACGACTACAATCATCATAGTAGTAGTAGTAGTAGTAGTAGTAGTAGTAGTAGTAGTAGTAGTAGTAGTAGTAGTAGTAGTAGTAGTAGTAGTGTGTTAACTCCAATATTTCAACTTTAGTATAGTATTTGCCATGTAGGCGCACAATTGTTATTATTATTGTAAAAATGCCTTCAGATCAGACAAAAACAAAACATAAAAACCTAAAGATTCAAGGCACGAACTTGTGTTTTTTTACTTTAAATAGGAAACATTTTACGTTTTGCATTGTCGTTTGTTTAATGTTAAAACCATGAAACATTTACTATTTCATCTACTTTTATTTATTTGTTATGCCTGGCATTTCTACATGTTCTTCTTTATTGTTATTACAGTTGAACTTCCCTATAATGAATTCTCAAAATTAATTTATAATATTAATGATAAAGAATGAAACTTAATGGAAATTGATTAAAATGGAAGAATGTATGTCTGTCTGTCTGAACGCGATGAACTCAAAAACTATTGAACGGATTTACATAAGGCTTTCACCAATTGACCAATTGATTTATAAGTAAGGTTTAAGCAAAAAAAAAAAAAAAAAAAACAATCCCATAGGAACAGCCAAAAAATCTTAAAAAATCGAAAAGGGAGGTGTGTAAGAAATATTTTAAAAACAATCAATTCGCCTTTGACAAACATCTCATTAGATGAGCCATTTAGTATTCATTAATATTTTAGGAACGAGGGGCGGGACAACGTCTCCCATGGTATCTAGTAGAATATAAATATTTATAACTGTCACTGCTACTCTTGAAGAATACATATATTGATATGGAGAATAAGAAGATTTTCAGATGACAACATTATTAAACATTATCACTCAGAGTTGGTAAATCCAACTACAAGTGAAGTGAATTTATTTGATTTATTTTATTTTCTTATAATTCTCATACATTTAACCAGAAGTTCTTTATAGAGAATTTTGACTGTATTATGGTTTCTGTTTATTTTTTATAAATAAATAAATGCAAATCAATGTTGGCGCATCTCTTGACGTTAATCATATTTTGCAGAGATTAAGAATAAAGACCTTGTCAACTTTATATATTTTGTGTTAATCTTATGGTAATAAGTCATTCATTGAACACAATAAAATAATAAGCGGAAAATTCAGGAATATCAATAGAAAATAAATAACCTTCAAGGTACTTACCTAAATGAAGAAAACAATAGTTAAAATGTATCAAAGTATTTAAACATAAGTAAGTCAGAAGGTAATAGTAGAATCCATGAAAAAAATTGATCTAAAAAATGAAATAAATATATATTATAGTATAAGTATATTCATCTTTCAACTACATACTTTGTTATACGAGTACATACCAATGCTCATGTTGATCTAATGATTGATTCACTATTTCCGCAATATATTTCCTTCACTTTGAAAAGATTTATTAACAAATTCCGCAAGTGGATTGAAATGAGTTCCAGTTATGATCCAGTTCATTAACCAGAATGTTAACCACATCCATCCACACCACAGGTACTAATGAAGCCATCATATTTCATACATACACATTGAATTTCAATACAAAACATTTCGAATTTTATATTCTCGTATTTACCTGAAAAAGTAATGAAACTCTGATTAATTTACTAAGTCGTTGTCGTCGGCAATTAACCCGGCTTACGTGTGTCTATAACAATAACAATAATAATTATAACAATATAACAAAGTTGTTTTTGCAAATTTGCCAAAACACAAAATAATAAAAATGATCAAATATTTGCAATTTTTCATATTCTCCAACAAAGGAACAATCGATTAATTTAATTCGATAAATACAATAATAAGAACAACAAAACACTCGTGAGTGAGTAAGTCAAGAAGCTGAAACCTCGAAACTGTACACATATTTTTTAATTCTTCAATGAAATTAAACCACAAATTAAATGCACACCACCTTTTTTTGATTTGAAAGAAAATTTATGCTTCACGTCAGTGTCATTGCTACGTATTAATGTTGTTGTATCTCATAGTAAATTATTTAAGCCAAAATTTACAGAAAATGTTAGGCGTCAATCACACACAGAATTTCGTATTAATTATGTATTTTGTTATTGCGCATCTTCATCATCATCATCATCGTCATTATCACTGAACAAATATAATCACAAAGTCTTCTTCTTTCAATTATAAAAAAAATTGCAATGCACTTAAAATTGAATACTCTTTGCATAGTAGTAAGTTAACTAAGTTGTGTCTCTCTCTGTGTTACAACAATTGCATGACGCATTCATCAATTCTTAGCATCAATAAACAAACTTTTGTCTTCCATCATCTTTTGTATTTCAAGTTGGTAGCATGCTATGCTTGCTGCAATTTAATGCGTTTGGCAACGCCTACACACTCCACCTTCAACTCAGCTCACAATAAAAGAGAATAATAATAAATAATACTTGCATTATGTTTAATTTGTTTAAAATTATCTTGTTATTTTTAGCATCTTACAAAACACGAAATAGTGATAAAATAAAATAAATAAATAAAACAAATTGGTAATTGCAACTAGAAGCAGAGGCGGTGTCGCATCGTCTGTCACCAAGCACATACACACACACACACACACACACACTAAAATGTCTGTCTGTCCATTTTTAGTTGGTTTTCCACTTTCACATAATCGATTATTAATTGTTGATTACTGTTTATTGTTATTGCAATTTTGAAGCCTGCAGCAACCGGTGAGCATTTTAAGTTTGGGAGAGAGAGAGAGAAAAATTGTAGTAAGAGCGAGAATAAGCTCGATCAGCTGTTTTTTTTTTTGTTATTAAACGAAATGAAAATTTAAAGTGCAACTTCGTCATAAATGCGTGGAATGTATTTATTTGGATCAATCTGCAAGCAAATAATTAATAACTTTAAATAAAATATAATAATATAAAATAATTAAAAATATTGAAATTTACCTCTTGCTTCTGTTCTTTGTCCTTATCAGAACAATCCACAAAATATTTGCGTATACATGGTGTTAATAGTACTGGATCAACTTTCCTAGGATTATTGCTACCAAATATTGCGGTAACTATAACAGCTACACTTATAGTGAATAAAGCACCAACACATGTATACCACATGTATGAGATGCGATAAAGTGGAAATACATCACTGAAATTAAAATAAATTAAGTATAAATAATTTAAATTATATGTAGTAAAAAGATCATCTTACGCTGCATCCTGTGCTGTTGGTAACGCTGTCAGATTGGCTGGACTCATAAGAAGCGTTTCAAATTTATAATCACATTGATCAATGCTCAGTGATTTGGTCTGATAACGTATTGCACCACTAGCAATTGCCCATTGAGCATTTAAACTAATCCAAGACATGGCAAAGACACCCAATATGCCACCAGTAATGGCGCTCTAAGGATAAAACATATTTTAAGATATCAAATTTATCAATAAATACATTAAATTAACAAATATTATACATACATTGCCATTAATCCAAGGCATAAAGATGCCTATGGTAAAGATGCCAAAGAGTGGACCATTTGTAATTGCTTCAAGGCTCATTGTCAATTGCAGAACAGTCCCCATATGTTCAACCACATAGACTAAGCCCACACAGAGTACGCCAACACCTACAACCACCAAACGCATTATCCAATTGATGGCCTTCGATGAGAGTGGATTCTTAACAAAAGGTTTTACAAAATCCTCCAACACAACGGCAGACATTGAATTTAAACAAGTTGATAGAGAGCTTAGCGCTGCACTGAACACACCCGCTATAAAAAGACCTGTCAGTCCAGGAAATTCACCCAAAGTGTCCATAACAAAGAGAGGTAAAAGTTGATCTCGGGCTTTAGCCAACTAAAATGAATAAAGAGGCAACATTACTAAATTATAACTATAAATAAGAAGCTGTAAGTCGCACCTTAGTAGTTAAAGGATCACAGTGCTTATAGGTTGCATAAATCAGTAATCCATTGTAACCACATAAAGCCATCAAGAGTAAAACGCCACTACAGAATATGCAAAGAGCCTTCCGAGCGCCTGCCAATGTAGGCAGCGCCAGATAACGCTGGATCATATTTTGTGAAACGGCATTCGTTTGCGTCCAATAGAAAACACCACCTATAAAGAGACACCAAAGCGTATGACGTACTGTAGGATCAAAACTGAGACTGTGAATAAAAGAATGAGATGTTTTATTAAAGAAAATATCTCTAAGTCATCTTTAATTTTAGATACTTACTCAGGTGCTTCAATGCGCTCGGTATCCCAGGCACTTTGGAACACAACACTGATGCCACCAGCATCGAGGGTGCCCTTGATGGCTACCAATATTAAAGCGCCCAACATGGAAACTGCCTGTACAACATCTGTCCAGACAACAGCCTTAAGGCCACCCTATAAATGGGATACAAACAGTTTTAAAAACATCATTATATAGAATCTAAAGATTATTGATGAGATAAACTGCTTACCAGACTCGTATAAAAGACACAAATTACGCAAACTATGGGAGTAATTGTATGGACACCAATGCCGGTTACCTGATTGAATGCCAAAGCTGGGACATATATAACAATAGGCAAATAACCAATCTATAGAAGTAATAAAAAAGTTGATGGAAAAATCTATCTCACATAGAAAATTTAAAGATTTAAACTTGCATTCATGATAGTAAACATTATTGAACCAAACAAGCGTAGCCGTCGATCGAAACGACTCTGGAGATACTGCAAAGATTGACAAGTATTTTATACATATGACATTATTTTAATAGCCGCCTCCACCTTACACTTACTTACCTCATAAGTCGATGTTATATTAAGATCATGAAATACCGGTAAATAAAATACACCCATAACTATACCCATAGATATAACACCCAATGCGACATACAAATATTGTACTCCATATGAATAGACTTCAGTTGGTAGACCCAATAATGTTATGCCCGATATAAAGCTAGCCACAAGTGACAGAGCTATAGGTAACACTAACATATTCCGACCACCGAGCATATATTCCGATTCAGACATGGATTTCTTCATGAAACCAAAATAGATGCCTATTACGATGCACAACAGAAACATGGCAACGAACACGACATAATCCGGCCATGTGAAACGCTGTAAATCAGCCAATATATTATCGATATCCGACATCTTGATTAATTTTTATGTCTTCTCAAGACTGAACCGTCTTTGTAGACGGTTTATTATATGGTTATAACCCAGTGGTTCCGTTTTAAAGTCCTTTTTTTTAAAGATCCAATGATGTAGTACAAAGCGTAAAAACTTTCTCCCACGTTGATATAATAGTAGTATGAAGTGCACAGAACACGATTTCCGCGTCGACTAAAATTTTAGTTAGAATTTATTATAATAATAAATCCGTTTACTTCAACTACTGATGATGAAGCGCCCAGTTCAGATATAAAATGAGACAATTGCATAATGACACACTCGCACACAGATACTTTATTTATATATACATATTGTATCTTTCTATCTATCTTTATATGAGTGATAATGGGACAATCAATTTACATATATGTATTTGATTCGCATAACTGACATGAAGACATACTTTCTGTATATGTTTCTAGAACTTTGGGTGCTGACAAAATCATTTCAAACATAAATATAAAACCAACGAATCACTTGGTTGCCTTGCCTGGTAGTCAACCAGACTGGGCGCTCAATTAGCTGATCAAGAACTTTAACGACAATAATTCAATTGTACGCAAGATTTTCAGATTGTTTTTTTTTTTTTTGTTTTTGTTTTTTTTTTTTTGTTATCCGTTTGTTATCTCAATTCATCTGATGAAATCAACGGAACTGTTTGCATGTGCGTTGCTCTTGTTTGAATACAACATATAGTAAGTATAAGAACACTTTAGATTTTTAGATAATCGCATGCTTTCGTCAAACATTAATTTATTTGTATCTGTGAATTCTTTTCTTTATTCATTCATTCGTTCATTCATTAATTTCATTTATGTTATTTTATTCTATTGTAATTCAAACGTAAACAATTTGACTTGACGCCACTAAAATAAATAGTTCACTAAACTATTCTATTTTATGCATTTCATCCTCTCACTGCATTTTTGACTGAGATACAATATCTCTACAAGTAGAAAAATGTACGTAGTAATTATGTCACACTAAATGATTTCAAAAGATATTCAGCATTCAAAAAATTTCAAATCATTAAATTCAAATATTCAAAAGAAATTGTAATAAACCTTTTTGAATAATTAAAATTTTTCAAAATTCAAAGCACATTTATTTTGAAAAAATTAGCGGTTTCTTTTTATTTATTTTGGAATAAAGATCTTCAAAAAAAAAAAAAATAGTATAACTATTAGCTTAGCGGTTTGTAAACGAAAGGCTTCGAAGAGCAACTGCAATCGTCATTGATCACAAAACCAACAGTCACCGATGTTTTACGAGGGATTTTCCAATTGTACCATAATGCAGACACCCATCGGTCAACCGCAAAGCTTTGTATATTTTACTCATTCAGAATAGAAAAAAAAACCAAAAATTTAACTCAATTAATTTTATGGTCCACAGGAGCGTCTAGAAGTCTTGAGATTTCAGGCATAATATCTAAAAATTTAAAGACAATAGATTAAGATTATTTTAGAATTCCCTCAAATTCTTTTGAAAAATGTTTCTAGGTTAAGGATCTAATCATAAGTATATGAGTACATATTATCCACTTCTTAATTGATGTTTTTTATTAGAAAAATTGTTTTTCATTCACCTCATCATAGTCAATATCCATTTAATGGCCAATGGAGAAGTTCCAGACAAGAGAGAATTAAATACCACAGTTTTTAGTGAATATGTGCATATAATAAAGAACTACATAAAAATATTTTTAGGGTATTTTTATGCATATTTTAATGGATATCGTTTGTATTAGAAGAATACTGATAAGAGGTTATTTTTTAAAGACCCTAATCTTGAGAGAAATAGTAGCTAATCTTTATAAATAGCATGTCAACATCTTAGTGAAGATAGTAAGAAAAAATATAGTTATTTAACATTTCATTTAATCCCATAATTATCTCTATAATTTTCTAATAAAAACCCACCGAATCCACCACTGTTTTCGATCATTACGATCTTGCTAGTCTCAATGAGAGGCGAGTTTATACCAAAAATATAATACAATACAGGGAGCGTAATAGTAAATTGAAAATCAAGTGCAGCGCACTTTTAGTAAAACATTTTAATGAATCTAAATGAGTCAAGAACACTTCTGTTTTATTTGGATGATGATAGTGTGGCGTCGTCGGCTACTAAAGCGCCACCGCCGATTTGATGCCAAAAGTGTTCTTCCTCTCTGTGTTTATCGGGCTTCCACTCTCTACTCGTATATTGTCGAGAGTAAACATAAATTGATATTGAACTTGAACAAATCTATTGAAGGCCCATGCCATGCCACCTGTTTGTTTGTCATTGTGCTGTTTTGATGATTGAAAGATGAATGAATGAGTCAATGAAAATTCTAAAGAAATGAGAAACTAATGGATATTTCCAGAATATAAAAATAATAAATATTTATATGTTAATTAGTATAATAATCTATTATTCATTTAGAAAATTACTATATATGTGACTATATAAAGATTCCTAAAATATTATTAATTATATCTAAATGTTATGACTATTTAGATGGTTTGTATTTGGTAATCCATCGAAATCATTTACCATTTGACTTAAGCTCATCTTTTAGTATCCAAGCTGCAGCCCTCAGAGCTATAGCAGCTATTACGGTATTAGGATTACCCGATATTGGAGTGGGAAGTACACTAGCATCCACAATGCGTAAATTCTGGAGACCATGTACTCTAAGAAAATACATTTATGTAAATATTCCTATGTCAAATATTTGTAAAATCATCAAACTTACTTGAGTTGCTCATCCACAACACTATTGTTAGCATTGGTTCCCATAGAACAACTGCCACCAGGATGATGAGAACTTAAGCCCAAATGACGCATTATACACTCCAAGTAATCATCTGAAGGAGTGTTGTGCTTGAAATCATGTTCTGAGGGACCAAATTCCGCGCACTCTTTCAGTTTTGGCCATTGGATACGTGGATTTAAAGAAGCAAAGGATCTTGAAGTCACTAACTTTTAAAAGAAATAAGATTCTAAATTAGAAAATCTACAAATTTTAAGATTCCACAAACCTCTACAGCATGACGCATGGCTGCTATTGTGCATTTCATATCCTCAGATTCACTTAAGTAGTTTGGATCAACGCGAGGATTCTTGCGCATGCTTTCACCTGCTACAGTCACGGACCCTCGTGATTTTGGTTGCAGACAACTTGATATCAAGACAAATCCCTCTTGACTTGTATTATGGTGGCGTGGAAAGAGAGCACGAAATGCTGGTCGCTTAAAATTTGAAATAGACATCAGTGCAGATTCATCGATGGCTCCGGCACCAAAAATTGTTAAAGCAAATGAAGGTTTCGTATAGTCGGTAATATGACCCAATACACCAAAGTTACCCAGAGGACCACTGCCAGTGGTGATATAACTTAGCCAAGTACTTGGAGCAAACAATACACGATCATTAAGAGTTGGACCGACAACATCGATAGTCACAAATACTGGCATATTGAAGTGATCATGTAAGCCAAAACCAACACGAGGCAATTCCATTTGTAAAGGAATTTTTAATTTCTTTAATTCCTGTGGATTACCAATGCCGGAGGCAAGCAGCAATTGAGGACTTTGATAAGCACCCGCAGAAAGTAAAAGTTCACGATTTACATTTATTCTAAAAAGTTGTTCTTTACGTGTGTATTCATCTTTGATCCCAACTATTATGTACTCAACTTTGGTAGCATCTTTCGAAAGTATAATCTTCTTTACCAAGGCATTTGTAAGTGTGCGTAGATTCCAATTATTAAGCACTGGCTGCAAGAATCTATGCAAAACCGAATTCCTTAAGCCATTCTTCACACTATAACTACTCCGCCGGAAGTTCCATGATTTGTGTGAAAATTCTGCCTCAGCATCGAAAAGAGCTTCCGTTACCTTAGAGTAACTACTTGGTATATCAAACAATTCATGTGCTTTAGGACTGGCAGCATTCAGAAATGGTTGGACATCTTCTGCACGCCATTCACTGAGATTGAATTCTTCATGCCAATGATCAAAATCTGGTGGATGACCAGCAAAGTGTATCATATAATTCAGTTGTGCTGAACCACCAAGACCTTTGCCTCGTGGTAAACTTTGTCTAAGCTTGTCAAGGCCTTTTGCTGAATGCCTCTGAGGTACTGAAAGAAATGCCCAATCATTGAGTCCTTGTTGCTGAAATGTTGTGAGTAAAGGAATTTTACTAAGGAAACCAAAAGTTCCACCTGCTTCAATAAGCAGCACAGTACCGTTACTGTGCTTGGCCAGCATTGATGTGAGTACAGATCCAGCTGTACCAGCACCAACTGAAATAATTGATTGTTTTATTGGCATTGAATTTTTTATACTTATGTATTATTTTCTTGCCTACCTACGATGTAATCAAAGGTATAACCATCTTTCAATGGCAATGAATTGGGTATTTTTTCATTTAACAAAGCACATATAATCATCCATAGCATAGCAAGAAAGCCAATGATAATTGCACCAATAATGAGTACTTCTAAAATTTGTAGAAATTCTTATTATTTTTCTATATTTTAATTAAACAAAACTGTCTGTCTACATACTTTGACAACGCATCGCTCTGAAGGCACCAAACCGAAACAATGATGAAATTTAACTGTTTGTTGTATGCCATCAACAAACATCAACTAACACAAAGTAAATAAAAAACCACGTAGGTTTTTAATCCAATTATTGAACAAACTCAGCTCATTTTGAGTAATTTCTTTTGTTTCTTTCCGTATTTTTCTATGGCAGACCTTCTACTATACTTTGCACTGCATTGCATTGCTAGGGGATGTTAGTAGTAGTTGTAGTAGTAGTGATTTAAATGTCTACTTTGAATAGATTAAGTTTAATAGATAAAATAAATAAAACCGAATTTGAATCACATTGAATTCTATATTCATTCATTCATTTGTTTGCGCCCCCCTGAATTAGAAAAATAGGGGTTGTACTCATCACTACAGCTAAAAAATTATCATACTTTAAGCTAAAAACTAAAGAAATTTCAGTTGACAACTTAGGCCTTCATCATTTCCATGGTATCGTCATCCATGATGCCTTCTTCGAGTTTCCTTTCCAATTCGCGTGCATCAACATAGGTGATCTCCTCCTCAGGCAAATCTTCTTCCATTGCAGCTGCCTCGGCTGCTTCCTTCGCGCGTCGATCTTTCAAACCAGCTGCCGGTGAACGTATAAGTGACATATTGCGTTGTACATCCTTGACATCCATTTGAATTTCAACTTCACGACCTTTACGTAAACGTTCCATAACAAATTGATCTTGACGACGTTCTTTGATTTCGGTGACCTTCTTAATGGCAGTCAATGTCTTCTGCCAGGTCTCTCTGCTGTATTTGACGGGTACATCGCGACGTTTCTCAAACTCAAAGCTAGGATCGATGGAAAGCTCCTTGCCGGCCGCCTTACGATGTGCCTTTGTCCAGCGTACCTTACGTGGATTCTTCTTGCGTTTAAAGGCCTTGTGGCATTTGCCGCGACAGAATTTAAATATCTATAAATAAAATACAATAAATATTTTGATTCACACACATACAAAACACAAGTACGTGGTTGCTTCTTCGTACCGGGCAGCCTTAGTTTTGCCTTTTTAATTTTCTCACTTACCTTGCAATCGTTTCTTACAAATTGGACACCATGTCCAGGATAAATTTTGCTGGAGCAAAAATAACACGTTTCAATGCGCATTTTGGCTAAATTTTATGTCAAAATTTAGCTAAAATTATAATGCGCAGCACGTGTAAATGTTTAACAATTGAACGACAATTAGTGAAGGACAAAATATACAGATACAAGTGCATAGCCGAATACTCAGTAACGATAATAAATGATTACTTGTTATTTCAAGGTAGTTGGCAGTTCTATTGAATGCATATCAGATGTTTTTCGCGGTCAAAAGAAAAAAGAGAAAGAATACAAGATGAAAAAATGAACCAGTTAAAAAGCATAACTAAATACATAAGTAACACATGCTATAATTAAATCAATAATCTAAACCATTTGTTAAAACAACGAAAAAACGTCATACATGTGATTGTTACGCTTCTTCTAGTAAATAAGTAAGGTCTTGCCCGCCCCCCCTCTCAATGAACTACACAACACGTTCGAGTACGGCAACGCACAACTCCATCAGATCAAGTAGCCAGCACAGCAGCAGCACAGTGGCTTACACAAGCCTTCACAACGACAATAACAGCAATAATAGCCACAGCAGCAATAGCACAATAATAACAACAACAACAGCAGCGTCAGCGCCACGCAGCGTAATGTATACGCGAGATTGGCGCTCTGCGCTACGAACACCTCCCACATATCGCATTGGTAATCGAACGGTGCGTTTCAATTATCATTTTGCTTTGTTGGTATTTTGCGCGTGTTCACTATTCATTCTATTCTTTTATGTGAGAACTGGTTCGAAATCCTCATCAGAAACTGCATGGCTACGCAATGGCATCAGTTCGAGTAGCATTAAAACTAGTATTAGCTCAAGTATAGCAGCAGCAGCATACAATTCAACATATCCATTAACGCCGCCACTTATATTACGTGGCGGTTTAACCATAAGTTATCGCATAGCCATAGTTGCCGATTTGGATACAAATTCCAAAGTGACCAAAGATGATGGCAGCATTGTGTGGCGTAGTTATTTAAAGAAAGGTCATCTCTTCTATACAAGCTCAAAGAATGATATTAAAATTACATGGGATGAAGGTGCACCAATTGCCTTGGAATCGAGTTTTGCCTTAAAAGGACGCGGAATGGAACTTTCCGAATTGGTTACATTTAATGGCAAACTACTGACATTTGATGATCGTACCGGTTTGGTATATGAACTGATAAATGACAAACCCATACCATGGGTGATATTACTCGATGGCAATGGACAGAATGCCAAAGGTTTCAAATCGGAATGGGCAACGGTTAAACAACAAGGACTTTTTGTTGGGTCCATGGGCAAAGAGTGGACAACAAGTATGGGTGATTTTGAAAATGAGAATCCCATGTATGTGAAAGTGATTTCATCAGCTGGTGCTGTAAGTTCACTGAATTGGGCAGATCATTTTAAATTGTTGCGTCAAGAGGCTCAGCAAATCACTTGGCCTGGTTATATGATACACGAGAGTGGCGTCTGGTCAGAAGAGCATCGTAAATGGTACTTTTTGCCACGACGCTGTTCAAAGGATAAGTAAGCAAGCATGCATTTATAACTTTTGAGCAGGCATGACTAATGTATTGTTGTTGTTATTTTTCAGATACAACGAAACACGCGATGAGCACATGGGTTGTAATATACTTATTTCATCGGATGATGATTTTGCCAAGATCGAAGATGTCCCTTTGGATCCAGCAAATACAGCACCAACACATGGTTTCTCTAGTTTCAAGTTCCTACCTGGCACAGATGATCGCATAATTGTTGCCATTAAATCAGAAGAGCTCAATGGCAAGACCTCAACATTCATTACAGCTTTCGATATTAATGGAAAAACATTACTACCAGAGCAAAAGATTGATACTGATTACAAATATGAAGGATTTGAATTCATTTGAGTAAGAGTCGTGTTGTGTCTACATCTTCTATTCTTTTCCTTCATCAAGTGTTGCTGGTTAAGATGGTGTTGCAAGAGAAGAGAAGAGAAGAGTAACCATTACTGGTTGCTTGTTTGGGTGCTGCTTGCTTGCTAATTTGCCAAAATTATTGCAAAAACATATGTATGTGTAAATATTTTATCTCAAATTTAGTTCGATTCTCGTTTCGGTATTAAGAATATTTACAACGAAGCTTTTAGTTTTTAAGTTAAAAACAGATAATTGAGATTATTTCATCATTTGTATGTATATTTTCTATACACATTTTAGTTTTGAACTAAATGATGATAATGATTTATGAATTTTAATTTGTTATTTGTTAAGTTAGTTTTCATGTGAGATACCTTAGATTTCGTTCTTCGTACACCTGAGATACGTAACTGTGTCAAAAAAAAAAAAAAAAAATAATTGTTTTAATTTTTTTCAATTTTTTTATCTTCATTTTTTCTTTTTTTTTTTTTATTTCGATACACAACTCATATCAATTATTGTAATTAGTTCTACTTTAATTTAATTTTGACAAAAAAGCTTTCCTGTGTCATACATTAAGAGAAATGTGAGGAGATAGAGAATCAAATGTAAATTAATAGTAATTTTCTTGAAAAAAAAAGTTGTTAAAGTCAAATTTCATTCATATTGTGTAAATATAAGAAGAAGACAATGATGAGAATGGCAAACTGAAAGAATTTATATGTATGCTTTTATGATGATGAGTTATTTTCTGCTGTGTCAATTGGCAGTTTAGTTTTCAGGAGAAGGAGTGGGAGTGGGAGTAGTTTGATTAAATAAGTAGTAAGCCAAAGTGTTGTCAAACAGTTGAGGTATTTGGAAATTCAAGTCCTGCTATGGCAAGTGTCTCTAAATCTATGCGACCCTCATTTGCACGCACTTCAAGTCTGAAAAAAGTAAAGTTTGTAATTTGAATAGAAATAATAAGTGTGTCTGTGTTATACCTATCGGCATTGTGATTGACACTCCATAGTGGTGGCATGAATTTTGGTTGCATGGTTTTCAAGAAATGCTCACGCCATATTTTCTCCAGTTCTATGAGTCCACCCAGCTCGCTTATATACTTTTGTACAACCTTTTCCCCATGATTGCTATAATTTTCATTTTCCAATCTGTAAACCCAAATATATTCTTAAATAATTTGATTTTAATTGACACAACTAACCTGTACTCAATCTTCGCTGCCTCTGTAAGCAGCTCCACAGTTATTTCTTCAATGTCTGTGTAATAATTTCGTAATGTTTGCTCCATTTGTTCCAATTTTTCAGCAGGAATTTGACCATTATTTTTAAGTAAAGCACGTGCTGCTGATCTTACTTGCCTGCGCAAATGAATTAATTAATGGATATCATTTCTTTATTAATTTTATGTAATTTAACTTACTTGAGTTCCAGAACTTCAACATATTTGGAAGCACCATCTTCAAACTTAAATGGTGCCTCACAGATCTCTGCCAATTTTGTGCGTATTTTTAAATCAGAAATATTACTTGCCTGATGACAAGTTGGACATAATAAAAGAACATCATGTGATGAATGGGTTTTCATGACTTCGGGGAAATGTTTGCGATATTCACGTGGCACTATATTCTTTCTAATATAAACATCAGTTCTACCGCACACTACACAACGATTCTCCTTGGGCGTCTGATAGAAACGACCAACTTCACCAACAGCACGTCCCGCTGGCTCGAAATTCAATCGCACTGTATATGGATCCTCTTTCACTACAGTTCCTAAGTTTTGGGCAATGTACCATTGAGCTTTGCGTTTATCTATGGTGCACAATAGTTCACCATCCGGTGCTTCCAGCCAACTATTGTGATAGAATTGCTTCGTTTGTGTACCCAGGCCTCGTGTTTGTTGCTTTCTTTTCAAAGTTCTCTCTAATTTTTGGCTTATGCCATTAATTGGAGATTTGTTTTTATTCTCACCAATCATTTGCAAATCAGCAGCATATTTCTGATGGAAATTGACATCTAGGTAAGGCAACAATTTTTCTTGTACTTTGTTAAATTGTTCGTCCAAACTTTGAAACATATTTCTACAATACGAGTATAAAAATGAATTAAACATATGCATAATGCATAATAATGATAATTTTCTATATTCACCTTGGTGCCATTTCTTCAGCTAAAGTTTTGAATATTTCCACAGCTACAAATGCATCATTTGCTGCATATTCACATTGCTTGGGTGTCAATTCTTTAGCCTCCCAATCGGAGCAAGCCAAACGCCAGTTTTTGTCCAAGGTCACATTCAAATATGTTTGGGACATTTTTCCTAAACCCTCTGGTTTATGTCCAGTCATGGTGGCCAAGTAACGTAAATCAAATGTGCTTGCCACACCAATGCCATAATCACGTGCCAATTTCTGTGCATCTTCGGTGGAGGCTACACCAACTTTAAGCACTTCATCATTTTGAAGCAAATCCCTAAGATCCTCTGGTATTTGTTTTAAGCAGCACAAACGTATTAAAGCACAGTGTCCCTCATGTGAACAGAGTTGCAATAAAGCCAAAGGACGCCTATTGCCACCGACAGTCACCCATTCACAATCGAAACCAACCACTTTGTATTTGTCACATTGCCTGGAAGAAATAATTTTTATTTGTAACAGAGTCCTAAGAAAATAATTCAATGACTCACTTTTTTATGATTTTCATAACACGATTACATTCATCTGATGTCTCAACAATACTTACTGTTTTCCGATCCAAAGGATTACCATATCTAAGAGCTTTTTGTACTCGGGAGATTATTTGTGCTCGGTTACGAACCACAACAAAGAACAAACCAACACTTGCAGCAACTAAAGTGGTTTTCAATAGAAAATCTTTGCTTTTACCCATTATTTACTAATATATTTGTCTAATTGGCGCAGATTCGTTCTTGCCATGTGTGTGTAATGTGTTGTGCACGGGAATTTGCTTTTAAAAAACGATTTATGTTGACATCAAACAGCTGATCATTACTAGGGAGTAGCTACACGAACTCACTCAGTATACATTCAAAGCAACCCTGAATGACAACAACATCAACGAACTTTTACATTTGAATAACTTTGTGTTGTATTTTTCGTATAGAAATAAAAATTGTTAGATTTTTTGGAATGCATTTTTATTTGATTGATGAAATATTTTTATAAAACAAAGTATAAAATAACAAACATAGGTAAAATTAACTATTTCTTTTTTTCAGTAATAATAATTTTATCTCATAAAGATCGAGTATCACGTTTAAATATCTAAGTATGTTTGTATTTATTTAAATCTTGTAGTTGTGAGTATGTAATACTTATTATGTTATGTATGCATGTATGTTTGCTTTATAGCAAATATTCCAGTCAAATATGTACGATTCGCAAGAATTAGACTACAATTTCCACAAGAAGTCGTGCTTAACCTTAAAAATATTAATATATTATTTATCATATTTTGTTGAGCATTTGAAATACTTTCTTTTTTCAGTTATTTTTGTTTTTAGGCCATATTAAATTTAACATAATAAATTAGTCGTTATTTCTATTGGACTGATCGTTGTCAGATAGACGTGCTAAGCTTAGGATTTATTAAGTCTAATTAGAACTTTAAATACTTTTTAGGTGACTGACTGAAGATTATTACTACGGAGAAACCACAACTGTTCTTTTTTCTTTTGCATTGTAATGCATTCAATCCAATTCTCAATTATTCAAAGAGTATAAAACGCAAACGTTTCCTTACAGTCGATTCACGTGGCAGACACATAGCCCATTTCTTCAAGGCAGTCAACACAACCGAACTGATTACCATCAAGGCGCCCAGTAGTGAGTAGCCTGTTGGAGTTTCGCCAAAGAAAGTAATTTGCCAGATAAAAGCGAAGACAATATCCGCACAGCGAGCAATGGCCACTGGACCGGCCTGCTCGACCTGGAGTGAGAGTGTGAGTAAGATTTGGCCCAGAAAGCTAAAGATGCCGAGAATGACAACTAGCCAACGATCACGGCCACAGCTTGGCCAACATATGGCACCAATTGAGTAGACGACAATCAGCGTATAGACAAGGGCCACTGCTCCAAAATTAGTCATTATGACAGAGAAATGTAAACCTTTTAGAGCGCGTAGCAATATGTAGACATTGGCACCGAAGAGTGTTGATGATATGGCAGCGACTGGACCCCAGATGTCATAGCTCTTTCCAAGAAAACGTTCACTATCGAGCGATGGTGCATCGTCACCAAAGATAAAGGGTGGACGTGTTATCAACACCACGCCCACCAGTGTCAAAAAGATTGTTATGAGATTGAATAACGTACATTGTTCCTTGAGGAAAACACGTGCAAATATAGCGACAAATACGGGAGTCGAGAATATTATAACGGACGCATCGGCCAATGGCATATGACGGAAGGCATAGAAACTAAGCATAAGACCTGTGGTTCCCATGAAGCAGCGCAACAATAAAATAACGCGTTTACCTTCCGGAAATACTGGTTGCCTAGTATGTAGTAGTATTGGTATGGTGGGCAATAAGACGCCTATAAAACGAAATAAGGCTAATTCCGTCGGATTCACATCGACTAAATCTTTTACAATAACCGAGCATAGCGAGAAGAAGAGCGAGGACAGTGTTGCGAGTATAATGCCCAGATATGGACAATTGCGTTTATTTTTAATGCGTTGAATCCAACGATTTGTTGAGGCTTCACCGGGACGAAATCCATCGGCGAATTGATGCAATTCCAAATTTTCAGGCATTTCTTTTTCTATTTCTATATTTATTCCTATATATTATTCACAAATTGTATTACGAGTTAGGCGTGCATTTTAATAAAATTTAGTCTACGATATGCTAAAAAAAAATAAATGATTTATAATTATATATGATATTTTAAATTTATATAATTTACCTACCTTATTTAATCGTTTTCTTTCTTCTAAAGCCGACAAAGATTAATTAATTAAAAAAAAAAAAAAACACACTCTCGGCGAAAAATCGATTTTTATATACCGTTATACCGTAAAGTTGCTGCTGCTGCAATATGTTTGCTTGCCTTTTGCTTTTTTATAAGGAAAATTTCACCAAACATTTTTAAATTCTTTCATTTTTTTTATAAATGTTGAATGATTGTTGTTTAACAATCAATCAAACAAACATTTATTTATTAATTAAATTCATTTCATTTTACTTAATTTAATTAAAATCATTTAATACTTAAACTAATCAAAAGCATCGAAGAGATTCTCACTCACTTTATTTATTCCTAAAAAATACTACTATTTGAAAAGTGAAGTCAAATGGTAACCCTAAAACAATTTATTAATATAAAAGATGATGTTCATGGTGAATGGCAAATATCAACAGCTGTGTTGCCATAACAATTTGACAATAGAACGCGCGTACTTTTATAAATAAGAAGAAGAGAATTTGTAAAACAAACAAACAAACAAACGCCGGCTACACATTTTAAATTGAATAGAAAATTGATATTAATATTAACTGTAAAATATAAAGAAAGCCTGGTCATTTTATTTTATTTTATTGTATTTAAAATCATTTATTTATTACGAATTTTATATCTCTCTCTTTTTTGCTTGCGTGCTTTCGTGTATAAATTGTATAAATCAGTTAATTAAACAACTATTACAAAATATTTCTAATAATATATAAATAATAGAAATTTTGTGTTGTTTTTCCATGTAAGTGTGCGTGTTATTGGTTGGTTGGTTGGTGAAGCGCTAAATTTTATAATTCTCTCAACTATAATCCTAAATCTTGGATTATAGAATTTAATTCTGCCTGTAGATTAGCAGCCTGTGTGCGCACTTGTGTTATTTCATCTTGTAAATTATCCACATTTGCCTGTAATAAAACATTGCATTTTTTCATAGCAGACAGACGACTCTCATATTTCTTGACGCGCGGCTCCAGATTTTGTTTCTTATCCGAATTACTGGCATCCTGTGGGAGGAAAGCAAAGTAAAAGGACAAGGTAAGTGATAATGGTTTTGTTTTATAGAATATTAGAAATTAGAATAAATATATGTATGTATATGTATACCTCTGCTTCTGATTCCGATTCAGTTTCAGGTTCACTTTCTTCAGATTCTGATTCTTCCGATTCTGAATCGCTTTGGGATTCCTGTTCTTCTTCCTCGGCTTCTTCTGATTCGGATTTCTCTTCAGCATCCTCGTCCTCGTCATCGTCTAATTTCAATGAAGAAGCCATTTTGTGTACTTCCTTTTCAAGTTTCTTGAATTTCTTGTTTTCCTCTCTACACAAGAAGAAATTTCATATTCATATGTTGCTGTTCTTCTTCAATAGACAATCAGTTTCACTTACTTGAGTATAATATGATTCTTCTTCCTGGCTTGTTTGAGTGCATCCTTCTCCTTTTTGGCTGCCTCACGTTTAACCTTCAATTTGGTCAATTTACTGCGCAATACCTTCACTTCTTTACCCATGCGTTTCTCACGTCTTTCGGTCTTCTTTTCTTCAGGCTCATCAGGGTCACTTTCGCTTAGCTCTAAGTCCAGTTCCGGTGAACTGTCACGTCCTGTTAAAGCATCGCTTGGACGTCTTGAGCCATTCAATGAGCTGCCACCCTAGTGTTGTATGAATTGTGTTATTAGTTTATGATTCACAGACTTTGTCATTGTAACTAAATGATGAGGTTAGGGATTTTTTTTTTTTTGTAGGACTTTACCTTGTACAGGTTATGTTGGTCGTCCATGCCATTGTAGTAATCGTACTCATCTTCATAAGCAAAGCAAAAACTATTATGCGATCTGTTAGTGCCTGGTGTCATGTTACCCTTTGTGTTGTGTGTTCGAAAGCATTGAATTTTGGGATTAAAAGCATTTTTTGATAAAGCATTTTAAGGTTAGGTTTATGAAGAAGTCAAGCTCTTAACTGAACTAAAGCGGCGACAGTCTGTGTATAATTTACACTGTAAAGTGTTGTCAGATGCAGAAGCAATTGCCAATATTTTTGTGTTGTATTATTGAATTCTCTAAAAAACAATCTTCTCTACTACTACTAAAACCCAACCCAATCTAAAAAGCCAACTAAAGGCTTTAGCTTAATTCTTTTTAGTGCCAGGCTTGGTCTTGGTTTTGGTCTTCGTTGGGCCTGTCAACGCAGCCGTTAATCTTTGCTGAATACGCTGGAAAATGCATTGGAAAACCATTACTGATTACCATAAGCATCCAATACCTGACAACACTTTACACATACGCCTGAATGGAATAGAATTACCAAGTGATGCATCACATACCTGCAAAGCAGCAGCCAATTTACGCTCCAAAAGTTGTATTTGTCGCTTTTGTTCCTCAATTTCGGCTTTAGCCTCGTCAAGCAGCTCACTTGTATCGTGATAGTTCTTCTCTACCTCCTTGGAGGTCTTGCGGGCATCTTCAACTTCACGTTTCAATGAATTGACGAAAGCTTGTTCGGATTGTTCTGTTGGATCCATTGTGGCCACAATAACATTGGAACCATATTCCAAATTCTTCTCACGCGATTTCTCACGTTCCAATTCAGCTTCCAGTGTTTTGATCTTAGCCAATAATTTCTTATTCTCACGTTCTTGAGCCTCACGGTTACGTAATTCAAGCGCAAGCATTTGTTTTGTGCTCTGCAAGTCATCGCGAATCTTATCAATATCATCAAGTTCATCGCCACTACCTTCATCAATCGAAAGTCCCGATATAATGCTCTTGGTAGAGGGGCTTGCTGAGAGACCAGCAGTAGAGGCCCCACCACTACCAGCGGAACTTGTAGGCTGCATTAAGTAAATGAATTTATAAAAACAAAAGAGTCAATGATTTTTTTGTAATTTACCTCAGCGCCCAACATATTAACTTTGGATTGTGATTTCTGTAGTTGTTCTTCAATAGTCATTTGACGGCGGAACTTTCGTAGACCCTCCAAAATGGGCTTACTGCGATCGTTAGTACGTGTTGGCTTCAATTTGATGCCGCCTTGAATCTGCTTAAGCAGCTTATTATGCGAGTTATCCTTTTCCGTTTCATAGATAAATTTATCATCCACTTTAGTCATGGACTTACAAGTCAATATGGGCTGAGATCTAAGTCAGAAAAGAAATGTGTGAATATATGATGTATTCAAGTATACATCTAATAAGATCACTCTCACCTATCATTACACTGCACATGGCGCAGCTTTTTGCCGCTTTCTACTTCTTTCATCATCTCGGACCAGTCAGGTCGACGACGTGGACGTGATCTGTGGACAATAAGTAAATGCATTTCAATAAGAAACATTTGCAAATGGAAAGGGAATACAGAACAGTATGATGACACACTTACTTAAGTTTATCAAGCACGGCTTTTTGTCCCTCAGATAATGAAGGTTTCTCGCCTTTTGCACCCAGTGGTGGCGGTGGTGGTGGTGGTGCTCTCGGCACTAAAGAAGGCAATGGTGGCGGCGCAGGAACTGCAAACCAAAAACAAACGAACGAACGCGAGCAAACGAACGTAGAAAATATATATGAAGAAAAGTGGAGACACAAACGAATCACAACAACGTAATGCAGTCAAGCGTAGATTTAAGCGCCCCCAGGAAATGCCAAAGTAATAACGAAAAAACAAAAAAAGATAGAAAAAAATAAAAGAAAAAGGACGAAAAAGAAAGAAAGATAGAAAAAGCATTTAGAAAGAATATTTAGCAGTTGACAAGTCTTTTAGAATTATTAAATAGAAATTTTAATTTAATGAGTTTTTTGAGCAACTCAAGATGATGTTCTTCATGCTCTTGTTTTTGCTGTTGCTGTTGCTGGTGCTGATTCTGATGCTGTTGGTTGTTACTTGTTTGCTTTGAAGCCGAAAAGAAGAAGAAATAAAAAAAAAAAAAACCTAAAATTTTATATTTCCTAACTTCTTCCAAACCTTTCTTTCGATCTACTTAATTTCTTTGGAAAGCGGCAGCAGTGGCCTATGACATAGACAGAGTGGTAATAAGACTAGAAGAAGAAGAAGAAGTCAATCAGAGCCGCTGCCTGTGTCTTTTTCCTATTTAAGCAGCTTAAATTTATTGCAGCTGAATTGATTGAAAAGTTTGAGGTTTGTTTGGTTCTAAGCTAAAGTCATCTTCCTCTCTTTTTATTCATGTTGTTTCTCTTAATTGCTCCTCTTGCTGTTCCTCTATCTATGTTTCTGTGCTGTGACTCAATTTAATCAAACTTTAATTGCATTTTCTACCAATTGCCAAACATTTCTTTTGGGCAACGCTTCTGGCGCTTTTGTTAACGAGGCCAATTAGTTTGAAAATTTTAGTAGTTGCTGCTACTGTTGTTATTCTTGTTGTTGTTGTTGTCTTCTTGTTGTGTTTTTAATAAAATTGGCGCTTAGTTAAATTGTTGTTAACAAGTTTCGTGTAGAAATTAGTTTTCTTAAAAAGTTCCAAGTTTTGTGGCAATTCGAAAAGTTAAAAACATGGTCATACCTACACTTTCCATACTCATAATAAGTATGTACGTATATCAAAGACAACTCCTCCTGGTATTTTATTTTTATCAAACTTATTCACCCTTCATTCTTAGTACTTCTGTCGCCCTCTCTACTATATTCAATATAAACATTTGAACATTTCTAAAAGTTAAACTACTCTACCTCAAACTCTTTTTAATATCAAAGATAGAAACTTCCTTGATTCACCAAACTACAGTCATCATCCCACATTGTGACTCATTCAATCTAAGTATTTTAACTAGTCTCTTGTATATGATTGCTTATCAGAGTCTCCTTCTTCAATTTCTTCCTTTTCTATATAATATTCGATTTAATTTTGAATTGGTAAATCATTTGCTCTTTCTTAAGACTTTGGCCTTTCGTTCTCTGTTCTGTGTTCTGTTCTGTTCTGTTCTTTTCATTTCATTTCATTTCATTTCATTTCTTAATTTTGAACTTTATCACAAAAGAAGAGTCACAAAAGTCAAACAAATGTTGTTAAAAATAAGTAAAAGAAAAAGAAAAACACAACAGAAGCGTTAAAAAAGCTGACAAAGCTGATAATTAGCTTCATTTGAATGCTCTTATGCGTGTTGCCGTGTTGCCATCCGCCCACCAATCCATGATAGGAGCAGCATTCATTTTATCCTATGCCTGTGTCTGAGTCTGTGTAGCATGAAGAAGTGCTTCTGGTTGCCTGACTGACTGCCCTGCCTGCCTGCCTACCTAACTTGCCCTGCCTTATAGTTGACAACGCCAACTCAGCTTAAGTTTGAAAAGTCGTTTGTCTTTTGCTTTGCTTTGTTTTGTACTTTTTCATACTTTTTTCTATTTTCTTGTTGTTTTCTCATTTGTTGCTGTTGTTGTTGCTGCTGTTGTGTTATGTTGCCACAGAAATGCGTGTTTAGTTTACACGCGACTGAATACAACCTGCAGCAGTAACAACAGCTAATCTTGCCACTTGCCACAGAAGTAAGACAAGCTTTTATTTCATTCTTATGTCTTTCTGTCTCTCTGTCTCTCTGTCTGTCTGTCTCTACTGTGTCTTGAGTGTGTGTATGTTTCTGCCTTTCAGCATCGTCATTTGTTGTTGATTTCAATAAAAGCCAAGTTAAGAAAACAAATGCTTAAAAATTTGTGAAAAAACAAAACGCGACATGAGAGAAAAAAAACAAAACAAAACAAAAAACAGAAAACATTTTCTTGCTTTTGTGGCTTTTGACTTGGGTTGGTTTTTCATTTCTTTTTTTTATTTTTTTAAATCTTAGGCCTGCCTTGTTGTCCTTGTTGTTGTTGTGTCTTTTATTATTCTTTTTCTCTCTGATTTAAAGAAAAGTGTTGTGTTGTGTTTGTGTACCTTTTAAAGACAAACAGACAGACAGACAGACAGACAGAGACTTCCCTCTCATTGTTTTGCTATGATTTTGTTAAACGCCTGCAAAACATACTCATTTTCCAAAAGAAAAACGTAAAATTAATGAATTTTTCTCATGTTTGGTTTTGTAGTAAAATAAAAAATAGAATAGAATAGAATAGAATGGAACAGAATGTCAAGACAAGCCAAGCCAAGCCAAGTCAAGTTAAGTTAAGTTGAGATTTCAAGATACATTCATTTGCATACGGTTTTGTCTTTGATATCATTTTTTTGATATTATTTTTCTTAACTTTTCTTTTTCATTAAATACTTTTTTGTGGCAAACTTTTTTCCTTTTCTTATATTTATTTTATCATTTATTTTTTGAATTTTATTTCTTATTTATAAAATTTGTGAAGAAGGCGTTGATTTTCCTTACAAAGGATTTCATTTCATTGTCTCGCTTTTTAGATTTTTCTATCTTTTCATACTTTTGCTTTGCCTTAATGATGTCCTGTGGCGTTTTTGACAACAAAGCGTCGTCGGCGGCGGCGTATACGCAATAAATCTTTGTAGTAGCATAGAATGAGAAAAACCCCTTCAAATGGTTTTTAAAACAAATAATTTTAATAAGTCTTATTAGACAAGTTCTCTGATGCTGTTAGAAGTATAGTTACAGTCACAGTGACCTCAGTGAACCATTTAATTTATAGAAAAAAAAAAAGAACTTGATTTCCTTTGGTTTTGTGTTTGGCTTGCGTTGGTTTGCCTTATTTAGGTTTGGTTTCCACAAAGCAAGTGGTTTTTGTGGGCCTAAATCAAGTGCTCAATGTGCTTCAGCACGTTTCTTATACCATTTTCTTATATTTTTTGCATTTTGTTGTTGGCTTTCATCTATTTTCTTTTTTTTAAGAGTAAAAATTGCCTTCTCTTCATGACAATTTCTATTCATTCATTCATTTATTCCATTTTGACTATGAAATTATTTTGTACAATATTCAAATGAAAGAACATTATGCTTTGCTTCAGTGGTCATTTTATAAAGACTTGAAATTGCAAAATCTTAGACAAAACTACTCAGCATACAATAAGCAAGCTTCTTAACTAAAGCCAAGTCCTTATTGTCTCCATCATTCCTTCGTTCAATGTTTTTGTTACCAGCTAATCATAAATTTTCTAGTTTTTCTTGATACTTTGTTGTCTTATAATACTAGTAGTAGCATCATCTTTCTCATTGTTGTAGCTATGTCCAATTTATCAGCAGCATTCTATTATATGCATGCGAAATTTACTAGACCACATGAGGAGGAGGTTTGTGGGGGGCCCTGGGAACATTGCTCATTTTGTGTGTGTGTGTGTGTTTGGCATTAACATTATTTACTTTAAATCTGTGGCAAATCTGCTCACAAAATATTGTTCCATTGTAAATTCGTAGAGAGCAAAATGTTTTTATTGTGGCTTTGTTGTTGTTGCTGTTGCTGTTGTTAATAAAATCTAAACTAAATTTATATTTTGGTTGTTTTGTTGAAAAATTTCGTTTTCTTTATTTCTTTCTTTTTGTATTTTGTTTTGTATTTTTGCTGGCGTCATTCGCAAATATTAAATTTATTTATTTATTTTTATCATTTTTTTTTTCATTCTTTTCCTATGATTTAAAAATTAATAAAGTCCTCAAATGTTTCCCCCTGGTTATTTCTCTTGTTGAATTTATTTCTCATTTGCGACTAATAACATTTTTTTTTTTTATCAATGAAAAGCGACATTTTGATGTTTCCATTAAAGAGTGGAAAATAAGTAAAAATTGACCTTGCTGAGTGTTATGTGGGTGTTGGAAAAAAGTGTTGGTTCTTTTTTTTTACTCTTTGATTTGTAAATAAAAAATTAATTATTTTGTTTGAAATGACAAGGTTAAAGGGCAAATACTAAAAGTCATTTTAATGAAAGATTAAGGGGCTCAAAGAAATATTGTAAATAATAAAATGAGACAAAAAGGGCAAAGTTAAATACTTGTTCGTAGACAGAGTTCTTAATTAGTAAATTTTTTGTTTGGTAAATATTAAAGCAATGTGAATGTTTTGTAAATCTGAGATTTCTGATTTTTGAAAGATTTTCTCATGATTTTTCTCAAGACATGAATGAAAATTCATATTTAAGAGAGTGTATTAGTCCTATCTCTCGATATCTCTTTGTCTTAGAGTCTTCTAAATTATAGATTGTTGCAAAAACTTTTGTCTACACATTTGTTTTAATAGGAAGTGCCTAGATTAAAGCTTCATTCCTTTCAGGATCTGCTGTGTTCATGTTCAGAGGTATCTCAGATCAGTGACGATTGGTTGGACCACACACAATACATCATAGTTTTCAGATCACTCCTACATCTTGAAATAAACATAGGATATTTGTCTTCAAAAACTATAAACTAGATACCCGGTCAGATGTTGTCCTGCCTCTCCTTCCTAACAATATGAGTGAATACTGATTGGTTGACCTAATGAGATGTTTGAAAATGACCACTTGATTGATATTAAAATATATCTCTAAGCTCACTTGCACATCTCATTTTTTTTTTGATTCTCTAAAAATTTTCAGATGTTCCTTTGAGTTTTTTAAATTTTCTAAACCTGTAGCATGAATCACTCGGACCATTGGCGAAAATCGTATAAAAATCTGTTCGGTAGTTTTTGAGTTTATTGCGTTTAGACAAACAGACAGACGCGGTCAATAATGATTCTATACCTTGTATGATAAAATACAAGTATCTAATCGAATCCAATGAGCACTCAATATCAATATCAGTAATAGTATGAAAAATTGTCCTTTCTTGTTATACAATAATTTCTTATATTAAATTTTATATTTCTATTATAAGTACAATCTTCATTTCTTTCTATGTCCTTTCGTACCTACGAACAAGAGGCCTTAAAGAGAATACAATCAAAATGTCAAATCGAATGATTATCATTTGAATAAATGACCTAGAAAAATAAAAATGAAGTAATGACTAAACATTTCCTTTTCTCATTTTCAAATATGAGTTATCGTTGATGAAAATGATAAAAATAAGGAAAATGAAATTGGAAAAAAAGGATGAGTGGGTTCTCTCACCCATTTATTCATATATGTAGAAGTATGAGTAGCGAAATAAACGCCATTGGCATAATAATTTAGAAACCATCAATATAAATTATTCTAACATATTACTGTGTGTGTGTGTTGCCATTCAAACAAGGGACCCAACTAACATTGAGACAGTGAGCATTGAGCATTTCCGTTTCTGTTTCTATACTTACATTAAGTATGTTTGTGCGTAAGACTATATCAATATATGTTATGTGTGTGTGTGTGTGTGTGTGTGTGTGTATGTATGTTATAAGTTCTTGTAGTATATGAGAATATAATCATCTTTTATGCTTGACCGAAAACTAAGAAGACAAACTCTAAATTTTCTTATAAAATATTATAGGTTCTTTAGGTTTCCTTTCTTTCTAGTCTTCGCTCCCTCCAGTAGTTTCTTTAATTCTAAGAGTATTAGAAAAGATAGCAAAACAAAAGCTTATAAGAGTACAAAAAGGAGGCCTAAAGTTCTCGCATTATAAAAAATCTTTTCTATTTTTGAAGAGGAGTAGTTCTCTCACTGCTCCTATCTCTATTTGTATGTGCTACAATAAAATTTTCTATAAAATTACTTTTGGCGCTTCATTTAAATAAAAGAAAATACTTTGTTATTTTTCCTTATTCATGCTATTATTCTTGTTGTTCTTGTTGTTATTATTATTGTTGTTTGTCCTTTCATTGTACTAGCATTCAGGATGTTTTTTGTTGTTGTTGTCTATAAACAAAAGCAAAAGGATATTTGAATATAAATGGCATACTTAGTCAAGCATAACGTGTTGGGTATAAAGAAAACTCAAATGACTGGACTCGGAATAAAGGACACAACTTACAAATACAGTAAATGTGTTAGTGAGTCACTGTGTAAGTGAGTGAGTGAGTGAGTGAATGAATAAGCAAATGTGAGTGCGTGACTATGGTGGACATAGAATAGAATCTGAGTGAGTGGCGTTTGTCAGTTATTTGTCTCATGTTGGTCGGTTGCTTTCTGTCTTCTTTCATTTTCATTTTCTAAACGTTTAAATGTTTCAATTTTTATCAACTTTTGGGATGTTTTTCTAAGTTTTTGTTTTCCCATTCAATATTTTTTTTTTATTTTAACTGTTAGAAAGGGAAAAAGGAAGAAAGAAAAAAGCCTGACACAATTCTTTTGGACTTTTCTATTGTTGTTTTACGAATTTTTAAATTCTTCATCATCATCATCATCATCTTACCCTCCTCTGCACTCTCTTATTTTTGTTGGTTACAATATACAATGACAATGAATTTTCTTTTGGTTTTTCAGTTATTTTAAAAAAATAAAAGATTCAATTGAAGTGAGTGAGAGTTTAGGAAGTAAATAAGCTGGACAAGAGAGAGTGAGTTGTCTCTTCTTTAAGTAGAACATATTACACAAATGTTGTGTGCCCTTATTTTCCTCATGTTCTAAGTAAATTGTCAACTGGCAACAAAGTATGATATATTTTTTGTTGTGTTTCTTTTCAATTTTTTTCTTTATTATTTATTCTATTGTTTACTTTTTCACTTTACTTCTATCAACAATATTAACATTATCAACATCTCCATCTAAGTAAAAACACCTTCAAAAAAAAAAAAAAAACAAAAATAGAAACAACGAAATCATTAACCCTTCCTTTCATGCATTTCATTGAGTTTTTGCTCAGCAAACTTTTCAGATTAGGACGCACTTGCGGTCAGGTTAATAGCCACTGATTAGACCAATTGAAACTGGAATTAGCTTCTTTGTTTTTTTTTTTTTTTTTTTTTTTGCTAGTTGGTGTTACTGGTGTTTACTGCTTGGTTGCTCTTTTGACCTTTTTTGTGTTTTGTTGTTGTTGGCCGTGGTGTCTGTTTTTCCTTGTTTTGTTGGCCTATTGTTTTTGTTTTCTTCATTTATGTGTTTATTTGTTTAAATTACTTAGTTCTTAATGTTGTTGCTTTTGTTGTTATTATTATTATTTTTATTGTATTTCCTTCCTTTTTCTCTCTCTGCTGGTAAATACGACAAAAGTTTTCACTTCATTTTCATGCGACAAAGTGTCTGCGATTAGGTCATTAACTTGTGTGTTTATTAGGCTGCCCATCTTTTCTTCTCCTTCCTATCATTTCCCTTCATTTTACTTGCTTTCGTTTCTCTGTTTTTAAGTTGCTTAAATATTTGGTATCTTATGTATCTTTCTGGTGTTGATAATGAGTACATTTGTTTAAATATATAAAATTATATATTTTTATATTTTTCTTTCATTATTTGTTTTTTTTTTTTATAATTTCTTTTAAGTGTTTTTTCTGTTTTGCCAAACAAACAAAGAACGACGCAGATACAAGTTTTTTTTTATTATTTTATTTCATTTCATTTCCTTTCATTTTATTTTTGTAATTTTGTTTTGTTTTTGCATTATTAGCCATAAGTTTAAAAATAAACCATGATTTTGTTGTTGTTTTCTTAAGGTGACAATAATAAAATTTAAACAAATTTTCGCCCATTTGCTATAATATTTTTGTAGGGTTTTTAATGTTTTTCTTTCTAATTTTTTTTTTTTTGTATAAATGTTTCTCTGAAAGCCAAAAGTACTTACATTTTTATTGGATAGTGTAAAAAGTATGTTCTTTAAAACTTTAAATTTTGTTAATTTTCTGATTCTGTTTTACTTTAGAGATAAATATTTTGCTTTTATTAATTAGAATTCCTTTGGTTAGAGATAACTTTCAACAATTTGATGTCACTTCTTTCAAGGTAATTTTTGTTTCCTTTTTTTTTTAAATTTTTTTTTATTTGTAAATATCTTACAAATGAGTGTGTGAGATATTGGTTGCACACTGTGGTCACTGTGCGTCAGTTGAGCTGAGCTGAACTGAAAGTCTCTTTAATAAATATGACTTTATAATGAATAAATGCAAAAAAATATAAAATTGTTGTAGTATTTCTTTTCTTCTCGCTTCGTTTGCAATTTTAATATAAATTTATTTATTTTTATTTTTTGTTGTTGAAATGCATGAAATGTCTTTATTTATCCACTTTGTATATAACAAGTTGAAAGGTATGTGTGATATACGTATTTGTCTGTCCGTTCTGTCCACTCATCTTTCCATTCATCTGTCCATCCACAGAGACATTTGTAGCTTGTCATTTCTATACCGAAATATGAGAGTGTTGTTTGGTAAGTTTAGTGGGTAAACAAATCAAGAGCGAAGGTATATTTAATTCCGAGATTCTTTGAAACTTCATAGACTTAGAATCAGCTTTCAAGACTACTCCGTTTCTAGATATAAATACTGTTCTAGTTTAATGAAAATAGTCAGATACATTAGACATTAGGAGTAAGGAGTATTTGAGAATATTGAGTAAGAACTATATCAACTATAACTCACTCATTTTAAACCAAACATATGTAGTTATTTATTTATTGGAAGTATGTAGTTGAGAAATCTCTAATTAAATCTTCTATTTGATCATACAAATGCGTCAAAATCCTGTCTTCTGTGTATGAAACCTTAAAAATATTCCGCATATACAATATTATTCTAGAAATTCATTCAAGAACCTAACAAAATGCCCTCCTATTTTTATATTTTTGATTATATGCATGACATACGTAAATTGGGCGACACCTCAACTGTTGCAAACAGACACAGGTTCCCGTGTTGTCGTCCACTGGCCGTGGATACACACAGATACAGGCAGACTGATACACACTGATACAAATAAGCATATGAATGACTTGTCAACTGAATACAATGACAAAGACATGTGTGAGTTCGTGAGTGAGTGAGTGCGCATTTCGCTGTTGCATACTCATAAATACATTTGCATGCAGCAGCGCGTTACTCATCAGTTGGTGCCTCTGTGCTCGTTTGCATTGCGCTGCATCATGTCATGTGTTACATACAATAGTATCTCATCAACAACAATAAAAATCTATATATTATATAGTAAAATATATGTCCTTATGCGTTTCATATATAGTATGTATGATTGAGTATAACTCTAGGGAACCTTTCATCGACTATGTTTGACCAACAATAAACAACAATAACGACAACAACTGTTCTCTTTTTTTATAACTACTACTACTACTACTACTACACCATTATTCTTTTGTTCATTTCATCAACGACGCTTGACGGTCTTGTCGGATCTGGCATGTCGCCTATCTGGCGGTGTTCCACTATCAGTTTCCCAATGTTGGAACTCCTCGTGTAACCAACATTCATGTGTTGTTGTTACTTCTGTGTTTGTGTGCCGCCATACATACTTCGTTAAATTGTCGCAATTTTTTATTGATACAATTTCATTATTTTCACACATTGAACTATTCTGTTATATATTTTTTTTGAGTATTGAACTGTCGGAACTTTAACATAATATTAATAAATATTTTATATCACTGCAATATATTTTGATATTGATGCAAAATTATATGTCCACATACTATCTGTATCTGTTACAGACACATCCCAGAATATTTTTTGTTTTATTTTCACTACCCTTTCTTCCAATTAGTGTAAAGGGTCTTATGATTTCAACATGAGAATTGCATTTAGATTTGTTGATGACTCAAAATTCAAAAATAGATATTTGACAAAAACTACATGATTTAGTTTAGTCTCTATGCTTTATATACTATGTTTGATCCTTCAATTTCGGCCGATTCTGTTGGTCGATTTTGATGAAATAAACGCTATATGTTACTCACAATAAAAAGCTTCTTATCTTTCAGTTATTCGATTTTGAATACAATGAGTGGCTTTTACGTGAAATGCGCACAAACAAACAAACAAATAGACATACAAAGACAAAAACTAAGATTTTATTACATGTATAGATTAAGATTTATCTGCTAAAATTTTAAGAAATCTTCGGACAACTATCAGACAGAGATCTATATATGTAATTGTTAAGTTCATGCAGATCTATGATCTCATTATCAAATATCAAAATCAGAAAAGCTCATGCTCTTGTAAATCATTTATTCTATAACTCTATACTGATTTCCTTAGTATTGTAGTATGGCTATAATTCAAGAAAATAAATACAAAGGTCTTTTCATAATTCTCCATTGTTTCGTTATAGCCACCTCTATAACCAAATGGAGGATATAAGTATACCACAATTTTGACTTTATTGTAATGTTTAAAGAATTATGATGAAATTTATTATCGGTGAGGAATCATTTCTGTTTGATTTTTCTTCTTCATTAAAATATTTCCAATCAACGGATTTTTGTTTATATATTTTATCAGATTTATTTATTTATTTAATTTAGTTTTTTGCATTTTCTATATAACAAAATATGCGCACATAGGTGTGCTCGTGTGTGTATATACATACTACATATTGTGTATTATTCTTTTCCCCACCAATTTTTATTATGTATAAATTTTATTTATTCCACGTGTCTCTGTTTCTGTTTATGTCCCTGTACTGTGTCAGGTTTTTTCTTTCTATCTTTCTTTCTGTTTGTTTGTTTGTAAATTTGTCCGCCTTCACTTTATTATTTCAAATATGTAGTAGTTTTCCCCCTTTCTGTCTCCTTTCACTCTCCTCATCCATTCATCCATTTCCTGTAAATCTTTTTTTCGTATTCTTCATATTCAGTTTATGCATTTGAAACAAGTCTCTGTTCAGTTTTGCTCGGCCTTTTGGCTTTTGTTAATGAATAATAATTTTTTCATTTGCTTACAGAATTACATTTTTTTTTTTCAATTTTTTTTTGCACTTTCACACAATTGGCGAACTTGAAAAATGAAACATTCAATTTTCTTTTATTTATTTAATAGTAGCAAAAATCATTGAGTTTGCATGAAATTAATGAAAAAATCGAATAGCATTTGTTTTATATCGTCCATTAATTCAACAAGTTTTTAAAATCGTGTTAAAAATTTCATTCATTTGTTGATGGCAAATAAAGTGGAGATTTAATGAAAAAATATTGATGCGATCATCATTCATATGGATTATGGTATTAATGGAAATAGAAAAACAAGGAAAAGGAATTTTGATTTTAAGAAAATTTATTTAAAACCAAATCATCAGTTGGCTGGCGTTTAGTGTGTGTGTGTGTGTGTCTGCCTTTTTGGTATATTCAACTGCTGAGTTATATGATGTTATTTCTGGAAATTTGTTTTATAGAATCATTTATCTAAAAAAAATATTAGTTTTAGATTAGTTTTCTTAATGACAATTTATTGGTTTCCAAAACCACTCCTTCAATAAAGTTCGAATAAATCAACTTTTAAAGAAGAAATAAAGATATTTAAGTGTGTATATATTTTCAAAAAATGTTTTTTCATAAACCTATGACTCTTTAAAATTGACATTAAATATGATATATGTATTTATAAATGATGTGCAAATAAATCAACAAACATCAATGTCGTTGTTGTTTTCAACAAAATTTGATTTGAAAATAATTTGCCAATAATATTCAAACTAAGTGACCACCGCAACCCAATGACTTGGCCTCATCTCACCTCATTCATGCAAATGCCACATTTTGAGTTGAATGCACAAGTAGGTGGATGGGCGATTGGTAGCCAATAGGAAAAATCAAGTCTAAAAGCAACAACAAGTATAAGTTGTAGAACAGCAATAACAAGACGAAGACCATGACTATGCTGCTGATGCTGATGCTACTAATACTGTTGATGTTTTAGATGATAATGATGTTGATGATGAGGATCTGATGATGATATTAGAAACAAGCGAATACTGACTATTTAATGATTTATGATAATTTCGAACATTGATAGAGAAATTAGATGCAAAGACACTCAAGTCCACTTCATCATATTCATTTTAATTTTCATCTTCATTTTTGTCTGATGGTTGCTTGCTTTCTTTCTTCTTTATTTGTTTCTCACTTCTACTTTGCTTTATGGCAGAATAGTAGTGGAAAATTGTTTATAGAGTGAATAAGAGAAGAAGAATGATGCTCACTTGGTGATTTACGTTACGTTACGTTACTTTATTTTACGGGTATGGATATGGGATACATTCCGGGTTGTTCCATTTGTGTGTGCGTGTGTTCTTTTGTTGCCTTTTTCCCACAAAACAAACACACAGACACACAAAAATAAATGTATCTTTCTCATTATTATTGTGGCCAGGCTGACCTCATTTTAACGAACTAGTTTTCTTATACTTAGTATTCTAGCACATCATCATTTTATTTTATTTAATTTTTTTTCACTTCATTTTGTTTTTAGCCACTTATTATTTTCTTTTTGAATCTTGTACGAGATACGCAGATACGAGAAACATTGAACATTTGTTCAAAAAAACTCAAAACAAAAACGCAGCATTGATCTTGACGCCTCGCAATATAAGTACATATGTATGTACATACATGTATATAGTATATTTGGGGTCGTCCATATGTGATCTTTTAGCCCTGGTTATTGATACTTACATTTCTGTAGTTAAATTGGGGTTTCTCTTTTGGTGGTGGTCGTGGTGGTGGTGTTAAGCTTTCTTAGTTAGCAGTAGCAGTTTTTTTCTTTTTTATTTTTATTTGGTCAGTTAAGCAGATATTTTTACAGCGTAGGTTTATATAGGTTAATTAATTTCAACTTTTTTAATTCGCACTTTAATTAAGTATTAGGAGCTCTGCCCGGCACGGTCCTCTTCATCGAATAGGACACGACCATAGGTACATGGCACATGATGACTTACCACTTTTAGTGCTTGGCTCTCGCTTTATTGAGGGCGCTTTGCGTAGCGTTTTCGTTTTGAATTCAGGCTTGGGCTCTTCTTTGGGCTCTTTTAATAACTCATCGACCTTAGACACTCTGCGTAGTGTCGGTCTCAATTTGGCTATATTCTCAGTACTCTTACTAGGCAATGGTTTCTCTTCTCGTTTCACGTGCCGTAATTTAGGCTTTTCGAGTTTGAAACGTAAGGCGCGTTCACGTTCTTCATCTTCTTCTTCGGCACCATTTTCTTCATCTTCTTCAACATTTTTCATGGACTTATCACGCTTCACCATAACCGAGCGTAATTTGGGTTTTTCAAGTGTGAAACGTTGTTCCAACTCACTTTTGTCATCTGCCTTCTTTTTGTTCGTTTGCGTTGGTTTCAGATTCAAGAGACGTTTTTGATGTACTGTCAGATCGGGTTCAGGTTCAGCCTCCTCCGACTCCTCTTCGGTTTCTTCTTCTTCGCTTTCCTCTTCAGTTTCCTCTTCGGTTTCTTCTTCAGTTTCTTCTTCCTCTTCATCAGTTTCCTCTTCTTCAGATGATGATGGTGTGGGCTCCTTCTTTTTAGCAGCTACCGATGATGTTTTGCTAGCTGAAGCAGGCGTTACCTTCTTGGCCGGTTCGGGTGCCTTTTTGACAGGTTCGACTGTCTTCTTTACAGGTGTCACAGTTGTCTTCTTGACAGGCTCAACTACTTTTTTCACAGGTTCGATATTTTTGGCTGCTGCTGTAGTTGCCGGCGTTGTCTTTTTCAATGCTGACGTTGCTGTTGTTGTGGTGCCTGGTTTTGCACCATTTTCCTTTTCCGCTGTAGAAGCGGTGGTGGCAGTCTTCTTAGCCCATGGCACAGATGACTTAACCGTGGAATTGGTGTTACTTGAACCAGCATCATCCTTAACCCATGGCGGACGGAATGTAGCACGTCCACTGGGTCCATTACTGGCACTTGACGTTGTCGTCGTGCTCCTTGGCGCAATAAAGGGCATTGCTTACAATTTCTTTTATTTTTTTCTTTCTTGTTATTTGCTTTAGCACTTCACTTCACTTCTACTTTATAATTTCCTTTATTTTTCTCCCTTTCCTTTCCTCTTTTTATATGCTTCAAATAATCTTTTCTTAGAACTTTTTTGGTTCGTGTTTCGTTTATTTTTTTAAACTTTAAACATTTCGCTCTGTAAAAAACACCAAACAAACTTTACACATTAACACATTTTCACTTTTTCCAATAGAAAATATTTTTCTTAATTTATTTTTTTTTTGTTGTTGTTTCTTGTATTGCGAATTTTCTTTTATTATAAACACATGAAAAAACAAAATAGTATAAGCATTTTGAATTGACCAAGAAAAGTCTACGACTACGAAGACGACGACGATGTATAACAGCTGTTTTTGCTGAATATTTCTTTAGTATTAAATAAAAAAAAAAAAAAAAAAAAAATGAATTGAAAATGTTTTGGGATTTTATTTTTAAACAAATGCGCTCAGTAGCGCAAAAATGCCGCGCGCAAAGTGGAATTCTTCGAACTCGTTCTGTGTGTGTTGTTGTTCTCTATGGTATACAAGCTCTTTATGTCGAATAGGAATATATTATTATTTTTTTGTATATAGGCTAGGAATACACTTCATCACACTCTTTGACCGACCGAATGAACATTTTATAAATAGGCTAAACAACCGTCCTCCGTTGTCTGTATGTACATACACGTACATACTCGTATGTAGTTAGTGAGCAGTGATGCTTTCCTTGGTTGTATGCTTGCGTTTATTTGACGACAGAATCATAGTCTAAGGTGTAGCAACACTTGATCATAGAAGTGTAATGACAAATATTGTAATTATACAAGTAATTTTGATCAGAATTGGGTTTTTTTTTTCAGTTTAAGACTAGAGATCTATGGATATTATTTAGAAATTTGTGTTTTATGAAGAGAATTCTTTAGGACTTCAATACAATTCATTAAGAAATACTTCATTTCACTACAACATTTTTAGATATTTAATGATAGTTTATAACTGGGCGGGAACTACTACACCTTGTCACTGCGGCCACCCCAATAAAAATACAGTACCTCCGAGATTCTGCTATTCATCAAGAATTCCAAGACTTCTTTCGGCACAAGACATCAACTACATTTGGCACCAAATAATGGCTACTCAGATAGCGGAGTCTGATCCAAGTTAGCCCCTCACAGTGGAAAAGTAAATGGTTGCTGTGCCCTCCTCTTAATTACATAGCCTGCATTGGTCATCGCGACTAATTCGCTTATTATGTAGGTGCTTCATGACTCTGCAATGTCCCGTTAAGAAACCTGAGAGAACCTTTTCTTGTTAGAACCAGTATTTCTTAAGTTCTTTTCCGAGATCTAGATTTTCCTGCCCTATTGTGTTTCCTGTCTAACCAATAAAGTTGCAATTTTTCAAAAAGCCATTGTATAAATTTAGTTTTTATGGAACTCCAAGGCAACTCCCAAAAAGGCTCTGGTACAATGAGGACGTTTCCAGCTCCTTTCCTGGAGAGTTCATACGTCTCTTTCCAAGGTACCCACTATGCCCGATTCCATATAAGATCAACATAATTATCTGATGCAAGTTTTTTAAGTAAAATTAAACAAGCCCAGACTAACTTCTATTTGAACTCAAAGGCGTTGCTGTCATTTTATCTGCGATCATGAGCAACTTGTAATGGAAAAGCTTTCAAATTCCTAATAAAAGTAGGATCTTCTTATGCCATTATATTTCCTAGAATTTAAAATTCAATCTTTGAACCATTTCTTAGTTCATAATATTTCTTTCGTTGTAGTATCTTTCAATGCTTTGAATCAAATTTGTGTACAAACTTCTTTGATCAAGTGTTTAATGCATCATTTCTGACTGAAAAGCAAACACTTTCTTCTTTTAAAAGACAGACAAGTGTTTACTTAATTTCCCTTTAAATTCCAAATGCGACGACTAACTTTCATCTTATAGCTTCAGCAGACAACATTTGGAATATGAAAATATGTACACGTTTCTGGCTTATTAAAGTGTTGCCAAAATTTGTGTTTTGTATGTGATTTGTTCAAGGATTTTTCCATGAACCAAGACAAAATTCAGTTTGACTTTTCAATCATCACTAGCCGCCGTATTTTTGCTGCTTCTGTTGTGTCGCTGTCTTTTTCTTTTATATACAAGAAAAATGTGGAAAATCAGAAAGAAATAAAAAAAAAAAAAAAAATATACATTTAATTTTAGAGATTCTTTGTGTTTGTGTTGTTGGTTTTGTTGCTTTTTTTTTTTTTTTTTTATGTGTCACATTATTTTTTCCTTCAACAAAAAAATACACAGTGAAAAATGATTGTATTTGCTTTAATTTTTCATTTTTAACAAATACTAAAAATTATATTTCCTTTGATTTTTTTTTTGTTGTTTTTTTTTGTGCAAAAAAAATTGTCTATTTATCTACTACAATAGAAGAAAGAAACATTTTTATGGAGGCGTTTATGAAACATACAAAAACAAAACACAAAATTGGCCATACTTTTTAGGATGTGTAGATATTAGGCATATGGGAGAAGTGTATAGTGTATAGAAGAGGGGAGTCTAATTTTTATTTTTATTTATTTTTGTGTCGTTGGTAGTATGAGAAAATTGTACTATGCACGAGTATCTTTTTGATGCGCAACAGCTTATTTAATAATTCATAAATTTTAAAGAGAATCTAATGAATTTAATTGAAATATAAATTTTCATTTTATAAATTCTTAATTTGCCATTTTTAAATAAAATGCCACTGCACATAAATAGTTCTTTCTACTATTAAATTTTGACTTGTTTTTATATAGTAAAAATTTATATATTTTGTGCTAAACAAAATTTTGTGTGCATTTTAATTATTATAAACAAAAGTTGTACGCGTTTGTTCATCGTCGTCGTCGCTGTTGTCGGAATATATATTGCTTATATTATCGATGGCGCAATACAAGTTTATTCTATATTTTCTATATATTTTCTATATATTTTCTATATATTGTAGATATCAGTGGAGGTTCAAGGTTTTTTTTTTTTCATTTGAATTGCGTTTTAAGCAAACATTTTACAATTTCACTTTTCAATGATTCTTCTTTTTATTATTTTGTAAATTTTATTAAATTTTTTTTTTTTTTGAATAAACTGAATGTTGAACGCCTTGTTTGGATTAAAAAGATTTTGTTTTGTTAAAAAGCACACACACGCATATTCTTCTCTTGAACTTTTTTCCTAACTAAAATTTCTCTATATCTTGCACCGAGCACGATCTTTTAAAAACTAAATTCATTGGATTTTCGAAGTGATTCAAAAAGCCTTAAAAATCATCATCATTATCGACACAAAAATATACTCATCTTTTCTACTCATTTCAGTTTTTGTGTGTTGCGTTCGACCAAAATTGTTATTGTTTTTGGCGAAATGTATATTTTTAGTGTCGGCAGCAGTAGCAGGCAGCCCACGTTAGTGGCGACTCCTCTATAATGGCGCTCATTTCATGCTGCTGCTGCTGATGATGATGCTGATGCCACTTGCTCAGAGGAAGAGTAGCCCAGCGAGTATCTGAGTATAAAAGAGAGCAGACACACAAATTTTAAAGACTCTGGAGAATCATTGTAAATATGATCATCTCAACATCATCATCATCGTAATGATTTTGTGTTGCATGGTAATGCAAAAAATAAAAAACAAAATAATCATAAAAATTCCGTTAACTATTGTTCAAATGAATTTTCATTTTCATTCTCAAAGCTACCTAGAACAGATTTGTTTTTGTGTTTTTTTTTATTTACAATATTTTCATATTCAATTATTATTTTTTTTTTTTTTGATTTCTCCGAATTGTGTGATTTTGTTGTTGTTTATTTTGCTCTTGATATTGTTGCTTGTTTTGTGTGGCATGCAACAAAGCATACGCTTGTTTTACGCTTGTTGGAGCTTGTTATTGTTTTATAAACAAACACTATGAGTTCTGAATGAAGTGTGTCTCTGTGAGTTTGTGTGTGTGTAGGGGAAATTTACACAACTATAGATGAATATATAGGGTACTATGCCAATGATATACATGTGTATGTATGTCTTTTTCAACTTTAGTAAATTGATATTGTTTAGTATTTGAATATTTTCCAAAAATTTTATTTTCTATTTTCTTTGTTTTTATCAAACAGAAACACATAACACATAGTTTTAGTTATTCATATTGATGTCCTTCTTGGACTACGTTTAAAATTTGAATATTTTTGGTTTAAAATATTTTACTTTCTGTTGTTTTAGAAGCAATATTATATTGCTATCTCTTTACCAAGGCGCCGTGGCTTAGTTGGTTAAAGCGCCTGTCTAGTAAACAGGAGATCGTGAGTTCGAATCTCGCCGGGGCCTTGTCCACTACTTAAGTGTTGGAAGATTTTTTTTTTATTTCCTATTTTTTATTATAATTTTTATGGAAAATACCAAGTAAATGTAATGAAAGTTAATGAAACTGTATATTTTTCAAATCAGCCAGCTATCATTTTAATAAAGTCAAAATTTCTATAAGATTATTTAATTTTCCTCTGTTTTTTACATTATATCTCTGAGTATGTTTTTAATGGCAACCTTTGAATGTTTATATCTCCATTATATCATCATCATCATCATTGATGTTCCTCTCCAATATTTAATCTTTACATTTTTTCATATCATCTTCTGTTTCGTCGATTCATCTTGATCTTCATCTGCCTATTGATTTGTTTCTGAATGCCTTGGCATCAACAGTTTTCTTCTAAGGTCATAAAGCGTCCATTATCATTACTTGGCTTTGTCATTGTGCTTTGAAGAAGTGTAAAACATTTTCGCCTTCTATGAGTTGGTCTAATTCGTTGTTCCATCTTATTTGTTTGTCATTCACTGTGAGATTCTTTAACCGCTCTGAGTATTATTTGTATATCGCCAGCTTCCATGATTTGTTAAGAAGTTTTGATTTGAAAAGCCTTATGAGTGATGCGTAAGACCAATTTGCTGCTTGAATTCTTTTCATCATTTCTAAATTGTAATTACTAATTTGCATTGTGTTTTGCATTAGCTTGTTTATTCTGGACATAAACATACTTATATTTGGTTTTATATTCATTGATTTTAAGCCCGATTCTGCTAGATGATTCTTCAATAGTAGAAAACATGTTCGTCAGGGTGAAGGTATTTTTGCTGTATCGTTTGCGTGGTGTCCAATTCTTTTCGAATCCAGTTATATCGTCTATTGCGCAACACAGTAGGTTAAATATTGTTGATGAAAGTGTATCACCTTGTTTTCCTTCGTTCTTTTATTCAGATTTGTTGTCTTGTATCATTACTTTCGATTTAGTTTCGCCCAAGGACATCATTACTATTTACATTAGTTTTTCTGAATTTTTTTATTTACTAAATATTGCAGTAATAACCATTCTATTGTTGCTTCCAAATGACTTTTTGAAGTCAATAAACAACATATATAAATACATGTACTAGTGCTCGTGACACGGTTCCATGGACTGCTAGAGCTTCCTGGACGAAATCAACAATGATATTCTGAAAGGACTTTTTAAGCGTGTTTTATTAACCTTTTTATTTACGGGTCCTGCAAATATTTTGTATGTCATGTTAAGAAGTGAGATTCTACGATACTTTTTACAATCACCTGTATCACATTTTATGAGATTTGGTTCTCCATTATATTTTGTATATTATTAGTTACTTGTTTTACGACAATACTTAGTCTCAGATATATTACTCTTAGTATATTTTTGCCTATATGCTACTTACTCTCTATAAATACTTGATCTCGACATGGTATATAAAGTTCCGTCAACCAATGCCTTCGCCTTTTGATGCTCCGATGCAGCTCCATTTATATGCCTCACTGATTAATGCAAATGAGGCAAATATAATTATGTTGCACCAAATAAAATTACACACAGACACAGGCACACAAACTTTAATAAATATTTTTCTTTAGTTTTTTGTAAAAGTTTTGTTATTAGTTTTCTTTTGGTGTTGTTGTTGCTGTTGCTGTTGCTGCTGCTGGTGCTGTTATTCTTGCGACATCAACAGAAATTGATGTGTCAAACTTAAAGTTGTCTTTAAAAGACGTTCTCAAGCAATTAGTGAACATGTCAAATTAGATGTTTTCACTGCATTCGTTCAGAAGAAAAAGAAGACCGAAAGGCAAGGCAGACAAACAAAACGCGAATAGAAGCAAATACTACAAAAAAAAAAAAGTAATGAAGAAAAGAACAAATGAATGAACGATAGAATGAATGAAGAAATGGACGAAAAAATAAATGAATGAATGACTGACTGAATAAATGAAATGTCAAAGTAAGACAGCGACAGCGACAACGACGACAAGTTGCAACAAAAGCAAAGTGTCCGGTAGTAGAACGAAATTGCAAATTACGCAAGTGGCCAAATTAGTTTTTTCTTCTTCTTCTCTTGCCACTTTCTTCTGCCTACCTGACTTGCCTTTTTTTCAATTAATGCAATGAAGATTGTAGGTGTTTCCTTTTCTGTATATACTATTTTTACTATTTGTACCATAAAAAGAAATTTTCTTGTATTTTAAGTGCACCAAAAATGGGCGGGCGTCTTCTTCACTTATATCTCACTTATATCTCACTTGTTTCTCATCTCACTCACTCACTCACTTACTTACTTTGCGATAGGAACCACTCGTCTAGAAAGTCCAAACCCATGAGAATTTTGTTCAGTAGTTTTGTATATTGAGCTCGTTGTTCATACAGAAACACGAGTCAAGTTAACATAACCGGCAGACAGCAGCGCGTGTGTTACTTATTCACTTTCCTGATCGAAGAGTTTAGAACAAAATGTGAACAATGACAACAAAAGATACTTTTTCTTGCAATTACTTTGCGTTTGACATTTGGCGTTGTGTTGCCTAATATTGAATTGCGTGTTTGCGTTGCGTGCAACTGATGATATTTGCAAGAAATCAATCGAAACGAAAGTTTATCGATAACAACACAAGATTTGGCGCAAGTGATTTAAAAGAAAAATCAATTTCTTAATGATTTTCGTCTTATGAAAAATTAATTGGCTTTTGTCTGCGGCAATCTTTGTTTCGTAAGTTATAACTTTGGGTTAAAGGAATTGAAGAATCTTATAGAATCTTATAGAATAGATGTAAGAAATTCTTTAACTGTAACAATGTAAATTGTAGATCAAAGAAAAAGTTCTTTAAGAACAACAATTTATGAAGTGGTTGAAGAGAACAATAAAATAGTATCTACCGTAAAATAATGGAATTGTGACGGAAGAATCTTTTGTCAGAGACCCCATAAAGTATAGAATTAGAATCAAAATATGATGATCACAATATCGATTAGGTTTAGCCCGCCTGTCTGACCTGATCGCTTGTTTCTATGCAAAAGAAATATCAAGTAGAAATTTGAACTTAGATAATTTGGCGAAAGTAGAGTTTCCTGATTACTGGAAGAAGAAGATGTCCCAATATTATTATTATTATTATTGAGAACTATTTGTTGGTGTAAGCTTTGATAAATCGAAGTTTATATTAATTTTTTCTCTTGTCTCTTTTCAATTGACTTAGAAATGTTTTAAAGAAAATTGGACTATTAGTAGAAACAGAATAATTGTTGTTCAGTTCGAAGCATGCAACAAAAAAAAAAAAAAAAAAAAGCAACAACTTTAACAAGCCTCAATTAAAAATGAAGGATTAAACAAAAAATATACAATAATAAAAGACTAAAGTCCTCCCACACTTAACAGAGTAAAATCTATTTCAATGACACTCAATAATCGACAATTCTTCTGAGTAGAGCAGAGAACACAATAATTGACAACTCGAAATGACAATTTCCATTTGCAATGCTATTTGAACAAAGAGATAGAAAACAATAGAGAAATGAAGGAAGAGGAGATAACATTGACACTATGAAAAAAACAATGAGTTAGTAGGAAGAGATATAGAGAAAGGAGGCAACGAAACTAAAAATAACGTTTTTGTATTAGTTGAATCTATTGTTATCCTTGTTTTTGTGTTAGCATTTCGCAATTCTGTTATTTCTGATGATGTTGTTGTTTTTGTTTTTGTTGCTTATGTTATATTGCTGATATATTTTTGTTTTGATGTGTTGTTGTTGTTGTTTTCCTTGTTGTACACTTAAACTGTCAATACATTGACATTTGTCATTGCGAACAATTTTCAATCGCCAAAGCTCTACTACAATACATTCAACCAATCTGGACTTAGATCTTGTTTGCTCTCACCCCATTTCCATGAATCACTTTCTCTCTTCTACTATTTGATGCTTAACAATTTATGCTAAAAAAGAAATAAATAGAAAAAAATAGAAAATAGAAAAAAATTGCGCAAATATTTCGCAATTCGTTTGTGTTGACTTTAGCACTTTGTTAGTGTTGCATGCTGTTGCAATGTTGCACGATTGTGTTCGATTAGAACTTCAAGCTAAATTGAAAAGTAAATCATGAAAGGAGGGCGTACGTTGCGTATGTGTAATTTTTATATTGTATTTTGTTGCTTTTGCCGTTGCAGTTGTTATCTTTGTTATTTGTATCCATGTGTATTTGTGCATTGATCCTAATTTGAGAATGAAAGATATAATAGTAAATATATAGATAGATAGATATAGTAGATACATATCCTGCAACAATTTATTGTTGTAAATTAGTTGGCGTATAATAGTATTAATTAAAAAGCTATTTGTAAATGTATTCAATTGGCTTACATTGTCTATGCAGAGAGAGTGGGTCTAGGATGGAGGAACTTCTACTCTTTTATTCTGTTGTAATATTGAAATGAACAAAAGAATACAAAAAACTATGAAGAACAAAGTTATGTGAAGAGTTGAACAGAATGAGCGAACGAACGACCACGTGAACAAATGAATGAATGAATGAATGAATAAAAGCATGAATACTGAACTTTTGCAAGGATTTAAAAAAAAAATTATTTACAAAAAAAAATTTTTTTGTCAAATAAAAGCGAAATTTTCATATAACCGAGTAATAGAGGCAAAAATACAGTGGCTTAGTTAAAGGTTAGAAGGATAAAATTAAACAAATTGTATGATTTTCAATTTTCAAAATCAACATAATTGAATAGATTTTATTTTTATTCTATGTAGCAATAAAAAAAAAGCAAAGACAAACTAATTTCCCCTAAATTCTTCAAATTCTTTGAAGCTATTATTTTTACTTACACATACTTCAAGTTTCCTGCTTCATGACGAGGTATTTTTATACTCTTAACGCAGTGAATAGTATTATAAGTTTGTCATGAAGTTTGTAACACACAGAAGGAGACATCGGAGACCCCATAAAGTATATACATATATTCTTGATCAGCACGACGAGATGAGTTGATCTAGCCAAGTCCGTCTGTCCGTCTGTCCGTCTGTCTGTATGTATTCAAACAAGTCCCTCAGTTAGAGAGCTGAAATTGCTCGGAGCTTTCCTTTTACCATACGCAGTACATTTATCGGAATCAGCCGAATCGGACTACTAGGGGGTCCCCCCATACAAACCGGGATTCAAATGAAAGTTCTTATATGAAAAACTTTTTTGGTTTTCATACTATCGACTTGATATGAACATTATAAGTTTCTGACCGATATCCACCAACCATATAAATTTCAAGACCCTCGGACCACTAGGAGAGGTACCTCCCATACAAACCGGGATCCAAATGAAAGTTCTTATATGAAAAACTTTTTTGGTTTTCATACTATCGACTTGAAATATGAACACTATAAGTTTCTGACCGATATCCACCAACCGTATAATTTTCAAGACCCTCGGACAACTAGGGGGTACACCCCATACAATCCGGAATCCAAATGAAAGTTCTTATTAGAAAAACTTTTTGTTTTTAGTACTATGGAATTGAAATTGGGATACTATAAGTGTCTGATCTGTATCCACCAACCTTCTAAATTTCAAGACTCTCGGACTACTAGAAGGGGCGTGAAGAGTATTACAACTTCGGCATAGCCAAAGTTAGTCTTTTTTTATATATATATTTTTTTTTGTATTTTTGTCATCTTTATATGCACATTTTCTTGTTTCACAATGTAAAATGCAACAAATTGAATGTGTGCAGCATATGAGAGAGTCTCTTCACATCGCGTGTGTTTTATATGGTTGCAACATCATAGTGTGTCGTCTGCTGCCCCTTCCGCACTTCTCACATGAATACAAATACAAAAAGTGCATTACTATCTTTTGTACTTGTAGATATGATTGAAGTCAGCTTAGCTCAACTTAATTCAACTTTATTTTGCATATTAACAATGTCAACATTTAATTTGACTGAAGTAATAATTCATGTTATCCTCTTATTTTTGGCAAACACCACTACTCAGCTTGGCTCATCCAAAAACATTTCTGAAGGGCGGCGGATCTATTTTCTAATTCCCTCCCCTCTGTCCCTACCTCTCTTCTCCTTTTTGCCTTGGCTTTGTTTGCTTTGTGTCTCTTTGTTGTTGTTGTTGTTCTAGACATTTTTGCATATGTGAATTTTTCACATAAACCAAACATAAAACTTTTTCTTTTTCTTTCTCTTTCTCTTTCACAACTTTCTTCTTTTTGAATCACTCACACACACACACAGACATCCATTCTCCCCTACATCAATTGGAATATTTATATTTGTAATACAATTTTAAGTAGTTGTGAAAAGTATGTTTGCTTTCGTTTCTTAGTTTGTTTGTTTATTTTGAGTGCATTTTTGTGGCATTTTTATGGCGTTTTTAAAAGGGAAATGAATTTGTGGTCTGCGACCAGCACCAGCACCATCAGCAAGTGAGTTCAGATAGTGTCCTGTCTCTGTCTGTTTGTCTGTCTATACTTTTAGTTTTGATTGTAAAATTCTAGGATTAGTATCACATACTACTACTGATGATATTTTCATTTGTTTTTCAAATTTGCATATGTGTGTGTGCTGTGCAACTTTTTCATTTAATTGTTGCAACAAATTTTAAAATGCGTCGATTTTACGATTTCGCCCTCTGTTTACCACTAAATCCTTGACTAATGCTTATCAGTGCATATCACCCCCCTTCCCCCACTGCGATTCAATCTTTATTTTACCACTTCACTCCACTCTTCTCCTCATCCACTTCTTTACTGTCTATCTCTGTAGTCCTTCCTAAAAGTCAGTTCCGCGTGTGGTATTTTCCTAGGGATTTACGCAATGAATATTTAACACTTATTTTAATGAGCATTTGGGGAGCAGTAAGCACATTGCATATTTAGATAGACATTGTGTGTTTGTGTGTATGTGACGAGTATCTATGTTCTACTCTCTCTTTATTTGTGTGTTCGTGTTCATAACGATTGTGGGAAAGTCGAGAGTCCATCGTTATTCGTTCAACTTAATAAAATTCCATGGATTTTTCACTTCGTTTACTTCGCACTTTAAGTGTTTTCTCAATTTAATTACGCTTGAAGGATCTTCTTGGAATTGTTAGAGTTTTCAATGGCTTCAATACAGTTTAGTTTGAAGTTGATGCATCAAACTTTACACTTATTGCGGCATAATGGCGTAAAAATGTTACATTAAAAATAGGTGAAGTAAAGAGAATAAAAAAAAAAAAAACTACAAGAACTACAAGAACTACAAGAACTTGAAAGCATTCGCAACATTAACAGCAACAATAACAAGCAACGAACGATATTAACTCACAATTGCAATTGCAACATAGAAATGTTACAAAAGTTAAGTGAACTTCACTTTATTTTATGTTTTTGTTTTTTGGTTTATGCCACACAGCGTGGCAAGCATCGCGTGCTGCGCAGAGTTGAGCACTCAAAAGTCTACTTAAAAGTGAATTACAACGTTGTTTCAATTTTGCAGAGCGGCAACAATAACAAAAACCAACAAAACCTACAGAAACAACAAAACAACAAAAGAAAAAAAAAAAACAAATGGAATAATAAATCATATTTCCGGTTTCCGGTTGCCGCTTGAGCTTAGCTTCAGCAACAAGAACAACATCAGCATAAAATGGAAACAACAATGAACTCTCCTAGTTCATAGTATGAACTACAGAAGTGTTTTGGAATATAATTTTACAAATATTTCCGTTAAATTTAAATGCAAAAAAAAAAACAAAAGTAGAAATAAATGAGACAAAGATTAAGAGGACCAGAGACGAGCAGGAGAAGAGTAATGAGTTAAGGTTCAAAAATGTTGGAAAATGGTTATGAAAATTATATGCTGCTGCTGTTGCTGCTGCAGAAAATAACTAAAAAACACTTGGCGCCAACTCAAAAAACAATCGCATTCATTCATGCCTCATGCTGAGCTCTGCTCCAATGCTGCTGCTGTATGACTTTGTGTAAATGAAACCAAAAGAATTTTGAAAAACAAATAGAAAAATATTAATACTACTATTATCGAATAAATATTTTACTATGGAAATACAGTAATTAAAAAAATTATATGAATCCGTCATGGTCTTGCAAATTAAAGAAGCAAAGTTCATTAAAAAATTTATTTGCTTTTTCATTTAATTGGAAACAATCTTTTCTAGTCTGCATTTTAAGACTTCTTAATCATCATTATGTTGCATTAATTTCATTTGCATCAATTCATTTTCTGCATGCCTGCCTACCTGAGCGTATACTTATTATTGATGTTCTTAGTCAAAGTATAATAAGCAATTATTATTTCTTTATTGATTTATCAAATTGTTGGTTGGCCTGCATTTCTTTTTTTTTTTAATACTAAATAAATAAGTAATAAAATATACGAGTACTCGTATAAATTATATAAAAAATACTTGAAAAAATGAACTCAACTTTGAGGCAACTTCTTTCAACATACAAAAAACTTTGCCAATGAACTTTTAACGAGCTCTCTGGATCTCATTCCAATACCAAATCTGCCTGCAAATGTTGACTATAAACACTAATAAAAATAAAATAAAAAAACACACGAAAGTTGTTGCAGCAATCGTTCTTTATGAAAGCAAATAAGAATGCAAACAACTCAACAACAGAATAAAAAAAAAAAAAATGGAAATAAATAAATAAAAGAAAAACATCACATCACAACAAACGTTGCAAATAAGTTTGACAATTGCACCACAGACGATGACGATTCTCTTGTGTTATTGCTGCATTGAGTGAAAGTTAAATAAATGAATGGGAAAGAAAACAAAAAAAAGATTGTAGAAACCGCAAGTTGAGAGGAACATCATCACGTCAAAGTTGATTGACGGTGCTGATGAGTGCTGATGATTTTAGTTTATTTTGTGGTAAAATTTCTTTTATTTTGTTTATTGTATTTGATTGTATTTACTTTGGTTCTTGTTTCTCACATTTTCTATTTGTTGTGGTTGTTTTCGGTTTGCACCAAAGCCTAAAAGTATGCAACACTAACAAAAATGTTAGCATATTTGTACAGATCTCATTCTGATGTTCTCTTGTATTCTCTTCTATGGCTCTCTTTGCTTGTATGTGGACGCATTTCTTTCAATTTTTTTTTTTTGACGTGGATACATCTGTATTTTTGATACTAAAAAATTGATGATATGAAAAATAGGTATACAGTTGGGTGTTGTAGTTCCAAAACTATTGTCCACATCCAAAATCTAAAAATTGTCTTCCAATTTGTTGTTTTTGCTTTTGTTGTTGTTTTGTATGTATTTTGTTTTTGTTCTATGTATATATTTTTTTTTTTGCTATTGCTTAACGCACATTATCTTTTGTTATTGCTTTTTGTTGATCATTATCATCATCATGTTTGAAATTAAGAGAGTAAGTAATAGAGATCTAATGTATCTATGTACTCGTATTGTATAGATAAATGCAGCAACAATATGTTCTTTCTTTTGACTCTCTTTATGGTTATGCGTGCTCATTTTATTCCATTATTATTAATGAAAATGCGAAGGACTTTTTAGTTAAAAAATTATTATAACACACATAGACGTATCCACGCAAAACAGACGCCCGTGTCCACGACATAGCCACACCTATTTTTTTGTGTTCTTTTTAAAAGGTTTATCTGTATTATAATTAAAAAAGTGCTTTCAGAGTTTAAGATGATGTTAGCCATGAATTTTATTCTAAAATGTTGAATTTTTGTTACTATGTACTGCAATACAATGCATCATAAAGAGACTTGGACATAGAAATTATGAAATCATTGTGCATTAAGTTTCACTCGTGGTTCATTTTAAATACCTTAATGTTCTATTTAGATGACCCTGGTGCATTATTCTTCTCTTATCTTTGTTGACACGAAGGCGGCTGTTAGATAAGTTATGACTTTTTCAAATTCCCGCATAGTAACTTTAAATGGAACACTGCTTCTGTCAACTAACATCTGTCAAATTTTAGCAAATTGCATCACTTGGTTTGTGTTTGACAGTCATTGAAAGCAAACAACATCGTGAATTTCGACGAAAACGAAAAAAGGGAATTTCGTGTTCTCGTCAAACATTATTTTTTGCATAAAAAAACCATCACCAAAGTCAAGAAAAGGTTTAATAAATACTATGGCGATTCTACACTGATGGTGTTCAATGGTTAACACGAGGTTTACTGAATTCCGTTGTGGTCGTACCAGCACAAGTTTTACCGAATGTTTCGGTTTGCCAAAAGGGATCGTCACGCGCCAGAAATTGTCGATAAAGTTCATGAAATGAAATTCGACGCTCGGATAATGAAAGTGTGAGTGGTGGCTAAGGCTGCAAGCATCTCAACTGAAGTACATCACATTTTACAAGAAAATATGGTAATGAAAAAACTACCCGCGGGATGAGTGCTGCGATTGGTCACAATCAATCATAAACACAACCGTGTGGCCTCTTCAAAGGAGCATATCGTGATATTCAACTACAATTCGAACGTTTTTTTTAAGCTCTTTCGTAACCGTGGACGAACTCAACACACCAGAGACCAAGGAATAGTCATTATGAATCCTTCACAACACATCAGACACCAAGGATCAGTCAAAGCAGATTTAATATTGATTTGAAGCAAATACAACCGCATTTGACAAAGAAAAATTGGTCTTACACTATGATAATGCAGTGGTGCACACGTGTTTGGTGCCTTGACATCAATCCATAAAATGGGCTAAGAACTGCGACTCCAAATACCATTTTGTCCAGATTTTGTCCCCTTTCGACTCATGTCTATTACCTGAAAAAGTAGTTCGGCGTTAAGAAATTTGGATCTAAAATAAATGCATATTTTGAGTATCTTTAAAAAAACTTATTTGAAAAGAAAACAAAAAAAAAAAAAATTAAATTGGAAAATGACTTATCTAACTGCCGTCGTATAGTGAATCCTTCATTCATATCAGATTTATATTCGAAATATTTTATCTATTTTATATGCTTTTCCATGCACTTTCCTTTCTCTTGGTTTTTCTTAGCAATCAATATTTGTGTTACTTAAATATATTAAATTTTTTCATGAATATTTCCTTCCATTTCACTTTTTTTTATTGCAATTTTTTTTTGTCCTTGAATAGAAAAATGTTTATATAAAAATGAAAATGCTTAACTGCCGCAAAATGTTGCGTGATATACAAACTTGACTCTTATTTCGCTCATTCACTCTTGCTTTTGCTATGTAAGTATTTTCCTTACATTTTATTTTCCATGAAAATTGTGGGTAAAAGATTGTCACTGTGCTGTAGAAGTACAAATAAGCAAAGTTTAACTTGCATTTTTTGCCTCTTAACCAACCACATGTGGTCCCAAGGCTTGAATCGAGCATTGATGCAGCAGACTTTTACTGTATGTAGACATTGATGGATTTAATTTAAGTGTTTATTTGTCTATCTCATCTTATTTCTACTCCCGTTCCTCAGTTGGTTTGTTTATTTATTTCATTGTCAGACTTCGGTTTCCCTTGACTGCCTGTGTCTGTTTGTCTGTCAGCATGTTGAATGCACCATTGTTTCCACACAAAAATTCTTGCTAAAGAAATATACAAGATAAACTTAATAGAAAACTTTGGAAATTTTTACAAAATATAAAACCAACAACAAGAACAATTAGCAACTTTTTCTTTTCTTTTTTGTTTTTCACTCAACTTTTTTCGTATTCTTATTAGTGAAGTGACATTTATTACAAAGGTGAAGAGGAACACTGATGCAGCTTATTAAGATATGTACACATTTCAGTCTGTGGGAAGGTTATTTAAGGATTAAACATGCATATGTATGTTTAATAAGTTTCAAGTAGATTTTCACATAAGTTTAACTTTTAATTTCATTACCATTGCCATTGCTATTACCATTGAAAGTAAAATGAAATTATTCCTTTAATTGAATTTTTCTATTTAAATTTATTATGATTTTTTTTGTTTTGTAAAACTAAAATAATTTAAATGTCATCATCATCATCATCTTCATAATCCATTTGAGATTAGCATCTCTTTGCTGCTTAAAAAATAATAGTGAACTTTAGTGTTTTGCTAAGTACTTATTCTCTAACCCCTTTTATGATGAGAGTCTCTTATGCTTTTGTTAAAGCCAACTAATGTATTTCATTCTCTGTTGAATTGGGTACAAGTGTAAAATGTGGCCATGTTGAGATTTCAGAGAACAGTCGCCCGCCAGGACATTCAGTATCACGTACTTGTCTATGACCCAACAATTTGTATTCTGGGTCAATGTAACCTTTTTCAACACCAAATTGTATAAGATCCTTGGCTGCTTGCAGCATTTGAGGTGGTGGTAATTCAGCTATAAATTGATACAGAAATATAAATATATATATAGGTTAGTTGTAGTTTGTTGTTAAAGATATATAATACTTACTTCTCCAATCACCTATGAGTACAATGCCCACACTTTTGTCATTATAACTAGGCGCATGCGCTCCTATAACATTAAAACCACGTCCTGTATAAATCATGCCATCGCCACCAATACCAAAACTATAGCCAATGTCATTCCAACCACGTGTAATCTGATGGAAATCTTGCATATTACGCATGGCTTTTATGCAATCCAGTGTTGTGTAACAGGCAGCTGGCATATACGAGTGATGTATCTAAAACAAAACATTAATTTTCATAGAGATTTGTATCTCGTACTCGTAAGTATATAATTGTATAGATTGTTGGTTTTACTACAATACTTACAACTACATATGGTGCTGGCGCTGGAAAATGTTCAACTTTTGTTGCTGGCCTTGCACCCCAATCGGCACGTGAATATAATTGTGAGGCATGGCGACCGTTAGGCATTGGTTCCATATGTTGACCGGTGCCTGAAATGACATATGGATTTTAAATGTTATAAAAAAACATAAATAATTCATAAGAAAAAGAGGAAAATTATTTCATTATTATTATGAATGTTGTGTATATAAAATGATGATATGTTTGTTATTATTATTTGTATTGGTGTTTGTGTTTGTTTGGTGTTGCCTTGAAATGTTGTATGCAGCAGTTATGACAGCTGTCACAAAATAGTATATGCGTGTGGTGATGTCTCCTACTTCCTTCTTCCTTTCTATAGACATATGTATGTACAATGTACATGCATATCTATTCATTATCTTTAGGGAATGATATTTAGCATTATTGAAATATATAATAATTTGTTGTTGCTTTCATTTAATTATTTATTGTTCTTTGTCATATTTATTCCTCACATACTTTGCTAGTATTGTAATACATGATATGTCCTACGATCAGGAGCGAAATCTCTAGTTATTTTTTATAAAATAAATGTTTTGAACTTTAAATTTGAGAGATCCTAGAAAAATTCAAGGTCTTCATGGAAAACAATTTAATCCAAAATAATCGCTTAATTCCCCTTCATTCTTCTGCAAATGGCCAAGTTGAATGCATGATACAAACTACTAAGGACTATCTGAAGAAGTTACATTGTAGTACCAACATTGACCTAAGCTTGGTCCGATATTTGATCAGTCAGCGTATACGGCTACCAGTCGATCGATCGTAGAGCTGCTACCGACAACTTAAGACTTACTTCGACAAAATACAACCAGACGATATAAATGTGGAATGTGTTTGCGAACCTTGCAACGATTATTGTTTTATGTCAGGGAGCGCAGTTTGGGTTCGTAACTATGCCGTTGGACCTACTTTAAAATGATTCTTGAGTAGCCAAAAGGCATCAAAATCAACTTCGCAGTCTTGTGTCCTTATCGCCACTTCTCATTTCTGAGAGGAGGAGGCCTCTTTTGACAACTTATCAGAAGCCATCGATTTACCGTCATCATCGCAAGCAGCTGAGCCATATATTTCTAAGGATAATGCATCACCATTGAACTGTAATTGTTATTCCAGAATCACCGTTATCACCACCAAAACTTCGCAGATCTGAATGTAATAGAGAGGTCCATCAATTTTATAAAACATCTGGGCGTTAATAGGTTTTCTGTATGTCAAAGTCAGTCATTTGCGAGACAACAATCTCTCCATTATACAAATAATCAGTTATACAAGAAATGTCATTCAAAACAATTTTCTTGATTGATTGAATTCGCTCCTGTTCATAATACAATAATTTAATTATTTATTGATTTTATATTACAATTTGACATTTTGCAAACAACATTTTCTTCTATTTGCTAATTTATGTGAATTAAATGCGCAGACATCTCTTTACCAAATATCCCCTTGATTACATCAAATAATTATTATTATTTTACAATGAGAATTTTAATTGAATAATTTTGTCTTAATTTGATAATTTTTCAATGACAAATTTGTTGTGTTGTAGAATACTTAAAACGTCATCTCAATAATCAATTTTTGTTGTTGTTGTTGTTGTACATTTACAAGACACGTGTACGTGTCACAAAGTATCATCAAGAATCAATCATACAATAATAATAACGACTTTGGGGAATACATTATTTATTAGTCATTATTTAAATTCTCGTACTTATGTAGGTTCTTTTTGAGCACACGCCACTTTAGAGATACGTCAAATTTGCTTAATTTTTTTTTGTTTGGAATTTATTCCAAGCCAGTTTAACTGTTTAAATAAATCTGCATATATTTACTTTTTGAAAACGAAAAGATATTCGTTTGTATAACAAATCCACTGTCACTGCTTTGAAGTGCAATAAACAACTAAGCAGCAACTAAGTTAAATGTATCGAATTGATTCGTTGTGTGTTGTTTATTTACTCTTAATAATCTCAACAATTTTGTTGCTTGATGATGCTACTGAAAAATTCCCCGACACTACCGGCATTTCATGTAAGATCAAATATTTATAAGCAAAACAACAAGTAATGAAATCAATAGATACATTGAGTGTGAGTAAAACAAAGTTTAACATAAGAGAGACTAAGAAAAATTAAGAGAAATAAAGCTTTAGAAATAAACCCCATCATGAAGGAAGAAGAGAATATTAATGAATAAAATGATTGAAAGAGAAATATGTAAATGAATGAATGATCGTGTGTGAGAGAGAGGGAGAGACAGAGAGAGAGAGAGAGAGTCCAAATTGGCAGATATATTTGGATATACTTGTAGAATAAGTGTTTTTTTTGCAAATATGAGTAGATATGTTTTAAGCTTTCTTTACTTCCCATATCCACTCTCTTGTCGTAATTGACCTTATCACCCATATTTTCATATTAACCTTGATTACCTTGCGGAAAACCTTCTCCAACCCAACATTAATTCATTAATGAAATTTAAAATGTTTAAATTGTTTTCCTTGTTTATTTATAATTTGTTTTTTTTTTTTTAATCAAGTTTTTGGTATCTTCATTTTTGTATATATGACAAACATGATTAATGTTATTATTGTTATTTTGTTTAAATAAAAAACAACTATCACAACTCACTGAGTAAGTTTTATTGTTGTCATTTTGTTTTAAATTGTATTTGATTATTCGAGCTTTGTTTTTTTTTATATGGAATTGTGTGATTTTTTTTTTTTGCGACATTTTAGTCACTTTGATCAGATTTAGTTGTAGTTATTAAATATTTTAAATAAAATTAATTATAATATTTTAAATAACCAATAAAAAAAATATACTTTAATCAATAAAACGGGGAAATACAAAAATTAATATTTTGTATTATTTTAGTAAAGTTTTTGTACTTCAATTTTTGGATGAATTGAAGTACTTAGTAAGTAACTGGAATGTGGGGGAAGTCCCATTATAGTACATTGATAATAATAACCATATGGCAATGATTTCATATAAAACTAAAATAAAGTTTGGTCATTTTATGAATATCATAATAGAACAACAAAATTACTATCACTTCGAAACATAGATTCCCTTATTCCACTTACTTTCATTCACATTGTTTTCATTCGCTTAACAAACATTTTATTGACCACCAACCACCACCCACCCACTCATTGACATACTCAGCCACTCACTGACTCACCCAGTAAATCATTTAGAAACATACTCTTTCAGTCATAATCATCATCATCATCTACTCTCTCATTTACTGGTCACACTTGTCCTGTTGCTTTACTAGGATAGTAGGATGGCAGTCAGTCTCATTGCTCATTTTGTTTTGTCTATTTGTTCGCTGATTGTTTTGTTCTGGCATTCATGGGTGTTCATTTGTTCATATTCATAGTTATGGCGGATACTCAACTTTTGATTTATTGCTGTTAAAGTGTTCATCAAATCATAATCACAAACAATTAAATAGTGATGAAATGTCTGTTCTTTTTTTTCTTATTATTTTGGGTTTTTTTTTTGCATTTCCTTTTTATTATTTCGGATTTTTTTTTTTGATAATAATAAATCACAAACAAAAAGAAGAAAAAAAAAAAACTTAATTCAATTATTAATTATTCAACAGTTTTATGCCAGAAACAACAATAAATGATTTCGTCAATATTTACGTATACATTTATGTCAATTTATCAAATTTGAATGTCTATCGACCTTAAAGCAAGTCATTGGCATTCATAATATGTTTGGTGGTCGGTCGCTGGGTCGTTCAGTTGATTGGTCTTCTTCATTCAATCACTCACTCACTCACTCACTCACTCATCCAGTCTCACAATTCTTCAAGTCTTTAGAAATACTCATTGCTTCGTTTTTAGGCAATATTCATTTTTATATTGTTGTTAGTCAGTGACGTAAATGAAGATGAAATTAGAATAAAAACTAAATAGAAAGGGAACAAAAGTTTGCCAATATTTGTCGTGAATTCTTCATTCTATCATAACAATTTGTTGTAGAACGAACGGCTGTTGCTTTTTTACTTTAGTGAATTCCAAAAAACATCTGGTAACAGGTAATCTTGGATTTATGACTAAAAAAAGGGACTTTAAGTAACTTGTTTGACAACTTATTTTTATTTTTTTTATTTTTATTTGAGCTTAAAATTTGTTCGTTGTGTATTTAGAAATTGTAGCAATTTTTTGAATGAGAAATTTATTAAATTTTCGATTTATTTTTGGTTAAATGAATACTTAAGTTAAAAGATGAAATAACTAAAATAATAAAATAAAACAAGAATGAAAGAAAAATAATATAATGAAAAAAAAAAAAAAAAAAAAAAAATCAAATAAGCTGTTAATTACTTTTTTAAACAAACTGAGTCGCGGTTTTATATATTCAAAAATGTTTTAACATCTTAAAGATTTATGAATGAAAAGAATACACACTTGAAATTCGAGGCTTAAAATTGATAGAGCCGAGAGGAAGATAACTTTCTTTAAGTAATGAAACTGGGTAGAAAGTATATTTGGTGTTCAAAAGTGTTTTAATTTGAAATTGAGTTGAAATGAATAAGGTAAGAGATAGGTTAGACTAGGTTAAACAGGCCACTCGCGAGAAAACGCGATTTCACCCAGAAGCCTTGCGGCCTGTTTTGATACCTGATTGTGGAAAAGAAGTTGAAAAGAGGGGATGGGAAAGGGCCTGGTTTTGTAGATGGGTAATCATATGGGAAACAATGTTGGAGATACTTGTAGACAAATTTGAAAGCACTTGAGGGAGAAAAAAATGAAAAATGCACTAATATTTACAAAATAAAATCATGTTAAAATTATTATGTATTTCCAAGGTGACTTAGCAAAGAGGAAGATAAGTATAGTTTCAGATATGATAAGATGATTGAATAAGTTTGGTTATTATGTGATCACATAAGTAGATTGCATTTACTTTGAAATGACAACATTTGATTACATGGAATTGAATTGGATCAAATAAGGGGTTGCACCAAAATGTGATTGATATTAAATTGAATAATATACTGCCGATGTTGACACATTACCCACCATCCACCCGCACTTCATTTATTATTATTGTTTTTAGAGTAAACATTTTAATTGAAAAGTTACAAATATAAAATTTGTATTGAAGTTTTTCGCGATTTTTTGACATTGTGTGGTTTTTTTTTATCTGAATATTATTATTATTTATGGATTCAAATGTATTTCAACTCCAGCGATAATTGTTTGTACTACAATATATAAAAAAAAACCCCTTTGGCAACCTTTTTGTTATGATGCTGCGTATGTGGCTTCTGTGGTATCGGTGGCCGTGGCTCATTCAAAAAGTGTCTTCAACAAGCGGGAACGAAGCCAATGCCACCACACTTTGTTCACTACTGATGACGCACTTCATCAGAATACAAGTTTTTTTGTTTGTTTATTTTTGGCAAAATTTGTTTTTAATTAATAATAAATTGCCATTTAAATGTTTGTTATACCAAAAGTGTGTTCTACTTGTTCTGTTCTTCTTCTGTTTGTTTGTTTATATGATTTATTTCATAACTTTTTCGAGTGCGTCATCATCATCACCAACACCATCAACACCATCATTCCTTCTAGGCAAATGAAAACCAAACCAAACCAAACTGAAAACAAATGCAATGAAACGAAACTAAACTAAACTAAAACAAAACAGAAAAAAAATCACTTTTAACTACTATAAATCAAATGTGGTGTGAATATATTCACACTTTATTGCCCCATCAAAAAGTATAAAATTGTAATTATAATGTATAAAGATACTTATTTACTTTTTTGCTTTGGTTGTAAAAACACCACAAGCAATGAAACGCAACAACAAAAGCAACAATAAAGAAAATAGTACTTTATAATGGAAATAGTGCGTTAAGTGCTTTGATACTCATATTATTTTAATTAAATTTTTGCGCTTAGTTGTCATCATCATCATAGTAATACATATATGAGAATTTGCCTCCCTAGAAATGTATGTACAATAGCATAACTGTATCTGTATCTATGTATCTATAATTTTTGTTTTGATGCTGCTGCTGTTGCGTGTTTATGAATATTAATAAGTTAGTTTTTGAGTACAACAAACAAAACATTCTATTTGTGCTAATTTTTGTAATCAAAAATTATTAAAAAAAAAAAAAAAAATAGCAGTAGCAAAAACACACATTAATATATACATAAACGTACATAAAGTGTAGGTGGTGAGTGAAAGTATCTACTAAACCCTTAGGATAAAAAGTAAATATATTAAAGTGGTCTGATGAAGTGAAGGTGTTGTTGCACTTAATTACGCTTAATAAAGTAAATATGAAAACAACACTAATCAATGTTGAAAATGAGGCAAGTGAAACTTATATTGCGTTAATAGAGCAAAAGTATTTATGTACTAACATTTGGAAGGGTTTACAATTTCACTTCCACTCCCTCTTCCTGCCTCTTGTAAATCTGTATACATAATTAATATTTGATGATAAACTATTCACCGAAAAACTAATTAATGCTCTGACTGCCTGTGCCTCTCTGTCAGCCAACATTGCCTCTATTATGCATAATATAAATTGAATTCGAAGTGTGTATACCTCTCTGCCTCTGTCGACGCCTCAATTGCCAATGTGGCGTATGATTAATATTACTCCTGCTACTCTTACTGTACCATCATTTGAGGCGTATAAAATCGCATGCGCCAAAATATAAAAATCTCACCTGCTGCTGCTACTGCTGCCGCCTGCCTGCCTATCTATCTGATTATTTAATGTTATCACTTGTAGTTTGATTTTAATTGAACCCTAATTGTTGCAATTAATTTTGTCATTATTTTGTTGGTATTTTTTTTTTCATCTTTTTCTATTCTCATCTGGATGACTTGATTAAGGTTATTTATATTAGTGTATCATATTTTGTATAAGGTTTTTATTGAGCTCAATATTTTATATATTTAAATATGTAATAATTTGTATTTGTCACGTTCGTGTTCGTTGTTATTACATGTAGTAAATGTAATTTGTAATTTGTTTATGTTTAATCATGTTATGGATATTTGTTATTTAATTTAATTTAATTTAATTTTTTTTTTGATTTTTGTTCTTTTTGCATTTGATGTGACTTTAAATTTATGCAAATTAAAAATGAAAGAAATAACATAGCAGAATAAAACATGAATAATAAAAAAATTGAATTGGTAAAAGAAATATGTATGCATTTTTTTTTTTTTTAAGATGCTACTGATACTAGTTGGAAGGGTCTGATTATTATCAGATACTCTACACTGTAGTTCAAAAAAATCAATGCTATAACAGCGAAAGCAATGTTAGTGTTCAATCATAAATGACAATCAAGAGATTGTAAGAGACTATGAATGACGAAAATTTAATACTAATAACTCACTCATGGAATCATTGTACATAATTCTTTCTTTATGGGAATCTACATACCAACTACAATTCAACTTTCTAGCTTTTTTATCCTAAAGATCAACCTTTATATTACACGGTTCAGGTTTCTTGGCTTTAAGCGCATCGTATTTAAAAGTTTAATGTATTCATTCTTATTCTTATGAAGTAAACTTCATAGACTGATCTCGAACGCGTCTGCTGTCAAAAGTTAAGCTACTTTCAACTTTTCTCTGGCGTTTCGACGGCAAACAGTTGTTGGTGTTTTAGTGATCGTAAAGTTGCAGGTACAACGACATAACCGAAAGTTTGGTGTCCAATTACCATCAAAATTGTAATTTCAGTATTTCACACCAGATGTTTTCTGATGGCGCACACCTTAAGTGTGTTATTGATATGAAAATGAAAGCATAGGCCACGTGAAACGCTGAAGTCGAATCACGTGTAATGGAGTTTGGCCTTTAGAGTGATTATCATTTTTTTGACATTTTATTTATTCTGCCAAAAATTTCTTTTAGTTATTCAAATTACTACAAACATACAGGGTATATGAAGAAAAAAAAAAGAAAAAAATTTAAAATATTTGTTCAACAAATGTAATTTATTTCACATTCTTATATTATATTTGTTAAAGGAAATTTATCCTTGAAAATATAAATTGGAAATACATTCAAATTTAATCAATCCATTTCGAAATTAAAATATTACAATTAAATTAAAATTTCTTTATTTTAAAATTTCAATCTTAAATTCAATTTGTTCAATTTTCTATAGAAAATAGAATCTACTGAAACTGTATCTAATACATAAAATTACTTTTAAGTAGAACGAATGACACGCTTATCCATTCCACTTGTTTACAATAGTTTTTTTACACGTATTCTATATGCAATACGAGGGTTGACTTTTATGTTTCAAAAACTGACATTCCAAGGGTTGTCAGATTAAACAGAAATTGATTGTAAGATGTGCCAATTTCGACGCCTTAAGATGTTTCAGATTCTCATTCGTTGTGACAAATCTGTTTTGAAAATTGATTCAAGCGAATGCAAAAATATATCAATCTTCAAATGATTGCCCATACTAAAGATACAATTTACAATGTTGAGTAAAACAATTCATTTTTTATTTTAATTTGTTTAAGTTTCCATTCAACAACATTTAAATATACCAATTTATTTTATTAATTTTTAAATGCATTAATTTCTTTATTGTACTAAAGTATTTTGATTTTTTTTTGTTTTTTTTTTTTTTAAATAATATTTCCTTTATATAACATAATCTTATTATTTTCATTTAATTTATAAATTTTTTTTTTACTTTTGTTTCAATGATACGTAATTTTTAATCTTTTACTATAATATTATGTTTTTATGCTTTTCTTAATAATTTTACATTTTTTTCATAATCTCGCTTTTGTTCAAATGTTTTTGTTTGTATATTTTTTTTTTAAATTTTTTCCTTTTATTAAATTATTTTTTTTTGTGTAATAAATAAATTCTTTTAATTAATATTGTTATGTCATTCTATAGAAGTATAAAGACAATTAGGAAAATTAAATTTATTTTTTGTTGTATTATTTTTCAAATTTATTTTTTTTCTCACGTATTTCATTCATTCAATTATTCAATGCAGTCAATCGCACATTCAATTAATATCAACATCATTAAACAAATTTAATTATTATCACAAAAAAATAATGAATTAAAAAAAAGTCCAAAGAAGATGAGAGTGAAATACAGAAATTTAATACAATTATTGATACTTATCAATGTTTATACCATATTATTTATTATTATTATTATTATTCATTCACTTTCTATGTACACACAACACAACACAAATCAGAGATTATTTAATATTTAAACAGCAATAACAACAACAAAATTTATCAATTTTTGTTAGTCATGACAATGACTCTACGATGACCCACTTGTACATATTTCTATTTGAAAACTGTCACATAATCTGAAATCTCAAATGTAAAAGTATGCAAATCATAATAATTTATATATTGCACAGAGGAAAAAGCCAAGAAATTGAAAAAAAATCTTATAAGAGCATGAACTTTTTGTGATAAGAATAAAAAAATAGACGAAGAAATATTTGAAAAGTTTGTTAAAAATGTCATTTGAGAGAGAGGGAGAGGGAGAAAGAGAGTGATCTATGTATTTAGTCAAGGCATATCCGTTCATCGTTTACTACACAAACTAATATTAAAACAATTCGTAGAATTATCACCTTCTATTCTTTTCCACTCTCAGCCAGTGAAAAACTATGCCAATACAAAAACAAGAAAATAAGTTTTTATAAGTAAGTACCTCACGGGGCTGACCTTAGCACGGGAATGATATGGTTATGATGATTATTTTATTGATGAGTTACAATTAAAAAAAAGAGTTGTTCGATTGATTGATTTCTTAATTTTATACGCAAACGTATTTATCCATCAAATCTAAACTATGACAGATTTTCATTGAAAAATTCATCAAATTCGTTCCAGCGGTTTCGGAGTCCATAGGGAACAGACATACATAGATCCAATAAAGATAATGAATCAGAGTTAACTTAATAATTCCTCAAATCGATCGTATTTTGTACACTTTCGATATTCTGGTGAACAAGAATGACACTATGAGTTTATCGTGATGTTTGTAAGACATAGAATTGTGAAATGGGAAATTCCATAAAGTTGTTATGAAAATAAGAATGATTGACCTTACTAAAATAACTGAGTTCTTAAACTATAGCTTTATAGAATTGATTTCTTTTGAGTTCTTTATGAAACATTTTGCATTTCTTTTGCTGATATCGTATAAATGTATGTACCATATATGTGTAAGGTGTATAAGTTTCAATGTTAATAAAAATAGTTTATATTTTTTTATCAGAAGAACTTGTTTTGGTATTACTCACTACTTACCCATCATTGTTAACAAAAGTAATCCAATTGTTGTCATATTTGCTATTTGTTTTTTATTATTATATATTTCTTTATTATTTGTTAGATTTGTGTATATTTTTTAAAAATATTTTTTTCATCAATATTTTTGATTTAATATTGATTTTGTTAGCAACTAAAGTATTGCAATTTATATTGTTATATTTTCTAATGTTCTTTACAGTTAGGAAAGGAACTTGTTTAACGTGTTTTGTTTTGGCAAGAATTAGAGCAATTTGTTATTATCACGTTTTTAATATTTTTTCACATAATTTGTTTTTTTTTTTTTTTTTGTTAAATATTTTTTATTAAAAAAAAGAATCCGACATTTCATTCAGAAAATAATAATAAAATAAAATAAAACAAGGAAGGAACTTTAATGGTATTGATATTGAAATTGAATATAAGTAGAAAGCTTTACCGCCCGTATACGTACATACGTTCGTGTTCAAAAGTCGAATGTTTGCAAAGACGCTAAAGTACTGACGTTTATAGACGATTTTTTTTTTGAAACGCACACATAGACAAATATTCACTTGATAAAGATAATTTTGATTGGCAATAAAAATCACAGAGGCATACACACACGCACACCATGTGTATTTATACGATTTGTTTATACAATATTTGTTTTTGTTTAAAGAAATAGCGATTAATTAATTTGTACAGCTCAGCGTTTGTTAGTATTAGATGCTTCTGTTGGTTTACTCTCTTTGGTTTTGCTTTCATTCATTAGCAATGAAAATAGTCTCTCACTTTTTGTCATTCTCTCTCAAACATACGTAATGTTTGGTTTTTGATACAGAATGATCACAAGTTAGGTTGCTGCTGAGAGTCATTTCATTCATTAACTTGATTCTCTCGTATGCTACTTATGTTTTCATTAAGCTCTTTTGATTGATCTCTCAATCGATTGTTTGTACTCTCATTTTGTATTCATTTCCGCCATACTGAGTGAGCTCTCTCTTCAATAATCTATAGTTTCCCTCTCCCTCTCTCATTGACATTATTAATTATATAATTTCTATTGTTTTGCGGCTTATCAATGACTTTACTTACAATTGTGGTCTTAACCATTTATGTGGCCTTGTTATATGAATGAAGAAGAAGGCCTTTTTTATTAACATGGCTTTTTTGTTTAAATGCACAAATGCGCACATAATATAATATAATATAGTTGTTTATCTATTATATATACAATATTGTATTCTAGACAATTGACTTTCAGCACGAGTTGATGTTATCGAAAAAATATTGGTCATTATCGCTTTTACTTTGTGTGTTTCGAAAGCTCTTAATATTTGAGTTTATAGTCATTGTTTTGTTCGAACAAATACAAGGGGAATTACCTTGATATCATTTGCAGCACATAGTATTTTGTTTATGATTGGTAACAATTTGTCTATAATTCCAAAAATTTATACTAATCATTTTCGAATATTGGCACTTTTATTGGTCTTGTGGTGTGAAGAGAAAGTATACAGGCATTATAGTTTTGTTATTCCCCCAATTTAGTTAGGATCTTAAGTTTTAGAGATTATGTTGATATTTTATTTTTTATTTATTTATGTTTATTTACAATTGGGAATTACATTTCTTTTGTTGGGAGGGGGAAATGTAGTCTTAACGAATGCCAACACTAAATCACCTTTCTCTCTCCACTGCAACTTGAAATCAATAATATGCAATAATGACCTTATATGACTTTATTTTTTTTAGTATTAATTTATTGAATTTATTGTTGTTTTCCCCTACATTTTTGTTGGGTTTCTTATTATCTCTTGAGTTATGTGGTGGTTTTTTATATTTTTTCTTGCATTTTGGTACTTTTTTCTGAATTATGCGTGCGATTTCACACGCATTCACTTGCATTTAAAGTGAAATTCCTAAGAAATGCACACGCATATCTTTGTGGATTCACAAAAACAAAAATTATTGGGAAGCACTAGAAAATATTGAGGACGCTTTGCTATAGTTTTGAATGATTACAACTTCCATCGAAATGTTGCTGTTAGACAATATTTTGTTTGTAAATATTTTCACCTCAAAAAAATAAGTTGTTTTTGCTTTGGAACTAATGTTTATTTTTGTTTTGTTTTTAAAATATCTTTTTGTTTAAAGGGGAAGCACTCAGCAATGAGTTTTGAATGGTTTTGTCTTGTGTGTTTATTCATGTTCATGTGTAATGGAAATTTTTCAATATTTATTTTGTTATTTATTTTTTTTTTTATATAAAAGAGAAGAATGTTTAGGTCATCTTATGGTTCTTAAGGTTAAAACAGCAAAATCATCATGATAAATTGAATTATTTAATGTTTAGGGGGATTTTTTTTCAATCTCTCCTCTCCTATTCTAAGATCATTTTAACAAGTATCTACATAGTAGCTCAAGTTAATGGCCAAATATTTTGCACTGACACCACTTACACTACACTTACCTTTGGAGTGTTGACCATACCATTCCAAGTTAAAGTCCTCAAACATTCTTGCGTCAATGTTTGCTTTATTAAATTCAGCTGGCACCATCACTTGATTCATTTTTAAGGTCACTTAAAAAACTTAAGTATATTTGTCTGGAATTTTTTATATTTTTCTTTTCCGTTTCACTGCCTTTGAACCACCTTGTATTTGGTCTGATGTTGCTTAGTGGAATGTAATGATGACACTATATTCCAGTTGATTTGTTACTAAAAGAAGGAAAGAAAGAAATTGAAATCTTATCATGTTGTTGATAGAGTACTCCACCTATGGAAAGCTTCTCGATAGTAGTTATTCATCGAACAAAACCAATGCAAAAATATAAGGGCGTTTATTTAATGTTTTTTTTTTTTGATAACAAATAAAAAAACAATTGGGGGGATTCCTTGTGAAAGTTGTAAGTAATAATGTTGGGTAAGTCATTGGTAATGCTAATCAAAATTGAAGTTGTACAGAAAAGAAATCTTGAGAATCAAAATTTAAACTCTTGATATTAGTTGCTAAATTGTATTTAATTGACTGACTATAGATTTATGAATGGTCAATGGTGGGTGGGGACTCATCTATCTAAATATATCTTCATAAGTTTACTGAATGTTGCTATGCTTTTTACAAACACAAAAAATGAAGACTTTGATCTTAATGGAAATTTCATGTTCATAGAGATGATGGGTGACATTATATGCCCCTATAATCTCTCTAACCCAACACATGGGTAATAGTGACCTTTGACAATGACAAATACGAGTATGATGTTACCTTTGCTTTGTAATCCTTTATCATGTCATTGTTTGGCTTGGCCTACTACCATTTGGAATACACTAAAATATACTTCAACAAACACACAAAGTTAAAGTCACCAATTATGAACGGAGCAATACAATCCTCCAATACACATCCACTAAACTGGTCAACATATTGTAGTTGCGGCTGGTAGGAAATGCTAACAAAACCAACGCCATTGGCGACAAAATGATAACCAATAACAGCAACAGCAACAACAACATAAGCAACACTGCCATATGTTTATATGGAAATGAAGCATTTTAGTGCCACAAGAGCCGAGCATATGGGGGCTTTAGGCACCATACACCAACATTATCTGCTAGGTGGAGGAACAACGATGAGTAATGAGATACATATATGACAAGTGAAGCGAGGTCGTCAGGTTCAACGAGATGAGTTTGCCACAAAGCTGGGTGTGTGTGTGGGTGTGTGTGTGTGTGCATAAGTGAGATTAGGCGCGTGTTGATGACATTGGTTTTGCTTCGCTGCTGGTGTTATTGAATATGCGCGCGTGGAAATAAATACAATGTGGTGTTGTTGCAATGCTGAAACTGTTGATGCTGTTGTTGATGAGGATGATGATGATGATGATGATGGTGGTGAATGCCACAGCATGTAATTAAAAACAACAAAGGCATTACCACAGGATATGTTTAGGGGTTGTTGTTTGTTGAGTTAAAGTTGAGGTTTAGGTTTGTGTGTGTGTGTGTGTATGTGTTTTTATAAATTGAGGATGAGGTTCCTCTTATTTTGCATACAATTGACTTTGCAATAAATAGAAATTACTAGTTCAATGTGTGTCCGTAGCTCATTAAAACAAGTGCATTCATTGGTACTTCCCAATAGAAACTTGTTCATATTGAAGATGTTTTTGATTATTGATTTAAGCAATTGAACATTTAAATTTATTTTCTTTTGATTTCTTTAAAAGATTAAACTTGTTTACTTACTCATTTCTCATTGATTGATTAAAAAGTAAGAAAGTTAAGCAGACAGATAGTTGGAATAGCAGACGACAGTGACGATAATCTAATTAACTCAACAAATGAAATGAATCATCATAGATGTCTCTCATCATTAAACATGTGTTAGCTTTCTTTATTTAGGCAGACTTTGGTTTTCTAGCTCGTTCACTCCTAATATCTCCTTCTGTTTTCCTATCATTTCCATTTATTTTGATTTTGCCCACAAAAGCTATAATATCCACAAAACTAAAATAACGAAAAGAAAAGAAAACAAAACAAAACAAAAAACTGATGAAAACCCAATACAACAGCAGAAACAACAACACAAAAAAAAAAAAAATAAACTTTATAAGCTCATTTTCCATGTGGTCTCATCTATGTATGTATGTACATATGTGTATTGTAGTTTTTATCAAGTTTTATCGATTGATGACACTGAATTTTGATATCATCCTACTAGTATTTGCAGTTTGTGTTGTTATTTGATAGACAACACACTTCTATCTATCCTGATAACGCCTCAGGTGATCAAACCACAATAAATTTTGTTTTCTCTTATCTTCTTTTAACATGCCGAGTTTGGTTTGGTTTGGTTTCGTTTGGTTTGTCTCATCCTGGGCACCTAATGCTCTTGACCCCAAACCCCATTTGGTTAAAGAAACCACTAAATTATGTATTAGGTTTTTCTTTCTTTGTTTTCTCTTCGTATCCAAGCAATTGTTTTTTTGCAATTTTCTTTTCTAGGTTTTCCCATTTTCTGTTTATCTTTTTTGTTGCTGCTGGTTTTGTGCGTAAGTGGCTCATGGACCAACAAACAAATAACACGTGACTTGTGTTTGTGTGTTTCTCTAGATTCATTTTCAATTAAGTATTGGTTTCATGTTTTCTTTTTTTGTTGTTGTTATTTTTTGTCACTTTAGATGTTTGTATACCTTTACGATTTGCTATTCTATTTGTATTGTTTTTTTTTTTTTTTCTTTCTTCAATTGAGTATTGATTATCAAAAAAGGGGAATTACACGATGTCATCGTCGTTGCTGCTGTCATTAAATACAAAAAATGGGCAGTGCTTTTTCTCTTAAAATACTTTGTTATAATAATAAACATTTCAACCATAAATAAATTGAAATTAAATTCAATTAAAAGCTCATTGAACTTGTACTTAGTTTTCTTATATAATTTAAGTTAAGCGACAAAAAAGTGTTGCCTACTTTCAGCTGTTTGCTGATGATAAACTTATGATGATGGGTCAGTGACAATGTCGTGTTTCTTTTTTTTTTTGGTCAATGTAAGTGACACAGTTTTTGCAAAGCCTTCTAAGTTATTTGTTTAATTTTAGTATTTTTGCACACAATTTAACAAAGTTCTTGTTTTACAATGATGATGAATATGATGATGCGAAGATTGATTGGTCATTGACAGTGTTCAATGTTTTATAGAAATAGAAATTGTAATTTAGTAATTTTTTTCTTAATAAATTCTTATTAATTTATGTTATGCATGACTTAAGTTGTGTGTATTTAATTAACTTAACAAATACTTGACACTCTCTATGGCGCATAAAACGAGTTATGTAAATGCTAAGAAAAAAAAAGTGAAGAAAAATCCCATTGAGTGATTTTTTGTTGTTGTTATTTTTTCACTTGAGTTTATTGTTTGTATGATTTTTTCTGGATTTATTTCAGTGACTGACTGCTGCATTATAAAGCAAAATAAATGTTTTTCTTTAATTAAATTAAATAAATTCAACCATAGATGAATTAATTAAATTAAATAAATTCATCCATAGATGACAGTTTTGGGGTTTTCTTGTTTCTACTTCTACTTCTATTTCTTGCTATGTTTTTTGTTTGTCGCACTGTTTCGGCAATTAATATTTTCCGTGTATCTCTTCTGTATACAATACAAATGCTATAAGAACATAACTTTTTCTTTAACTTTATTGTTTTATTTACTGCTTGTTTTTTCTACTACTCTTTCTTTTACTTAATATTTCTTCCACGTCGTCATTTCTTTATTCAAACTTCATTCGAACATTCTTCATATTCTGTTCTGTTCTGTTCTGTTCTGATGGTTAGGACTCTTGTGTCGTCTGTACAACTTCCGTAACAAGTTATGGACGACAAGTAATTAATAGTACGTTTTTGTCAAATTTGGTGTTCCTTTGTTGTAAATGGTGTGGTGGGCAGTACAGGAAACATAAAACATGACAAAAGTTGCAATCAATGTTGTGCTTGGGCATGACAGTAGAAGCTGGAGTTCCTTAATGATGAAGTCAAAGTCATAGTCGAAGTTTTTAACGTGAGTCAAACGTATTGGAAACAACAGCCACAACAATTTAATGATATGAAACTTATACTCATATCAAGTACAGTCAAGTCTGTTCTTCCTCTCTCTCTCTCTCTCTCTACGCATCTACTACTCTTCAAAGTGCGCTCCACTTGGCTTGCCTGCCTCTGTTTATTTGTAGCACGATGTTGGTATGTGAAGATTCGTTATGGTTTATCTGGCATGCATCGCTCTATTATTGCCGCCTAAGATGACAAACGACTTTGGCTTGGAGACAAGCAATGAAAGATAAGTTTTTTTAAACGCATTCCTTGCTTGCTTTGTCGGCTTGTGTCATTTCTTGGAGGGGAAACTCCAAAGACAAGTTGTCGCCGTCGCCATTGCCATTGCGATGCTGTTTCCATGTTGATCTTAACATCATCATCGTCATCATCGTCAGAATCATCAGTGTGGGTGTTATGACTTTATGCTTGTTCCTGTGTCTGACAGTGGCATGATGCTCAAACTTTCTTCAAACACGTGTGTTTGTATGTTTTTGTGTTCTTCAAGTATGAAAAAAGAAGAAAAAGAAAATTCACCAAAAGAAAAGGAAAAACTTTGTTAAAGTATTCAAATTAAAATTTCAATTAGGGAAGTGAATTTGTTGGGTGTGTGCTTATCTTTGTGTGGTGATCTGGTGAGAGTTGATGGCAAGTCTATTAAGGCATCAGTTTGTGTTCACTTACTACCTACGGCTTATTTTTCTTATTGCCCCCTTGAATGATGAGAATGCGTGGAATTTTGCACGATTTTTTTATTTTTATATTTTCATTCTTTATCGTTGAGGCGTAAGTTTGTTTTTTTTAATAAGTTCTCTTACCCTCCTGGAAAATCCTAGGGTTTACCGCCTCCACAAAAATGTTGATTTATTGCCAAAGTTTCTATTTGTCATATGACATAAGTATTTTATTGTCCTCGAACTCCTCAGGTTTGTATTGTATTTAAGTGAGGTGGCGCCATGAGTTCAATGAATTTTTTTTTCTTTTTTGTTTTGTTTTGTGTTATTTTTTTTTTATTTTATTTCAATGATGAAAATCCTCTCTAAAGTGCTTCGATATCCTTTTGATTTTTATATCTTTGTATTTAAAAAATTTCTAAGCCACTTCACTAAGGAACTTCTTAAGTTGTTGCCATTGTTGCAGCTTAGCTTAAGTATCTTGCAACTTCGTTGGCTTCCTTTTTGTATGCTTCTGTTTGTGCCACTTCAGGATATGTATATCAAAATCACCGTTATATGCTAACGTATTCTAAATTTTTTCCTGCTTACTTTACAAATAATAAAGAAAAAGAGAGAGAGAGAGAGAGAGATGACTGTGCCTCGCAGTTTGCATGCAAATTAATATACCATACATACCCTTCATTGCATCAAGATACATGTATGCATTTCTTGTCGTTAAAGTCAATGCATTTTAAGGAATTTGTAAACCAAAATGTATGTTGATTTTTGCTATTTCAGGAGCATCATGGAAACGACAACGCATAATATCAGTATTCAATTGCATATGCTTATCCCTGAGCTTGTTGTCAATTTCAGTTGAGCCATAAAGCAGGCAAAGAAGTAGTTGTATCATCATCATGATCTACTTAAGAGTCACAGTAGTTACTAAGTGACACATGATGCTGTTGCAGCCACTGGTGCCACTGTTGCTACTGTTGCTACTGTTGCTTTCATAGCATCTACCTAAGCTCACATTGTCTGCTTGTGCTCCTTTACTTACCGACTGACTGGTTTTTTCTTCGTGGTTCATGTGGCAGATGCAATCAGCAAATGTAACTTGCAACATCTTACTAAGCTGTTTCTATTTCCGGTGCTTTGTCAGCTTTGTCTTCTCTTGTTACAATTGTTATACTCTAACTTTGGGTTCTCCTCCTCCTCCTGCTCCTCGTCATGCGCCTGCTATTCTATATAAAGTGAATGTTTTGCATGACGGCGTGAATTCGTAACATTTGACGACGATGCACTTATAAGAAAAAGTCTGTCGTCCTTGTCTACTGACATTAGGAACGTGATTCTTTCAAGGATTTTAATTTCCTTAAGAGAGTGTGTGGCACCGCAATATGTGCAATGCCGTGTGTCTTATTACAAGTGTATGATTTTCTTACAGTGTTGCGCTTGCCAATTTGCATTTTGTGATAGCAACAATTTTTGACTTCATTGCCATTTAAAGTAGCGCATACATGTTTTAATAGTCTTGGTGAAATGATATCAGTATGAGTATCAGTATTTTTTTCATCTTTATTATTAATCAGAATGTTTGTAAAATTTCCAATCGCTTGATTAAGCAATTTGGAGTGCATAGAAGTATGCAACAATTTGAGTTTTATGAAAACATTTCAAAAACGCACAGAAAACGCGCATGCAATTTATTTCATATATTTTCCCCACTTTACTTTAGTCATTTATAACTCAAATTTACACCGCGTTGTGGTTTTCGATTTGAATAAATTTTTAGATTTCATTTTGGGATATCCGGTTGCCATTTTGTGTAGCCTCTGTGCAATAACAAAATGAATAACATAAAAAAGCAAAACGCATAAATAAATTTGATTTTAGATAAATAGCATTTTGTGTCTCGTCGCGTGATTCTGGTTCATTCAAAATCAAGTACCCACCAGCCCCCAGAACAAAAGGCTGCCCTTGGCTATTGGTATTTTCCCGCGCTCTCTCATTTAAACTCAATCGGCTCACAGCTGATCAACGAAGCGCAAGCGTCTCACAATCTGATAAACACATGAAACACACTGGCCTGACGTCCAGATAATGAACAACCAGTTGGAATTTATTGCGCATTGTCTGGATTTACGCGTTTCCGCTGTGAGGCGCCATAATTTTCGTGTTTTGCGGCCTTTTTTTTCATTTTATTTTCTTGTTGTTGCTGTTGTTGTTGTTGTATGGCATATTTTATGGAAATCTTTCTCTTTTACCTTCACTTCCTGTTTCATTATGCTATTTGGTTATTGTTGTGGCGCATGGCACCCAGAGGCGAGAAAAAAGAATTCACTTGGGATTATGATGAACATTTAATAAAATAACTTAATAAAATACTAAAAATACATAATATTCGTTTAAACGATTTTTCAATACATAAACTTAAACAAAAACCATCGTTACTCGTTTTTTCATCTTCTTCCCGGTTCGCTTATTCGCTCAGAACAAATGATTATCATGGCCATCATTGTCAGCATTATCATCATTAGAGAAACACAAGCGTCCCTTACTCCATCGTCCCTTACTCAACTGCTGCTTGCATCATGTGCGTTATGCTCTGCTGTACTGGCATAATGCGGCCATTGTTTGATTTCCTTGAAGAGTCGTGTGCCCGGACATTCTGTGGCCTTCACTTGCCGATGACCGAGTAGCGTATAGTTACGTTTTATGTAACCCATTTGCTGTCCATAACTTATGAGCTGTTGCAGTTTCAGTAGCATGCTGTGTGGCGGTAAGGCCACTGTGCGAAAGGAAAGTAATAAAAATAATAAGCAAGTAAGCAAACAAGTAGAGAATGTAAGGGAAAAGAGTAGTGAAATCAAATATTAAAGAAAGTAAATACACAGCATGGTGTACACTATGATACCAGAAGAGAGATAAAGAGAGAGGGAGAGAGCGATGAATGAAATGAAAATTATTTTTAAAAAATTTATAAAAGAAACAGAATTAAAAGAGTAATTTTGTGTTTAATTTAATGAATGAATGAAAAGGAATGAAAAGAAAAGAAAAACTAATATAACACTATATTTTCAATGTAACTCTGATACCACAGTCTGCAGTCTTCTCAGCGCTTTGGGTGGTATAAGATAATTTTTGATAATTTTATTAATCTACTCATATAGTACACTTAACCGATTTGCTTGCCATTGTTCATCTGTTTTAGAGCATAAAGAAACTTTTGTATGAAATATTGTCATATTACCAAAATATTCGCCAGGACTATTACTATTGATTATGTGATATGATAGAAAAATACTCCTAGTGACCTAACAATTACCTCCCACAGTTTTTTTTTTTTAATGGCATACGCAAACAAACATCAAACAAACGCCTACAAAGATTCATTATTACATCATTATTACCTTATGTAAATTTAGCTTGTGCAAATAATTATCAAGTGTAGTATAAAAGGTTAAAGTTAACTCAATTATCCCACGCCTTTTTCACACACTTTGTTTCACAATTTACATTATTTTACATGCATAACCATAACAACTCACCGGTCCAATCGCCAATTAGTGCAACACCAAGACTATGTTGATTATAACCAGCCGCATGGGCGCCGCTCACATTGAATCCACGCCCCTCATAAATCTCCGCTGGCTTAACGCCTTCTCCGCCACCGATTAGGAAATTGTATCCAATATCGTCCCACTTGCGTTCGAGTTGATGGGCGCGTTGTATCGCACGCACCATTGCATGGCATTGCCGCGTGCTGCTTTGACATGGAGACGTGGCTGTGTGATGAACGATCACATAGGATACTGAGGATGTAATACCATTTATTGGGGTTATACGGAGTGTTGGTGCTGCCTGCCACATTGTACGCGTTGTCCAAGTTAGATTAAATGATACCGTCGACAACGATTCTGATGCCGTGGTTACTAGTTTGGGTGTGGGCAGTAGTTGTGGCAAAAGCATCAATTTGTGTGGTATACCAGCAGTATCTGTCGCAGCCGTAGGCGTTTTCGTTGGTGCTATCATAGATAAAATTGAAAGTTTGTTATTTTTTTGGAGAAGAAAAGAGAAAACAAATCTGGTAAAATTTTTGTTAAAAAATGCGGAAAAAATTCTAGTTATTTTTCATGGTTTTTTTTTTGTGTAAGGTTTCTGTTTGAGTAGAATTGAATTTTTTTTTGTTAGCTTGAGGGTGGTTGGCTTCCCATTCTCGAATGCCTACATAATTCTTTTGTAGTTAGTGGTGCATGTTTGCCATGAAGATTGATTGTAGTAGTCGCCGTCGTCAACGTTTGACATTTTGTGAAATTGAACGCATATTTATGTTTACACTCCCACTTTGCCACAACCAACTGTGGTTACTACCTACCAGCATTTGTTATTGTTATTTCCATTGCCGCTGCAAAGAGTAGAACAACAACTGAGCTTATAATTGAATCTGGACACATTGCTCTGAGTATACAATCCGAAATGATCTATGAATAAATTTTTCTGATTCATGCTTTTTATAGACCATTGAGTTTAAGCGATCTCAAATTACTTTTAAAAGCACACAAAATAAGATTTCTTATCAGTTTGTTGTTATCAACAACCTGTGTCGTGTTACTTCTTTATTAGTAAAGAGAAAGCAATGATTCTTATCAATTTTCCTTAGAGTTCTTTCCCCCATGTAAACTACTCATTATATTTGCTGCTTTGGATTTTGTGGTTTATATTTTTGACCAAAACCACAATTACGCATCGATACTTGTCGTCGTTTTCATTTGGTTCATTATGAGATTCCAGCGACCACAAAACCAAACATTTACTTTGATTTATAAATTTGCCTTCAACATAAAAAGAAATAACAAAACAAAATAATCATTGCTCGTTCTAATCATGCCCATTGTGGTGGTGGTGGTGGTCTTATGGTGAAGAGGCTCATTGATGCGTTGAGCATTTTCGAGAATTTGCGGTTGTCGCGTGAAAATCACTTAACGAGATTAGCATCATTGCGCAGCATGCCATTGGTATAATGACAATCATAGCTGAGTTGGAAAAGGCAGAATTGAACAGAGTAGAACAGAGCATAGTAGTAGTAATATGAGAAGGTAGCGAAAGGAAAAGGATGAGTGGAGGTGGCTAATGGCACTGATGTTAATAATGTTCGTCGTCTTAGATAGAGGTTTTGGTGTTGAGTGTAGGAAGGATATTCGAGCCAATTAAATAAAGCTGAATGTCGCATTATCTTCGTCGACTTCATCGTTCGTTGTAAGTTGTCGTCATGACTTTGACCCGCTTCATTGGTGACATCATTAATTTCCGTGGAAGGTGAGCTTTCATTGCTTCAATTTGGGTTTTAATTATGCAAAAATGTGGTTGACTTGATAGTCAATTAAAGTCTTGATAATTATTGAAAAAATAAAAAAACAAAGTAGTCTTAGCATTTTGTTTGTCAAAATAATAATACAAAAAAAAAAAAAAAAAAAAAACACAGAAAAACAGAAAAACAAAACAATAATAAGAAAAAAAAAGGTTCCAACTATTTTTATATTTTGTCTAATAATATAAAATTTTCTTACATATTTCTTTTTTTTCTATATTATGTATACTCGTAGGATGACTTGTCGCCTAAATCAACTACACGCTCAATACGCGCATCGCCGTGAGGTGGAGACTCATCGTGTGGAAAGGACTCATGAATTGAACCGTTACTATGATCATTGGGATAAAGTGACAACTCGCCATGAGAATTGGACTAATCCAGACTATTATGAGGCAGCCGATCGGAAATTGCAAGCTCGCAAGGAGAAGAGTGAAAAAGATAAAAAAATGATTATGAGGCGCGATCAATTGCGAGCTCTTTTTAAAAGCGAAGCTGCTCTCTATGATAATGAAGTTGCTCAACGAAACCGATCACGTTTACGTCGACCACCCGACGATGTTGAAACTTTGAATCGTATTTGCCAGGCCTCAAAGGAACGCGAGCAAATGAAACGCAAATTGGAAATGGAGGCAAAACTCTATGGACGTTGGCGTCATGGCGTCGATGATGATAGTTTGCTCTTCAAAGAAAACTCCGATCATAAAGTCCTCGCTAAGTTGAGTTGGTTGGACAAACAAATTGACAATCAAGTGCAACGAGAGCAGGAGGAACGTGAGACCCAAGAGCGTAATTTGAGACTTCAAGAAGAACTAAACAGGGCCGAGGAGATACTTAAAGAACGTCAACAAATTCGTGAACAAGAGATCAAAGAGATCAATGCAATACAAGATCGGCATATGGAAGAATTGAAGCAGGGTCAAGAGCAATCTGAAAAATTAAAGGATGAGGAAAAATCTCTACGTGTTTTCCTTAGCGAAATCGAACACGAACGTGTATTGCTAGAGGAAAATAATGCAGTGGCTTTGAAACGTCCCGATTCTCATGAAGCTTTTAATCTGAAAAAGATCAAGGTATTCATACGCAATCGTTCGGAGGCAGTACGCAAGCAAATTAAAATCAGCATTAATATAGTGGAGCGGATAATGGAGTTTTGCATTCAACGTGATAAATTTGCAGATCTCTTGAAACAATGCAAAAATCAATACGAAGCGGAAGTGTTGGCCTATGAGCAAATTGAGACATTATATGAGTCGGAAGCCAAGCATACTTTAAACAATTGTGAGGATCTTTGGCGTGAGCAGCACATTAAGCGCTATAATGAAATCCGGAAGCTGATTGACAGTGAGTATGAAATATTGTCGGAAATGGTAGAGGAAAATTTACGCCAACAGCAGGAGAATTTCGAGTTACGTAGTTCCCATTTGGCCGCCATGGAGATAGCAAATCAAAATTTAAAACAATTATGTCGTGAACATGAGCAAGCTCTACAGGATGGCGCATCTGTAGTTGATGGTGCTGGAGCCATTGGTGGCGGTGATGCTGATACAGTTTCAATTGCTACAAATCAAAAACGCGGTGCCGGCGATAGTGATAATGACAGCCTTGAGCCCAAGCTATCGAATACATTCTCCAACTTGAATTTGGATTCTGCAAGTCAAATACCAATGTCACGTAGTGATCTCGATGAAGAACGTTTGTCCAAGACACGATCCATGAATGTGGTTAACAAACAGACAGCAGTTCCCCCGATGTTTGGACGTAAGCGTGTGGTTTGGACTTAAGAGGAGCGTAAATGTTTTTTAGTTAATATTTTGAAATGTTAATGTTGACATAGATTTAGTTAAGGTAGAGAAAATTAATTGATAGTAATGATGGATGGATGGAGTGTGGCGAATGTGGATTTTTGGCTACTCCCCGAATGATTAGAATAGAAATACTCGTAACGTATGAAAAGTAAACTACCTGAATTAAAAAAGAAACAAAGGAATTTATTATGTTTATTTTAATAGCAATGAAGAAAATGAAAAAAAAAAATGATCAGATCAAAATAAAATATAAGAGAAAAACAAAATCAAATGTTTGTACAATTTTTATTTCATTTTATTTAAGGGTAAATTCTTGGAGGTCCGAGCAAAAGGTGCTTCCTTAAACCAATAATTAAAGGAATCTCAACTGATTAAATAATCGTCGTTGCAAATCTATCCAGGTGTGGCTAAAGGTGGAGACTTCTCAACTTTATTGACTTCAGTAAACAAAAAACAGCTGTGAATTTGAAAATTTAAGAAAGTAATTATTGAAGAAAACTGTATTAAAAGTTGAATTATTAAAAAAATGAAGTATGTATTTTTATTATCATGTAATAAATTTAATTGGAATAACTTTTTAAATAGATAGGTAGATAGTCTGCCATCAAATTTAAGAAATCTCCATTTACCAATTCACCACGGTCACCACCAATTCACCAAAAGAAATTCACCACGAGAACAAGCAGTTCTTTTGCACGAACGCAGCAAATGCTGATTTGCAAGAAAACGTCGTTTGTGTATCTCCACCTTAAGGATCACCAAATGTAGAAAGTATTTAATTGGGGTGAAGTCACCAAAAAATTCTACTTTACCCTTGGGCTTCCACTGATCAAATTTACGCTACTGTTCATGTGAACTCATGACCCCAAAGCTGCAACTATAAATGGCCGGAAGTGAAGATTATTTGCAATGCAGACACAGTGAGGCTATTTGGAAGGATATGAATCGCCCAGTTGTGTGTATCAGTGGCAAGACTTAAGTTGTGTATTAACAAATTTCTGGCAACTCGTGTCGGGAATCACGTACTTAAGCTGGCGCAAATAATTTGAAACTCATTTCACGCTGCATTATTTTGTTCATTCGAATTGGGAAATGCGAAAGGAGAAAGTTCTCGCTGTTGCTGCTGTTTTCATTGTTGCTCTTGCTGTTGCTGTTTGTTGATTTTGTTTATTTTTTGAAACATTGTAGTTGTTGTTGTTGTTGTGTGTTTTTGTTGCCTTTCCTATTGTTGTTGCTGTTGTTGTACATATTTGTTTCATACAACTTGCATGTGGTGCAACGCTTGTTTGCGCTTTCGTAATTAAACATGTGGCAAACGCAGCATGTGGTAAAAATCAGTGAAAACAAAAGATGCCAAACGTATAGAGAAAGAGAATGGAAGGAAAACTTTTCAGGTCTTTTTTTTACTTCTCGCTTGGTTTCAATACTATTTCCCACCTATGCGGCTGCTGTTTAATAAGAAAAAGAAAATAAGCGCTGTTTTAAAGGATTGGGAATAAGGTTATGATGTTAAGAGAGTGTAATGTGTAAGTAAGAAAAAGAGAAAGTGCCTAAGGAGTTTAAGAAAGTTGTTGTTAATTTTTTGTTTCCGTTAACTATTTCCGAGTGTAATAAGCTAAGCTTATGTAGTATACTCATATACTTAGGTGTACTTAATTCTCTTTTTTTCTTTCTTATTTATGCTAATGCATGAGTGGTAAATGAGTAAATGTGCGTGAGTGCATGCGTGAATATATGTACACATGTGTGGGTTTGTCACGCGAAACTGGTACAAGCAACTTTACTTGAAGCAGCAGCAGCAGCAGCAGGAAAAATTCGAAGGAAATAAGTGGGAAAAATAAATAGGTGAAAGTTTTGAGTATGTTGTATTTAACGCTTTTTACTCATATTTACCATATAAAAAAATTGTGTTCATTGACATAGTTGTTCTAACAATTAGTGCAGCATTTATAGCTTTATTTTAAAAGAAAATAGAAGAAATGATTAAAGACTCTAAAGTCAGAAAGCTTCGACCAAAGGATAACCTCTTATGGACCTAAATATTAACAGAGAATAAAAATAATTACTTAAAATGAAGATAAAAACTTACATTCAGACAGATTTTATCCAAAAAAAAAATAAGTTACTGATCCTGGACCAACAAAATCTGGACCTTCTTGGATTTGGATCTGATGACCATGGTAAAGATTATGTATATGAAAGGATGTTTTAATAAAAATTGTTTTATTAACATAATTTGCTCTCTAAAAATGAGAAACTTATGTATACTATAATCACCACATATACCTTTTGATGGCTTACTTTCCTTCCAAATACAGTACATATAGTGGTTATATGAAACACAATACAAAAGATCTAAACATCTGCAAAACAATGTGGTACTTCAATGAGAAGTAGAGTACGAATAGGCTAAGTGACACTTTAGACTGAGTGCAAACTTCATTGTAATACGGCAGTGTTTACTTTAAAAGGAGATGTTTGGCATAACTCATTGCGAATGCTTAAAAAATGGAGAAAACTGTTGTTAAACTACACTGTAAATCACAAGACTACTAAGAGTTGGAAAGAGTAAAGTATAAATTGATTTAGATTGGGTGAATAAGTAATCAGATACCAGTTTAAGGAAGGTTGGACGATATTTTGAAAAAGAGATTTCGGAAAAAAAAGTATTGAAGATCAAAGAAAAACTATGAAGCTTGGTTGGTGAGCATAAGATTTGTTAATCGAAATTTGTGTTGAAAGTACAAGTTTTTTGTTTTAATGAAATTTTTATTCCTTAATTTTTAACGTAAACTGCATAACCAATTTTTATAGTAATAAAAGAGTACTGAGATGTTGATGAAGATGAACTGTTACTTTCTTTTTAGATGAAGATCAGGTGGGTGTAGCTTCTTGAGTCTATGCCTTGTTAAGCAGCGGGTGAGGATAAAAGCCAGTGAATTGGGATGCGTTTAAAGATTTGTGAAATAATGGCTGCTGGAAGAATTGATCACCTTCATTACAGTCAGCATCCTGAGGTCTTCGTGCCACGTGGTATATTATGAAGTCCGTGATTCTTCGAAGAGCCTTCTTTTTTCAATATTGTTGGTGGTAGTGATGCCCCAAATTTGGATAGCGTGATGGCAATCTACTACCACTATTTACATATTTATTAGCTTTTTGCTGTTTAATGAGAGATTGTTTGAAGGGCGGAGTCCAACTTCTTAAGATTTTGGTAGCAACGCATCGTCACCACATTTATGCGAGCCCGCCATGTTAGGCATTTGTTCAGGATGAGATAACGGATTTGATCTAGGCATGTCATCTTTACCAAGTATCGGTTCAATTTATCCGTCGATACGTTCGGTGAACCAGAGTTAAATAGTTTTGACGTGTGATTTGCATAGGATGATAGACATTTTGTCTTTGACCACAACAGAGAAGGAGAGTTGCTTCATAAAATAATGTTAAACAATTAGTATTATTTGTTATTATTGTACAATACTATAATATTTTTGTTGTTCTTGTACCCTTACAATTCTACTGAGATATTGCCTTTGCAATTAAGTTGTTTCTACATTTTAAGTAAATACAAATTCTTTGTTATTTATTACTTTTGTGTTATTATTCTATGCATAAGAATAGCTTTTACTTAAATTAAATCTCATTATAAAAATTTACTAAAGAAGAAAACAAAATATATTATAATTTTTCTATTACTTCAACTTCACTTTATTTGTTTCTTTCATTTTGGTGCCCTTTAATATTCTTTCCTAATTTCCATTTAGCGTAGCACAAATTTATAAAGAAAATAATATATTTTGGCATCAGTACGCAGCCAAGTTGCTGCTTTTGCTTCTGCTTCATTTCCTTAAAAAAATTGTGATTTTTGTAAATATTTTTCTATTTTCCTTATTACATTCTTTTTTTTGAATTACACAAACTAAGCGGATGCAAAAGCTTCACTTGCATGAGTAAATGCTTGTGTTGCAAGTAAATGTTGCATAAAGGAGATTTGAAAAACATTTGGAATTTAAATACTTGACTGCTGTTTTCTTTAGGCAACGCTTATATCATGCTATACTCATACGCTTGGTCGCTTGGCCTTTCTTATATTGTACAATAGATTTCTGGTAGCAACCATGACCGACCATAGCCTTGTCACTTGTATGCTCGAGTGATATTCGAAGCTGCTTTCTTTACTTGCTTTACTAACTGCTATAATTTGTATATACAATATTCATTCATCCTTTAGGGCAGAAAGAACGATCTCAAGAGCAGCACAGTACACAAACATTAAGAAAAGTAACAAAAACTAAGATTGGAATCATTTTACTCTTATATTCTTTCTATTTTTTGGAGCACATTTTGTTGCACTTTCTTTCAGTATTTGAGTGAATGCGCCTTCGCATGAAATAATTTTCAATATTTTCTTTCATTTTTCCTTTTCATATTTCTTTTTTCAATATGAAATTTCCTTATTCCTTATTTGTTGCTGTGCTTGTACTATTTCGGTGTAACTTGTATGTACCTTTTTTATGGTTTGGACAATTGAAAGGAATGCAATGAAGAAGAATGAAGAACCCAAGGAACAAAAAGCAGAACTAAAAGAAGAATATATTTTTTTGATATTTCTCAACACTTCAACACAAAAGAAGCATAAGAGAAGAATAGAAATTGAAATTATTTGCTATGCGAAAAGTGTACAAGAACAGAGAGGCAAGGAGAGTGAGAGAGTAAGAGTGAGAGAGAAAGAGATAGATAGAGTTTGGCGTGTAAATTGCACATTTATTTGCTTTGCACTTAGGAAATTGCCTTTGAAAATGAAATGAAATGGGCGTCGTATTCTAACTTGTATATGTGTATGTGAGGATGTTGGGCATATAAACTGACTGAACTAAACTGATTGCAATAAAGTGGCGTGGGTGTTCTTCAAAATTTCTGCTTTTATTTGAACAATTAAAATGTTAAATGGTTTTTACAGACGACGGCATACTTAGTGAGAGACAAACAGATAGACTGAAGTTAGGAATTGAGTTTGTAAGTTGAATGGGGAATTGAATAAGAAATATTCACCAGTGTTGTTGCGTTTAACAATGTTGCACTTATATAATTTGCTTGCTTTGATTTGAGCTTTCATAATGAGATTATGACTAAAGACTTCATGCTTGGTTGGCGTTTTGCTGCCGAGTTTGTATATCAATCAAACTCATTTCCCCAGATAGTCATTTGATTCTATTTTATCTTTTTGATTTACTCTTTATGATACTTAAACTAATCTATAAACTTAAGTATTTTATTATTGCATCTAATAAAGTGGCACTTGGAGTATTTAAGAATGAGATTTTTCAAAAATTGTATTCTTAGACATTTGTGCTAAGGTGGTCATGACTTATTGCTTAGTGTCTCGGATTTAGCTTGTTGAATTATCATTTGTTTATAGATTCTTCATTATTGTTAGAAATTTCTATCAACTTCACCAATTTCTTAACTCATTTCTAGATCCAAAAATATTCCACTATAAAGATTTGTATTCTCAAATACATTTCATTGACGATGAAGTTCACATTTGATTATATCAGGCTTAGCTGTTATGATTCTTGGATTGTTTATACATCAAGGTTAGCAATTTCAAATCTAATGGTTCAAATTTCGACTTCAGCTTTAAGCTTGAAACATAAAGATTTGCGTTCTCTTAAGTGGTTTCCATCATGATTCTATCGTTTCATGTCTCAATGTCTCAATTTCATACAAGAAATCCACACAAAATCTACTGACTCTTAATGTCGTTGTAGTATATACATAACTCAATGTATATATGGATGTGTCAAGAATAAATGTTTCTATGTGTGTGTGTGTGTGTGTGTGTGTGTTTAAATAGTTAAGAACAATTTTCGCTGATTGGTTTGGTTGGTTCGTACTGCGTAAGTCCATTTTGTTGTATAAACATTGTTTTAAAGCAAATAGAAGAAGAAAAAAAAAAAAATGGAATAAAATAAAAGCAACCAACACAAGCGAGTGCATTTTTCGCGCTGAATTTCCAAAGTAAACGAAAATGATGGTGAAGTCAGTAACAGGAGAAGTATGACAAAGAGTATTGAGGGGTAACAACAAACCACCAATATGCAGTCATTCCTGCAAAACTGAATTTACTTGCTTTTGTCAAAAGCAAATATTCGCATACACCAGCATATGGAAGTCAAAACCAAATGCTTCCTACACACAAAAACACCCACACATGTAGATGAACAAATATCAATCGATTTGTGTGTGTGTAAGTGAAAATAAAATGCATTTCCGTTTGTGAAGTGCGAGCAACGAATAAAGTAGCTTAAGTCAGCAAAAATTGTAACATATGGCAACACTGGTTGGCGCCACAGGAAGTAACACTCTCGCCATTTTTGAACACAATTCTCTATGCTATAGTGCTGTGTCCAGATAGTGTACGATGCATCGATAGTTACTACTGTTTCGAAAAAAAATTATTACCTTCAATATATGCGCAGTCAGTGAGCTGCTGCAATTTGGTCAAAGGCATTTCGATACTGCAGAGGAACGTCAAGCGGTTTAAAGTGAATTTATGCCATAAAGCTTGTGTACTCCATTCTATTTTACTGAACACTGACTGACTGGACTGGACTGGACTGGACTGAACTGGATTTGGCTAGAACTCTTGGATTTGTCATGTGGGTTTACTCTACGTATAACAACAAAAACAAATTTTAACGATTTTTTATTTGATGTCGCTTGGTTCGAACGCGTTGAGTTATTATGCATTTTTTGGTTTGTTTGTTTGTTTGTTTGTTTGTTTGTGGTCTACAACTGAAATCGAGAAATATAGGATAGTTCTAGTGGATAGTAGTACATAGTAGGAATAAATGTTAAAATAGAGACGATAGTTTGAATTTACCTAATGGTTATAACCTTTTTTGCATTTTTTTATTGCTCAGAAATAGAATGTGACTTCAGTTTGGGGTGGTTAGTTAGTAGAAATAATTAATGTACTTTGGATGTGTATCTTATTGGATTATTTTTAAAGGTTTGACCAAGAGATGAATTAAGAATCCATAGGAATTGGAATGAAGACAGAAAGAAACACTAAAGTTAATGAAATTAACATTTTTAATTGATTGTTTAGTAGTCTGAAAATGAATCGTCAAAATGTATGTCAGGGGTTAACTAGAGAACGACTGGACCAATTTTGATCAATTTTCTTTTTGTTGTAATTATGGAATCACCTAGAAGGGTTGCATCTATATTTGGAGCCGGTAGATGGGGCTGTTCTCCAAATATAGATAGTTTTATACAATGTTTTTTAACAATTTTTCATATGACACAAAATATACTGAACAGATTTAAATAATTTCTTTTTAAAAGAAAAAAATGAATCTTAATGCAGCAGTTTGCATATTTTTTTTTTCATTTTTTTTAAGTTTAATATACCATTTTTCAGTATTAAGTGTTTGGTAAACCACTGCAAGACAAAGCACAAAACGGTTTTTACGTTTTTTTGGTTGGTAATGCTGTGCCACCTTCTTGAAATTTCTTTAGTTGCGTCTATTGTTGTTCCATGTTTTGTTGTTGATTTTGCCGGAGTATTTGACATGGTCAAATCACATTTTTCTTTGGAAAAATTCAATAGTGGCGCTGATAATTCTTTGTCAAAATCTACATTAAAATTATATGGATTTTATCTAATCCAAGATTAAGAATTTTAGATACTTCAAAGGAATATAATAGTAGTGATTTGTTCAATAATTTTGTCAATTTCCTGATTCGGGGATATACAATATATAGGGCCACCACTACTACGGGTTGGTCGTGCTCTGTCCTACATTGACAATGTCATACTTCTCCTACTTCATCTAGATGACAGTGGATGGTTGACGATGACTTCCACCGAAGGTATTAACATTCATTTCTATTATGATAGATAGCCACACCCACCAGATCTAACATTTTGCCGTTTGAATTTAACAACACAGTTAAAATTCGGAATGAAAATATCTTCATTTCCATTAACCCATCACCATAAGAATTAGAACGTTTGAGTGTTTCGGAAAGTCATCGATGATATCCTCACAATGAACACGTAAACTTTGTATATTTAAAGTATAAATTGACAAACCCGATGTTTTCGTAATGAAATCCACCAATTATGATTCTAATGTAATGAGTGGATTCAGAGAAAGTCGCTCGAATTCTACTACTACTACTTTTTAAATGATAAATGAAATGAATAACATGTAAGTGAAAGATTATTTCATTACACTTCATTTTTTAGATTTCATAAAGAATCATTTCCGAATTTCAATATTGATGTCATAATAAGAACTTTATTGAGATTAATGAACCTTAAAAATCTTCATAAATTATTATATGATTCAATGACTTTCTCATTTATCTTTTCATTTCTTTCTTGAACTCAAAATTTATTGATTTTACCATAGTTACAATTTGCTTCTTTCATGACTTTTCAACAGAGACAATTTAAATTCAAAAATTCATAAACTAAAATATACCACAGACAGCAATAAAATTGCAGAGTTTTCTCGCATCCTAATGTCGTCATCATTTAAACGCCATCTTTCGACTCAAAACAAAAACTTAGAGAAATCCTAAGAGGCAAATATTGTAAACTGTACTAGCAGCACCAAAACAATTATTAATAAACTGCCAACAACAAACACAAAATGCAACAAAATGAATGAATAACAATATAGTTTCAATGTTGCAACAACAAAGTTTCGTGAGAAATTTTTGGCAACACACAAGCAAATGCTTCAAGAATTATGATGAAGATAATGATGATGATGATGATGATAAGTAAAAATTTAATGAAGTACAAAGAAGAAGATGAAGGATGTAACAGTTTGAAGCAGCTCGTTGACTTATTTGCGTTCGCAATGCAGTCAAAAATGTCTAGTTCTATTACTTCAAATATGATGAAGTCTTCCTAAAGATGAACACGACATAAATTCATAAATAAATGATAAAAGCATCAACAAACGGAAAGGGAATAAAGAAAAGAGAAGAGAAATTAATAAATAAACTAAAAAGTATATGAATGAATAAATTACAATTTTGTTGTTGTCATAATTATTTTTTTGGCATGATTGATTGAATTGCAAGGATCCAGGAATATCTAACCAACAAATGCATTGAACTTAGACGAGTCAAGTGGAATTTTACTATGTTGAAAGTATTTCAATATAAGTAATTTCTATACTCATATGACATGTTAAAGAGATTAACTGCAACAAGAACATTAATTTGCTACATGACTGCTTCAAATGTTAGTTCATTCATTCGTTTGTTTGAATTCAAGAGTTCAGTTCTTCAATCGTTGATTCATTTGTTCATTTGGTTAGATGCAATGATCGATGCGTCTCAATTACTCACTCACTCACTCACTTATTCATTCATTGATTCATCCACTTACTAGACACTATGAGTGTGTGTTGCTGAAATGTCATGCATACATCATGCTGTCAGTTAGTCAATCAGTCATTTATTCATTTTATATTGTACATTCATTGCTTCTTTCTATCGTAGTTTATACTGCTATGTTTATATAAAAAGCTTTGGCAACAAAACAAGCAGGCGATAAATAGTTGACTTGTGTATATATTTTTGATATATTTTATCATGCTCGAGTCAATCTTTATGCCAACGAGTTTGTTTTATGGTGGCACATAACAGCAAGGAGTCTGAAATTGGCTACCAGCCAGTGAGTCAGGCAGACAATCTCACTCATAAAAAGAAGAATAGACAGACAAATAGACAGACTGACAGACAGACATTCAATCATGTATGAATGAAACTTGTTTGTAATCATGTTTAGTTCATAAATACAATTTATAAATACGAATAGCAATCAACTTCATCATCATTATCATTATCAGCATCAGCATAGTAATAAGTTAAGGAGATTTTTTAGAATCCTATAGAAGTCATCACGTGTTTTAGTTCATTGAACTTCTTGATATTTCTTCATTCATTTTTATCAGTCTGCAATGCAGTTTTCTTTGATGCAGTTGATGCTACAAACATCAAAAGTTTTGATATCGCGTATACGCCAAGCGGTTTAGCGAATTATTTGAAACAAATCATCATTGTCTTCTCTTTTGTCTTAACGCTTTTATTCTCTTTGTATATTATTTGGCCCTTAGTCAATTTTGCGCATAAAGTCATTGTCATGTATTTTGGTTAACTTTATCACATTTCAAGCAAATTGAATGCTTTCTACGTGTTTTGCACGCATAAATGATTGCCACAATTTTCTTGGTATCGTGCTAAGTCTGTCATTGTGGCAGTGACATTGTCAGTCCTTAATGTGTGTGTGTGTGTGTGTGTGTTATGTCTTTGACTGTTTAGTTGAGTTGAGTTGAGTTCAGATAAGTTGTGTTGCCTTTGGGCGTTGTTGTAATTACATTTTATTGCCACAATCAGTTTTTGTTAAGGCCCAAGTTAAGTAAAATTAATTAGTATTTGCCATGATGCGTGGGTGGCATCATCTCCTCAATGTGAACTCCTCACTATTTTCTCTTATTTTTTAACATAGTTTTTTCGCTCTACTCATTTTCCATATATAAATAGATTTTTGCTTAATTTGTTTGTCGAAAGAATGGAGAGAATAAACGAATGAATGAATAAATGACGAAGGAATGAAGCAAACAAAAGCAAATTACAGCATTTTCATTTACCACATTGATGTCCCTCTTAAAGTAGGGGAAAAAGAATAACAAAGTGAAATATTTTGCATATTTATGTGAGGCTCTCTCTCTTTATTCTCTTCTTCCCTTTGTTCGAGTTCCCTTAGCATTTCATTCTTGCATGCAGCTGCGTCTTTTGATTGAATTCATTCATTTTAACTTTGAGTGTTGAGGCAAAATGCAATTTCATTTCCGCTAATGGCTTTTGTGCTGCTTCCGGTTCGTTGATACTAAAAACAACTCAGTAATACAGAAAAAAAAAGAAGAAGAAAGAAAAACCAAAAACGTTGCAGAAAATACGCGAAAAACAAACCAAAACAAAACACAAAATTCAAAAGAATAAAACAAAGTAAGAAACAATTGCAAGAAAAAAAGAATGAATGAATAAAAGAATGAAGATATAAAAACAAAAAAAAAAATAATAATTTTTGCACAATAAGTAAAAACATGCAACAACAAACCGACAAGCAACATCATCCAAAAAGAAAAAAAATATTGTTAAATTGAATTAAAAATAACATGTAACAAGAACAATAATCAAATGGGATGAAATATCAAAACAAAAAAAGTTGTGTGCAACAGCAAAAACATCATCAAAATACAAGAAAAAGAAAAAATAAAAATAAAATAAAAAAAAAAAATGAATGGCATGAAGTACATCAAAAAATTGTATTTGCATGAATGCCTTTTGCCCCAAAAACGAATTACAAATTTTGTTAAAAAAATCTTTTGCAAAACAGGAAAAAATTCAAAAAAAAAAAAAAAAAATGTAAAATATTGAAAAATTTAAAAAATGAATTAAAGTGAATTTTTTAAACAATAAAAATGTAAGAAAAAAAATAACTTTTAACTGATAATGTTCAATTTTTAAACAATAAAAAAAAGAAATAATGCAAAATAAAATAAAGTCATCAAAAATGCATAAAACAAATTAAAATATAAAATAAATTTTTTCTATTAAATAATAAATAATAAAGCAAAATAACAAATTTAATAATAATATTGGGTGATAAAAAAAAATTGGTATTCCAACAATAAGTTGACAATATCAAACGGTTAATCATCATCTACAATACAAACCAAAAATATATTCCCAGTTTATCAGTTTGGGTTTCGATCAAGGTACACAGAACAATAGAACAAGGCAATTAATACCAAAATAAGAAATGCGTTTGAGCTACCATTTTTTCTTTTTTTTTCTTTTATTTTAATTTTTCTGTTTTTCTAAGAAACAACTTAAATTAAACTAATAAAACTTATAATAAAACTTACATTATGAAGTGAGAAAGAACAATGAAAAATTAATAGGATCTAATAGAGAGATCGACATGATTTCATTTCTCAACCGTCTCGTCACTGTAACTTCTCCTATTCTTCGTCGCTTTAAGAGCCACCTGGCTAATCTGATGATTTTCCAATCGCTCCATATACTTCTTGGCCTGACAATTAATAACAACTCCAATTTTCGGAATTTTTAGATCGTTTACCAGGTCCGACGTTCGCATGAATTAAGCTACGAGAATATTATTTAGATAATAAAATATTTGCTTCCCCAAAACGCACACAAAATTCTGGAATCTTATATCGTGAATAGCGTTTTTGTAGTGAGGCACAACATTTTCATAACAAATGAATATAAATTTGAAGTTGACGTTCTGCAAGGCAGTCTTCTGGGTGCAATTCTATATGTGTAGTACATTATACACTGCAGATATACCAACAAATTCTCGTATTGTCACATCAACGTTCGCCGTAACTCAGCAACAATAATCAGCCGAAAACCGCTGCCCAAACAATGATGCATCAGAAATGGACAGTTATCTAAAAATAATTTAAGATTGGTTATCTAACTGGATGATAAATGTTCATGAGCAAAGAATAGCGATCCTGAAGCTACAATTCCTCAAACTCATACTTATCTTGGCGTTCACTGAGATAAGCGTCTCACTTACCGGAAGCACATCGAATTTAAAGAAATTCAGATGAATCTCAGAGTACAAAGTCTCTACTGGTCAATCAACTCAAGAACTGGCCTGCGACTTGAGTACAAGGATCTTCTGTATAACTGCATCATTAAACCAATTTCGATATATTGATTAGAATTATTGGGCACTGCAAGCGCAAGTAATGTTGAGGTTATACAAAGAGCTCAATCTAAAATTCTCAGAATAATAACAGGCGTTACATCAGAAATAAAACTCCATAAAGATCGTAATGTACTCCATGTAAAAGATGAGTATTCAAAGCGGAAACGTATCTTGTACAGCATTTTAATCTACTAGTCAGAGTTCTTTTTTATCCAAAAAAAAATTAAAATTGTCTTTATCGCAATGATCGTATAACCTTTCTGTTAATATAGAGGCTCGTAGGAAGATGCAACCCCTTCTTCCTCAAGTAGGAAGAATAAATAATTAAATATTGTACTATGTAAGAGTTTAAACAATTTTGTTTGTCCTAAATTAGTATATAATTTCAAATTATTCTTAAATAAATGATTTTTTAAAACAAATTTAATATAAACAATTGTTGTTGCCTTCAAAAGTATGCTTTGTTTTTTTGTTTGTTTTAATAAATTTAAGTCTACTGGGTTATGAACAATATAAAAAACAATATTACATTAAATGATGCCAGTTAAAGGCGTTTGACTATCTGTATTATGGGCCTACGTGGGTCCAAAATACTTATGTAAGCGTCCCAGTAGTAGTTGACGTTGGCATCATTGTCAACGCTTTGACTGTTGTACTATAAATTGGAGTTGGAATGTCATTTGGTTGTCTGTTTAACAAAGAGTAACTGCAGCTACGTGCTTCCTGAGAAATGTCAAACAGTCAACGGGAAAAATCCAGATACACACGAGAATTCACACCGAGAGTAAAAGGCCATTTTTTGGGCCAAAAGTAACCAACAGCAGCAGCAGCAGTCTTTGCTTGTCTTGTACCACACTTCGACCGCAATGAATAACATTTTATGTAGACAATTTTACAAACAATTGGCAACTGTGACCATAAAAGCGTGACAATTGCGTCTGCGAATACTGTTATTCTCTGACTCCTGACAGCGACTACTCCGAAGAGTAGACAGAGGCCAACCAGCAACACCAACTCCTACACTAACACCAACATATCCAATCATATCCAAAGCCAATGCATTTAGCTTGTCGTCTTTCTTTAGCTTTTTATTCTTTAGCTGTTATTATTGTACGTACATTTACATAGATACTGAGTTCTTTCTGCTCTTCTTCATTCGCAACTTGGCCAAATGCATAAAAACGGATGTTACAGCGGAAACGGAAATACATGGTTGCGTGCGTGCAGCAAATGCGTGAGTGTACGTTTGTCTGTCTTTCCTTTTATCCGTATGTCTGTCTTTGTGTCTGTCTGTCTGTTGGTTTGAGTGCAGTGAGTCTTTGTAAGCATTATGTAGACACGTATGCTGCATGTTTCATGAGCTTGTTGTTGGTGGTCTTTACTTATGCTGCACTCATGCTGAGACTGCTCTTCCTGCGTTTTCAGTATTTCTTGTATTGTATTTGTTGTTATCGCTCATGTTGCTCATGTTGTGTTGGTGTTGCCTGTAAACCGCATCAGTAACAGAGAAACAACAAGAACAACAACAATAGGAAAAACAACAATAAAAGCAGAAATGTCGAGACCAGACAACGAATGAACGAACGAAAATGGAATTTCAAGAGTGAGCTCAACTTTGGCTTGTTGACAGGTTCAAGGAACGGCGGGGGTGTTAAAAGAAGGAAATATTGCACGCATGTATTGCATGTTGGTTTGACATAGCAACAACAACAACAAAGCAAAATTGTATGTACATAGTAGTAGAAGCATCATCATCATCATCATCATCATCATCATCATCATCATCAGTTTCAACAGCAGGAGTAGCAAACTTAAAGCGGCTAAAGCAATTTGGCTATTTATGTCACTTCCGTGTCGCTGACTAGGAAACGTAAGGACAACAATGAACGCATGAAGAAATGAATGAACAAATGAATAAGTGAACTGAGTGAATGAATGAATGAATGTTTCAAGTCACAAAAACCCATGAATGACTATGACCACTGACTGAATGAATTAATGCTTGATGAAGATCCACTATATTCCCCTTGTTCAATGTCCTTCTATTTAGGCTATGACTGTTGCTTACCATCAACTCTACCACATGCGACATGGTTGTCTGTTGCATGTTCAACTCTCATACACCCACATACTCACTGATGACGATGATGATGATGACGACGACTGACTGATTGTCTAACTGTCTTTCTGTATGTCCTTCTGTCAACTCATCCACTGTCGCATGTCGCTTGTTTTGGGTTGTATTACTACGCGCTATCTACGTGCTCGTCCTCTAAAATTTATACAACATTGCAACATTGTTGCAAGCATTCAGTACTTAAAGCAATCAAGAACTTTATTTTTGCGAAATATTCTTTCATTTTGTTTTATTATTTTGTATATTTTTCTCGTTATTCACCATATTTTTTCAATAAAATGTAAATTTTTTTTTCATGTGTCGCTTGTGTTCATTGTTTGTATTTTTTTTTTTTTTTTATTTCATATTGAAAAAAGAAAAATATATGAAAATTTAATATAAAAAAAAAAAGAATATAAAAAAATAAACACAAAATTACAATACATAAAATTGCTTTGTTTGGTTTTGTGCGAAGAATTTGCATTGAAGCGCAAAATTTTGTATCCATCAGTGCAAATGTGTAAAGTGTTTTTCATAAATTTTCTGTATATTTTTACATATTTTGAATAAATTTAGAAATAGAAACACTACAGTAATGTTCATGAATATAGATGTAATTGCAATATTTTTATGATTTTATACCTTTTAAAGTCTTCAATTTACAAAGTGCAAAAGAATATAAAATCAAAGAAATCACTTAACTAATTTTTTTTAATGAAATCATCATTTATCATTGATTCACTTCCGATTTATACCGGAATTGTGTAGCTACTATGAATCCTTTTTTTTTTTGATACAAATTGACATTTGTTTTCCAATAATAAAAGAATTCAATTTTAGGGAAAAATTCCTTTTACAATTAATTTATTATATTCAGTTCAGTTCCGGTTTACATCGGAAGTGTATTGGTAGTGTGATATATTAGAATATTAGAGAATTGAATAATATTTTTTTTGTTTTGTAACAGAAGAAAACAAATTACTCATTAAATTGTCTGGAAATTACAATAATTACTCTGATTCAAAACGGAAATAATTTAAGAATTAGTTACATTTACCTGATATTTTTTTTTTCAAAGCTATTTTTATTTTAGTAAAATACAAACTTGGAACTTTAATCTTTGGCTTCCATTTTCTATTAGAAGTAGCCAATTAAAATATATGAAATAAATTTTTGACATATTTAAGACACTAAGTTTCAGGTTAAATTGGAGAATCATGTTTTTGTATTTATTATATTAAATAAATTACAAAATAAAGTAAGTACCTAATGTTATAAGAATATTAGCTACTATGGCCTACGACTCAAGTTGAAGAATTTTTTATTTGATTACTTGATGTCACTTATTTATTATTTTCTATTGATTTCATATTACTTTCAACACAAAAATTTTTACCTTAATGGTAAATAACCAGTGTTAGTTCCACGAGTCGAAGGCCCTAGTAGCAAGTGCTCGTTAAACTTGTATTAAGTTTAATATTAAATAATAGGTTCAATGTCTTAAAATTAAATAAAGAATAATTGTTGTTAGGACTATGGAAATATGGGGTCATTAATTTAAAATCACCATACAGAAAGGGAGGCGTCTTAATGTGTAACCTTTTTAGGTGCCTTTGAAGCAGCGAACTGTTCCTGACTCTGTGAGCGGATTTAGATGGATGTGAAGTCATCCATTGTATAGGCTGCTGTGAATATTTATTGTCTGAAGAACTGTTGGGACGCAGAGATCCCGAACCAGGGGCCATTGTTAATTGTCTTGAAGGTATTATTTTTAATGGCTTGTACTTTCCAGCGATTTGAGGATTATGGTAGTTGTATACAATATTTCCAAGAAGGCACATTAATTTGTTTGTATATTAAAAGATTATTTTCCAAGCGAAATTTTCTCCAATTACCCGGAAGCTAGTTCAGCCTTTTCATTAGTTGGAAATAAGATCAAGCAATGGATGTTATATTTTTTCCATGTTGTCTAGAAGGGAGTGCAAGTATTTCACAATTGTGGATCAGACCAGACCATCAAATGTTACTGGTAGTCTTGCTATTCTCTTGAGGGTGAACGAATACACTTCAGTTTTACCTGAGTTCACCTTGATATTCCACCTTGTGAACACGCCTTCTAAGCGATTCATGTTAATATATAAACAGGTTTGAAGGGGGTTCTGTTGGCGATTTGTTGTAACAGAGTACCGCAGTGTCATCCATGTATGTGGTGGTGGCTAGGATCGGGGTATTGGAGGTTGGTTCACTAATATCTGTCGTGAAAGTGATGAATTCTAGTCTGAACATATCACATTGATGACTTTGCATCTTTGTGTTTTACGTAAATGTTATATTTGGCTAAGATTCTGTAATATTAAAAAGAAAGGTCGTTAGGAACTTTTTTGAAACAGATTCAATTGAAAATTTGTTTGATGACCAAAAATTGCAAGTAGAATATGATGCGCTGCTCTATGGACTTGATTTGGTATATCATGGTGTTCCCTAAAACCAAATTGATTGTTTCGTATTGGGGACCCAGTAGGGATTGCCAGTACTCTGCCAAGAAATATTCTTTCAAATATTTTGGAGAAGTAATACTTCAATCAGTGAAGAATAGAATGTTGCAGATTGCTAAAACTGTTTATTATAATACTTAAAATTACTTTAAGTTTATGAACTCAATACTTATGGGATGATTAAATGTGAAATGCTAAATATACCTTCATTTTTATTATATAAGAATGTTTACATAATATGTAACATTACCATAGCTCATCAGTAAGTCGCCATCAAAAATTGTTTATTTTACGTTTACTGGACCCTTATAAGATCTAATGAAACTATGAATACTAAGTCTAAGAATAAACAAGTATAATTCTAATGGAACTACTACATATGAATGTATTTGTGTATCTGCCATGTCAATAAGTTTGTATTGAATAACAACATCAACATAAATTGTTATTATTCTTGTATCTTGGTCAACCATTGTTTTTTTTTTGTTGTGGTTGAGAGACCAAAATAGAAATTAATAATCTTTCTCTCTTAGCTGATCAGGCAATTTCCTATTATATTCTTCTAATATTATTTTTGTTGTTATTATAATTATTACTTTACATATCCTTATTGTGGATGTTGTTAGTATTGTTATTAAGTATTTTAAGGTTGTTTTGGGTTTTCATTTGCTGGCAAAAAGTGGTGAAATGAAATTGAAACTAAAATTAACACAAACCACAGAAAAGTTTCAAACTTTCATTGAGCCTTCTAAACACAAACTCAAACACACTCTTATGTATATTTACAATCAAAAAGACACACATACACACCAACACAGACACACATATATATATATACATATATGTAAATAAACTTATTATATCATGTTCTACTTTTTCTAACCGCTTGCCTTTCGAGCATGTGGCACTTGCAGTATTTTTTACCGTAACAAACAGAGTTATAATTTGTAAATATATATTATGTGTGATGTATCTGTATCTGTATCTGTGTGTGTGTGTGTGTGTGTGTATGTGTGTTTGTATATGTTTAACAGAAAAATCACTGTAAACATAACAAAAACCCCAAAACGCTTGCTTCGCTTGCTTGCTTTTGCTCTCACGACTCATTCAAATGTTGTTGGTATTTTATGAAATTTATTGCAAACATTCATGTTGTGGTTGTTGTTGTTGTTGTTGTTATTGTCGTTGATGAGATCCTTTTTTTGTTGCTATTGTTTGTTGTTTTTTGTTTTTGTTTTTCTGTATGTTTTTCATGTTTTCAGTTACATAATTAAAAACCATAAAGCGAAAATTATAAACAAATTCATTCATGCCACAGGAAGTTGTTCTTTTTGTTGTTGTTGTTATTGTGTTTTGTTGGTGTTGTTGCTGTTGCATATAGTTTTATGTTGCCGGTAGTTGGTTGTTTTTATTGTTGTTCTTGTTGTTGTTCGTTGCTTGTGGTTTAATTTTAATATTTTATGGTTGTTGAAGCAATACGAGCGAGTGAGCGAGCAAGTGAGTGAGTGAGTTCAGCCTAAAAATAAACTTTGATTTTTTTTCCCAATTGAAATTTAATTCAAATAAATTGAATTAAAATGATGCTTTTCGTTTTGTATTTGCTTCAAATGTAATTATGTAAGAAATAATAATAATAAATAATTAAAATAAATAAAATTTTAGTTCGAAATAAATTATATTATTTTTTTCTCTACACATAACATATTTAAATGTATTAATTTTGCATATTTGCATGCCATCATATTAAATAGAATATTTACCGTAGATGCAAGGGTTTGCTGAGTTCATTCTCTTTATTATTATGTTTTTCACACTATCTAATGTGCTTTTGTTTAATGTTAAAGTCCTTTAGGCCATAAGGTAATTAACGCATTTTTTTCATTTGGGTTTTTATGTCACATTGTTTTCACATTTGGCACAATTTTCCTGGGTGTTGAAGCTGAACTATCATCAGGACATAGATGGAGAAGTAAAAAGGGTTATTTTATAATATTTGTAGTCTGCAAATGAGTTCAAATTTAACTCTGTAGGAGGCGCTCCTGCTTCTAGATTTGTCTTTTTGCTACTAATTTTGCTTTTATATTCTTATTCTGTCTGTCTGTCTGTCTGTCTACTGTTATAGTGTCACACCCACAGTTTTGTGTGTTTAAACATAAAGGTACAGAAAATAGTAGAGAATGAATGAAAGAATTTTAAAAAGGTGCCACTGCAGCAGTAATTAACGTCATCAACACAGGAAGTGTTGCCTTCAAAATGGCTGCGTTGAGCGACAACTGCCACACGCACACACAGACAAATACAGAGCAGCTTAAGTTTTGCTACAAGGAAAAGTATTCAAACAACGAGGTTAGCAGGCAAAAGACTCATTAAAGACAACAAAAAATAAGAACAAAAATAAGTGTCTGTGTGAGTGTATGTGAGTTGTGTTGCACCTGCAGTGTATGACTAAAAAGAAAATGAGGAGAAAGACAAAAAAAAAATCTGTTTAAAACAGAAGAAAATGTTGCGCTTATGTACTTAATTACGAAGTTTTTATGTTGCCTTCTTTTACACCATCACTGCTCCGAAAGAAGTCTTTGAAGAAAAGGATAAATAGAAAAAAAAAAAAATCTAAAAAGAATCAAGCAAAATGGTTGGTGGGTTTATTTTGTTATTTTCAGGAATTGCATTTTGTATCTCATTCACCTTTTACTGTATTTCCATGTACTTTGAACTAATAGGTGAGTGATGCAGCAGAAAGATACATATGTATGTATAAACAAAATGCTAGAAAGAAAGCTCCTATAGAAGGTTTACAGCACGATTGATGAATAGAAGTTGGATGGAATAAACTAAGTCTGGAACAGTTAAAATGGCATTGTAAACAGCAGCAGGATTCTTCATGAAAAGAGTTAAAGGAAGTATTAGACAGACTTAGTGTAATCTAGACAGATAGACAGACAGAAAGACAGTTTAGTTAGTTGGTTTTTAACTTAGTTTGGTCTACAAATAAAAAGGTGTTGGATTAGCGTTTTACTGAAACTGTTAAACTCGCACCAAACACTAAAGGGCAGGCAAATGACAACAAGGAAAAATAATAGCAAGAAAAAAAAAAAGATACAAAATAACAAGAAGGTTGGTTGTATTTTCCCTAACTACATTGAAATTGAGGTTAAAGATAAGAAGGATGAGTATAACGATGACGACAACAAAAAGGCAAAAGTTTAATTGATAAACTTTGGCTATAAAGCGTTGCTTGCTGCAGTAAACTCATGAAAAAAGAAAGAACCTGAAACCAAAAAGCAGAAAAAAAAAACAAGTAACAACGGCAGTAGCAGCTGTCAATTAATGAACACGAAGGCAAAATGGCGACAAAAGTAGTAGCAACCACAAGAACTAAACACGAGTGTGGTTTGATAAGTTTCTCAAATGATAAATGAGAAAGTCCACAAATGGTAAAGAACTTACTGATTATGAAACAGTGGTGACCCTTAACCAAGCTCGGCAGCTCTCAATTACTGTAATCTCGACATTCTGGTTTTACAGACAATGAAGTGGCGGATGAGTTTGCTAGAAGGGGATCGGCATTGCCCTCTATCAGTTGCTTGTATTCATAGACTTTTGCAAGACATTCTCTCAGGATTTGAAGCGAAAAGCAAGAATCTGGTATCAAAATGGGAGCAAGGCTTCTGGGTGAAGTTTCAAGGTAAATCTGTATAAATTCATAACCGTTGATATACCTAAGACTAAAGAACAGTGATAATAGTAGCAGGAACCCAGAGTTATTGCTCCAAAGAAGATAGAAGCATAGGTAATTGCCGAAAAATTCCTGACAATCATTATTTGGTAATTCAAAGGGAATAACCCTCATTGACTTCCTTTATAACAAATAAGTATTTTACAATAAATAAAGAAGTTGAACAAGAATTTAAAGCATAATTTGGAGATTTTGAGAATGATTATTCATTACAAATATGGAATATCATAGAGTTGAGTGTATCGAAGCTAAAAGAAGGTAAACTACAATGAAAAATGTATTGAAATTCAGCAAAAAAATCGTTTCTTCTTTGCTAGTTAGGAAACTTTTTTGGCATCCTTCGTAAAATGAAGTTGAAGCTTTGACACTATCATAGCTTCATGTCCTTTCTATTAATGTCCTTTTTGTTAACTGGTGCGTGTGCCGTATGGAGTATTTTGTACGTGCAATGACGACCATTTTAGTTAGGCTTCCTTCTTCTTCTGCCTTACACATTTGTTTACTCTTTTACCCATAATCACTTTTATTCACTGACTCACTCACACACTCACACACTCATTCACCCATTCACTTACTACTAACATTTGTGGCAGGATGAAGAGTATTGCACGTTTAATCAAGTAAGCCTAGCGACAGTTTTAATTTTGTGTGTCTGTGACTCAATGAATTGATCCTTATTTAAGTTATTTTCCTGTCGATCACGTTTCTGTATGCTTTGCTTTTATTAAAAATGCTATGTTACGCATTTTACAAGTTAATAATTTCCCACACAAATCGAATCGAAACGAGTTGTGGTCCGGAAAATGCCAACAATATGTTGCTCTTGGAAAAAAAGAAAAAGGGACGAGAGTTTGATGGCATAGGATATCTCAATAAATTGGATAGATGAATAGTTAAACACGCCTACAAAGAGCTTCAGGAGCAGGGCAGTGTATGATGAGTTGGTGGAAAAATGTTGGAAAAAATCAACTTCAATTTGCCCTTTGGCCAAAAATGAGACACGAAACGAATAATTTGTATTATGCACAAAAGTCAAGGGTGAAGAAGGAAGAGTGTTTGCATGACGAACGATTCAGAGTGAGTTTCCCTCAATTCATTCATGATTCTTGTTCATGCTCTACGCCTTTTAGTTGGTGCTTTGTGCTTTGCGGCTATGAAAGTTGACACAAATTGTCAGTTCATCAACACGCCTACGCCAATTCACTCTCTGTCATCCTTTCAAGTAGAGGCGTATTGCATGCCACACAATCATATGTATCTATACACTCGTTTCTGTCTGTCTGTCTGTTTGTCTCTTTGTCAGTTCATATGAAAACTGAGAGGGAATTTTAACGTATTTTATGCCTCAACCAAGCATATTCTACTCTTGAATTTTATTTTTCTTATTTTAGTTTGTCTGCATGCATTTTATGCGATTCAAGTTCAGTGTTATTGTATATATCTGTGTTTGTGTTTGTGTTTGTGTGTATCTGTGTGTGGCATGTGTCACAATTATCGTTTGTTGAAGTATTTTTATTCATGGCTTAAATTTCTTGCTTTAACTTTTCGGTTTTCTATGGAAATATTTTACTTAAATCGATAGTGAACAAACTTATTCTGTATATCAAGTATACGCAGCATAAACCTGAAATATAATTTTCATTTAATTAAATTAATTTCCTTAAATTGTTTACTATTTTTGGTTTTTTTTTTTTTTTTTTTAAGATTTAAGTTTATTTTTGGTTAAGTAAACTTAATTTTATTTTATCAGATCAGAAATGAAAATTCATTTTATTGCTTATAAAAATCAATTGCTTGAATCAAAAATGAAATCACATTTGGCAAACAGCATAATTCAAAGAATAAACATGATGACGATGATGAGGAGGAGGAAGTTTGTTGGACAAAACATTTTAGTCAAAAAATACACACGTTAACTTTGATGATGAGCTACAAAACTACAAATCGAATTGATTCGTTTTATTGATGTGCAGCATCAAAGTATTTTACTCAGTTCAGAGTGACTGAAATCACTGAATTGGGAAACTGTTTATATCTGAGTGCTTGTATCGCATAAATTTAAGTACCATTGACTAAAGTCAAAGGCACTTGCAGTGTGTTGAGTTGAGTTGAGTTGTTGAGGTAGTGAATTTTGGTTTTACTATACTGTGCGTTCAAGTAATTGAAGATTTGTGCTACTCATTTGAGCTTCAAGTCTTTCTCTTGTTTTAGTTGGTATTGCGGATATATTTCTACACGCTTTTCATTTATTGTTGCCATGATGTGATGCTGCAGATATAATATTGTATAAGATGAGGTAGTTACTTACTCTCATTCACTCACTCACTCACACTTTCTTTACTATTGTATTTCGTTTTGCTTTTTTCACTCTTGTCGCTTTTATTTCATCTTCCCATTTTGTAAAGACTCAAGTGCTGCGTACAATTTTTGGTTTAACCATTGAGGTTTAATTCAAGAAAGTAAGTAAGTATAGTAAATGGTAGTAGTAGATACTCGTAGCTTGTAGTGGATGAAATGTGTTAGTAGGTAAAGGAGGGTTTTGTTTTTCCGTCTGGCGCTTAGTTTGGTATTAGTGTGACTTAAGTGTAGCATTTGTTTCATTGGCTTGGCATCTTAATGATGGGAAAATTTGCGAATTGCGCTTTGCTGAAGGGAGGGTGAAAATTGTGGTTGTAGGAAGTAGAAGAATTTTATTTAACTGACTGACTTTGGTTTAGTGCTTGCATGGTTTTCTTTGTCCTTGGCAGTTAAGTAAATTTAACTTGATTCAATATATTCTTCTTGTCTAGTGATGCCAAAATGCCTTACTTCATATTCTTAGTACAGTACACTCATGTACACTCATTTCATTTCATTCTATTGTATTAGTAGTTCTTTTTGTCTTCTTTTACTCATTGCGTGTTTTTCAATTCTAATGACGAACAAAACTTCCATTCTTCATGACTATGAAATGGCAAAATGGTAACGCATAATGAGCAAACTGACTTAAGTTAATTGAAGTTGTTTCCATTTATGTGTGAATGTGTTCAGTTAAGTGTAGTTATACACACACACACACACACACATGAGTATGTGTGAGTAAAATGACTTTCCAAGTGTTTGAAAACATGTTTCTTTATGCTTTTCTCTTTTGTTTCATTGAATGAATGAATGAATGAATGAACGAATTTCTTTTTGCTTGAATTTATTGAAGGTGGTTTGAGTAAAGTGTAATTAAATATGAGACATAGTCTTTATAAAGGCGTTGAACTACTACTCACTAATGATTTATTTAGTATACAAAATTGAATTAGTTAAACCGGAACCACAATCTCTCAATTTAATCTACTGAATTATATAAAAGCAATAAACTTGTTTTTATTTCAAATAAATAAACAATTCTACTTATTAACGAGAATCATTGAATTTCATTATAATTTAAGCATGAATTTTGCATAAGAATTATTTAAATTTTTGTTTCAATAGAATATTTTCGATTGCAGAATTTATATTGAAATTTCCATGTAAAAGTAAAGCAAAGCAAAGCAAAATTTCAACAAACAAATATTTAATGATAATTATAATGGGGAAAAGCTGCAAGTATTTGAATAAAATCGCCTTTGGTCATTGCGCCAAAAATTTTATTCAATATTTTCTAATTGGAAGAGTCGTCGTCCATTGTGAAAATGATTAGGGAGGAAGTGAAATATGTAGAAAGCAAATGCGATGCGGGTAACAAATTTATTGAAGCAGAAAGTAAATATCTTTGTTAGTGTGAATGGTGAATTTGTGCAAATTTTCATTTTATTTGCGCTCACTAATTACACTTAAATATATACTATATATTGTATATACTGGACCCTTTACACATACACTCACACAGATACAGAAAGGCAGTCATCCTTCCTTTTTTGCTTATATAAATGAATTAATTTTTTAAAGGACACACGAACACACACACACCGAGGCGTGAATGACAAGAGTTTATGGTCAGGATAATATATGGCAATCATTAAATATGTTACTAGAACTGTTAAAAGTGCCAGAGGCTTGTCGCTTTTTATTTTACTTAATTTTTTTTTTTTTTTTTTTACTCCTCATAAACTACTTTTGCCTTGAGGTCTCATTTGCTGAAAGCTCTTCCTTTTCCATACAACTCCTTCTTTTTTGGAATACGTTAAACCTTGCTGGGCCATTACATTTCCATTAATGTGCTTACAATATTTTAATTAGTGAAATAAATATGCTTACAATTTTTGCTTGCCTTCAAGCCTCAGAAAAGTATGCAACACAAAAAGTTTTATTCTATGAAAATGTATTTTCATTTTCGTATGAAGCGTTTTCGTTGTGCTTCCGTTGTTCTTTAATGACAGTGCGCAATTAATTTAGCGCAATTAATGTTGACTTTTAGAACAAACATAGGAACAATAATAAAAGTAAGAGGAACATCAACATTAACAACATCAACAAGCGTGCAAATAGTAAACAGCAAAGTAAAAGCAACTTAAATGGTAAGAGGAATGCATAGTTAAAGTGAGAGAACCTATTTGCTTTGCTTTGCTTTGCTTTGCTTGGTTTTGATGAAGAGCAAAAAAAAAATTGGTAAAAAAACATAACGTTGGTAATAAAAATAAAAAAAATATATTAAAAACTTCGGTTTCACCTAATAATGTATGACCTTCATTATGATAGGAAAATTTACAGATTTACAAATTTACTAGTTGCCCGGGCAGACATTGTGCTGCCTTTCCTTCCAAAAAATTTGTAAATACTGATTGGTTTACATAATGAAAAATCTGATCATTTTTCTCTAAATTTTATATGCATCTCACTTGCACACCTCACTCTTTTCGTTTTTTTTTTATATTTTCCTTTACGGGTTTTGGACAGTTATTTCTTTCCAAATCTTCCCCATGAATCACTACGTCAATTGGTGAAAACTGTGTGGAAATATGTTCTGTAATTTTTAAGTATATCGCAAACAAACTGACAGATACATGTAGTGGTGGACTTTGTTCTAGATATAGAAAAAAATAAAGTTTAGGGATTCCTAATATAATATAAATAGCCATTATAGAAATCATAATAATGTCCTTAGTTGTGTCCTTATATGGTGTGCAAATCCCCTGTGAAACTTTTCAATTTGTTGCGACATGAAATAGGCAGAATAGGACCCTTGTAATTATATTTTCCGTTTCATTTTTAATTATTTATTTTTTAGAAATTATAAAGTGGCAATAAAGAAAGAAATTGTCATATATTCATAAATAGTTCGAAAAGGTCCTCATATCAAATATCCAACACTAACGAAAAGTCTTTACTACTCGATCACAGTATGAATTTGTAAAAAGTTGCTCCGCAACCACAAATCTCCTTGAGTTAACATGGCCAATTAATCGCGGTTTTATTAATAGGTCACAAACTAATGTCATTTATACTGATTTTAAAAAAGCCTTCGACCAATTTAAACATGAAAAAAAGTGATGTTTAGATATTCTATTCCGGAGTTCTTCCGGAGTTTCTCAAGGTGCACGTAGTCAAATAGATCCACTTCTTTTAAATCTATTTTAAAATGATTTTCCGCTGTCCATTTGACATTCTCGTGCGCTGTACCTTTCATTTAATGATGCTGCCTCCTCAGTTTAGACTTAAAGACAATCTGAATTCAATAGATTCTTGGTGCTTAACTAATCATTTATAATTTAAAAGCTCTAAATGTAAGTTCATGACATCATTTGTATACTTACATGATTGAATTCCACCTTGATGCTCTTTTTGATTCTATGGTGTGTTTCAGTCAGCATATTTCTTCCTTCGGAGCGTTCTGATCATAAGAAAGTTTCTTCGAACTATTCTAGTTAGAATTAAAGTTCCTTAAATCGATGTATACCTTTCATTTCCTGGCTGTTTTTGATCTGTCACAACAACTCGAATGTTGTGGTTTCTTCTAAAAGTTTGTCCTTCAGTTTACTTTGGTCACGTTCTGTTCATCAATCATCTATCATCTACATTTGTTGATGACATGAATTTAAAGCTCGTTGATTGATTTAAACCACAGGTTATGAGTGGTTTTAGTGTGAGTTCAGTGAATTCTTATCATTTTGAGTAGAACAAGTGACTTAAACCAATTGCGTAGGGTATCATACTATAAAAATTTGCTTACCACCAACCGAATGAATATGAACTTTAATTACTCAACAATGAAAAGCCATCTGCAGGCGCCATCTACTACTAAAGCTAAAAGAAAAATCGCTTTTAGGTGCAATTTTGTGTAACTAGAAATCGCTGATGATGTTCATGTTGTTGCTGCTGCTGCTCTTGTGTTCCTGTTCTTGTTGACCCAACCAACAGTACAGTGAAGCATAGCAATGTACTTGATAAATTGCCAATAATTCATGAGAGTTGAATGCCTCTAGTTTATTTTATGGGGAAATTGCTGACCTACACACACACACACACACAAACATAATACACATTCATATCTTATGTGTATGTTGAACATACATAAATTGTAACCTTGAGCGTGTATTTTGGCTATTATCATTTGTAATTTGCTGCAATTAGTAACGTTCAAAATTCTAAAACAAACTTTGTTTAAGTCGACTAACAACAACAGCCATCACTACCACCAATACTCTCTATGGACTCATAATGTTTAGTAATAAGAGGAACATGAGTATGGGTATGGGTATGAATGAATGTGTGTGTGTGTGTGTGTGTGTGTGTGTGAGAGGGAGAGAAAGTGTGTGTGTGGGTATTTATGTGTTTATATTCTTTGAATATTTATAAGCAACATTAAATTAAATTAGAATCATTTTTTGTGTTACATTCGAGGTTAAGTAGTCCACATCATCGAAACCCCTGCTTATGTTTATGAGCAGCTCTCTGAATGAAAGAAAATAGAGGCCTTTAGCACAAGTTTAGTATTTAATGGTCGATATAAGAAGCATATACTCATAAAATATGCTTATGTAAAGAAAGCATCCGTTTCCGCTTTCCGGTTGCTGTTGTTGTAGTTTTCATGGTCGCCATAGTCGTTCGCACTTTGCGTGTTAAAGACCATTTTGACCATAAGTTGTCGTCAATGCTATGCTGGCCATTAACGTAATATGGCAAAATATTCTTACATTTTTGCTTATTAAAAACGCATTATATATAACACATACACATATACATTTATATATATATTCTTGCATATTGCAAACCGGAAATGCGCTCACATTTTGTGTAAGCTTTGCCCATCAACTGTTTTCTTTTTTCTACTATAATTCCTGTTCTGTCATTTGAGTAGAAAAAATGAAAATCAAAATATATGAATAGAAAAGTGACTATAAAAATAGCAATGATGGAGAAAATTTGCAACAAAATATAAGCAGGAAAAATATGAGAGAATATGAATGAGTAAGAAATTATGGTTACTGAAGCAAGGATAAACACAAAAAAATATTGAAAAAAAAAAAAAAATAGAAGAAAAATAAAAAAAACACAACATTAAAGAAATTGTTAAAGCAAATCACATAAATATATAGGGGACAGGACACAAGCGTTTTTATTTCTGGATATTTGTTGTTGTTTCTTTAAATAATAAATATTATGAGAGAAAAAAACCCAAAAAATGACAACGAAACAACATTGAAAATAAGGAAAAAATACAAAATAAAAACAAATAAATATAATAAATGGAAAGATGAGAAGGATTGTGTTAGATGCTGTGCTAAGCAGTGCTAAATAGTAAATACACTACACTTAAGCAACAATAATCTAGATTACACTAAACTACTACAATAAAGTTACGAAAAATCAAAGAAAGTTGAAGGATTAAAAGGTTTAACAAATATAGATTCAAGTGAAAGTGTTAAATATTAAATAAAGAGAAAGAAAAATTTATTAAATGTAGGACACAGAAAGAGCAAAAAAAAAAAAAAAGGCAGAAAAATGAGTAGATTATACAAATAAGACTGTTGTGAGATGAGAATAAGATAAAAAGAAATGTAAAATAATGTGAGTGAAATAAAAACAAAAGCAAGATAAAAATAAGATGTGAGGTAGTTTGGCGAAGATAGGAAAAACTATACACTGGCATATGAATTTTATAAAAAATAAACAAAGAAGATGAAAACATAATAAGAGAAAATAGATTCAAATTGAGAATAAAGGGGAAAACTGAACTGATAATGAGTAGATACAATAGAAAAATATGAGTTGATGAAAAGTAGAAGGTCGGAGAAAACACTCAAAATAAGATGATTAAAAAATGATAAGATGATGACAAAAAGATAAGAAAGCGATTAAAAAGTACCAAATAAAGAATAAGGGTAATAAGAGTAAGTTAAATAAATGTAAAGTGGAATATAAGAAGACAAGTAGATGAATGTCACAGGAAGATAAAAAGGTCTTAGAAGGAAAGGATTGAGGAATTGAATTTCATCTGAAGCGAAATTATTCCTTTTTTATAATTCTTCTTTATTTGAAATCTGTCAGTCAATGACAATAGTACGTGGATTTTAATGAATGAAGAATCGACCCACAAGTGGAACGGGAGGTCCAGAGTATGTTATCTTTTCAGGCGAGGCTTGTATCTGCTGTTACCCAATAGTTTGATTGACAATTGATTATGTTGGTCCTCCAATCATGATATGTGTCTGTTGCTATACCTGACGATCTCCTCCCTGAACGTTGAAATCTTCTTTCTGACGTACCACTGCCTATCGACAAAACTTCGCAACAATTTGGATTAGAACCTCTGAAGAATTTCCAGCTAAATTATGCGAAAATAAAATAATAGAGAAATTTAAAATAATATACAATGAAATAAGATTTTATGAGGAAATAAATGCCTTACAGAAGCAGAAAGGATTACATAATGTCAAGAAAAACTAACAGAAGCTATCACTTACATAAAAATGTAGGGTATCATGGTTTTTTTTTTGACAAAAGTATACATATGAAGCTACTTAGTGTACCGGGAATTTGTAGTAGTTCCATGCATATGTTCACTCTATGCTCATCTATGCCATGCGTTTGTCATGTAATGATGTCTATGTGTGTTTGTCATGAATAAATTACAATGGTGGCTGAAAATGGAGGAGGCCGCTTCAGTGAAACTAGACCAAACCAACATTACTATTACAAACAACAGGAACAAAATAGAAAACAAGAAATGTGAAGAGTTTTGTGTTGTAAATAAGATGAAGAAAAACAAAAAAAAAAACTAACTAAAACAGGGGAGAAATTTAACAAACTGCCCAAACAAACAAAAAAAAAAAAAAAAAAAAATAACGTATGCTTAACAACAATGTGTCTTGTTTAATGTCGAAAATAGGAAAGGAAATACGTACATAACAAGTATACGCGGTGTAGAGCAAATAGTCACACAGGATGATGATGACAAGCGGACGATGCTGAAAACTATTTAAGTTTCCTACCGTTTTGCTATCTAAGCTAACTAACTATGTGAGTATAGATACTAGTACATACTCATAAGTGAACTTGTCCTTAACCTGGGGCCACTGGGCCATATTCATTCATCTAGTGAAGTGAGTAGTAGTAGTAGTAGTAGTCGTCGTCATTGTCATCGTCATCAGTGTTGCCAGTTGTGTCTCTGTTGTGTCTCTGAGTTCTCTCATTTGTTGTTGTCTAAGTACATGTACTACTACGTATGTAAATCCTTCGTCTACGTAAGTCCTTGTCTTTAAGTGTATGTATGTACGTATGTATGATGGAGTATTTGTGTCTATCTATCTGTGTGTGTTTGGATTATTTAGTTTGTCAGCTTATTGTAAGCGAGTATCTTTGAGCATGGGTTGCGTATGTATGTTTTTGGTTAAAATGAGCGCAATTTTTCATTTTCCAAAGTGAAAAACAAGAGCTTCAAAAATATCTACAAAAACAAAAAAAAAAAAAAAAAATAAATAAATAAATAGAGAAATACAAATGAACATGTAGAGTGAAATTGAAGGAAGTACAAGTAAGCAAGCAGTCGTCGTTGTCGTCGTCTTCGTCGTCATGTTAGAGATAAGCATATCCTGTGTCAGTAATGAAAATGAAATGAGTTGATAATATTTTTTCATGTATGCATATGTGCGTGCTTTGCTTGAATGGGTATGTGCCTCATACATAAGTAGCAAAACAATATTCTATTCCAATCTTTTTGCATTTAAGTTGAGTCTCACTTTAAAAATTAATTTAAATACAGATGAGTTATCTCTCCCTCTCTCTCTCTATCTCTCTCTCTCTCTCTCTCTGTGTATTTTACTTATTTGTCCTTTAGCTGCTTAAGTACTTTGTTTTGATAAAATGAAAGAAATTGCAAATGGAAACCTATAAAATCTACAATTTTTTCCCAAAGTTAGTTCACATTATCATCATCAACATCATCATAAGTTTTTACATTCTGCACAACTCAAACTCATGTGTAGTATGAAATGAAAATTAGAGAAAAGAAAGAAAAATATTAGAAACCTGCATTGAATTTCAAATGATACAAAAAATCGTTTCGTTTCTTTATTTGTTATCCTTTAAGCAAGGACACCAAATATATATTGTATATAAAGAAATAAAATAATGTTCAAGCTTATTTATTTATTTTTCACTGCATATAAAATAAAATATTCGACCGCAACCGAATGAGTAACATGAATGAGAAAATAAAGAAGGAAATGAAATGAAAGGGAAGCGAAGGAGGTCAAACTGAAGGAACTGACTGAGCTAAGTTGAGTTGAGTTGAGCTGAGCTAGAAAAATGGCCACAATCTTTTGAGACGCATTTGCGTAATTCCTATTAGAGTGAAATAGACGGGGACTAATATGTTTGTATATGTTCGTACATAAAATGCAAATGCTTATTTATTTATTTAGTTAGTTTCTCTCCTCCTTCTTCTTCCATTTTTTTTTTATTTTGTGGATGTTGTTTTGAAAATACTTAGCATAGAATCAAGGAATGTCTCTACTCTACATTTCATTTATATATGCAAAACTACATACTTTTTCAGTTCAAAAACATATTTGTATATGAGAATCTTGTGAATAACTTTGAAGCTTTATAAGTTGACAAAACAAATGAAGGGAGGAAGAACTCTTGTCATTCACATATTCAGTTGTTTATCTAAGCAACTCGAAATCTTCTTCATACACACAAAAACTCAAGTCAAACACTCGCCATATAAAAGTATCTACACTATGCATCTAACACGCCCTCTGCCGACACATAACAAATAACTTTGCGTGTATCTGTGTGTGTTTTTCAACTTCTTCATTGCAAATAATATAATTTGTTTACCCTAAAAAAAAAAAAAATAATAAAAATAAGAGTGAGAGTGAGATCGTGAGCAGATTTATGCAATGTATTTACTTTGTAAATAAAATTACATTGCAAATTGAAATGAATTTATATGAATACATGTACGAACGAACGAACGAATGAATGAATGAATGAATGAATGAATGACTGAATGTATTTGCAACGCGGTGACAAGTATATTATATATTATATATTATATATATATATATATATATATATATGTATTTGTGTGTGTCCTTATGCCATTTGGGTATTTATTTTTTAATTAAATATGATTGCTTTTGTAAATCTCTTTCATTCATGCAGTTGGATGCAATATTATGTAATACGTTATATTATTTCATTTGTTGAATATTTGAAAATATTTTTTGTGTATTAAAAGAATTATAAGTTCACTTGATCTCTTGTTACACTTGAATAACATCATCATTGCCAGTAACACAACATGGTCAATGGTCAATTTTCAATTAATATGCAATCGTTGTTATTTTCCTTTCTTTTGGTTGCTATTCAAATGCTGTTGTTGTTGTTATTGATTCAATGTGATAAGCAAACATGAAAATGACAAATTACCTTTTCAAAAATATTTATCTTGTTATTTTTGTTATAGTTGTTGCTCTTGTTGTTGTACAAAAGCAATGCCAAGTAAGTAAATAATTAAATAAACAAAAGAAAGGACGAAACATGTATGAGTTTGTGAGAATGTATGTCTGCACGAGTATAAATAAATGTAAGGATTAATTAAGCTGCCACTGTTTGTGGTAAGTGCATCAATAACATATACAAATGCAACAAAAACTATTACAATATAACAATAATAATGTACGAGTTAAGAGTTGAGCTTAAGCAAATATTACTTAAATTAATATTGAACAATTTATTTTTGATTGTGTTAACATCTTATATATTTTGTAGAAATATTGGTGAGAGAGTATTCTCACTTTGATCATATGGATCAGATTTAGTCATGCGATTTACTCAGTTCACTGCTTTGATTTTGGAAAATTATGGAAACGATCAGCACTAAACTTTACACAAACTCTCCCTAGACTTTACTAGAGTTTTCCTGAAAATTTCATTAAATTTGGTCTATCGGTTTCAGAGTCCATAGAGAACAGACATACAGGAACACATGCATAGTGCCACCTTTATATATGTAGACAAATTGGTTGTTACTCTCCCCATATATGGCTTCTATAATAAATCATATTTTGTTAGGGCAATATATCAATATGTTGTATTTTTCAATGGATTTTTGTTTTTTGTTATGCAAAGAATGAGGTAAAAATATTCGAAAAATAATTATGGCCTTTGTGACAAGTTATCTCAGATTTGATTAGTCTATTGACTAAAAAACTACTTATCCAGTTTATTCCCTTCGGTATTGCCGAAAGGGTCCTTCATATGAAGGCATTATTTGTACATTCGAGCGACAAGCTTAATGTTTGCATTTTCAACAGAGAAGAATGAACAGTCCTCCATAGAAGTGATCATTCGCCTTACTGAAAGGGAAATACAAAGAGCGCATACATTTTACTTCACTGTGTTTCAAATCAAGGGTACTCATGAGCAAGGTATTCCCTATCTTCCATGACATCTAGACAGAAACCATAGTATGGATCCACAGCAAACACATATCTGTGCAAGAACGGCCTTAGCATCCATGGCTGGTTGCCAATTGGGTAAATGTTAAACAGCTTCTATGGCAGAAGTAGTAGTGACTAAATAGTAGTAATTCAGGATGGCATTCCCAACGTCACTCAGTCGATCTAGAACGCTTTTCAACAATAAAAAGCGTCTATTCGAAATTGCATGGAATAATTCTATCACCATGATAAAACATAGAAAAATACCCGACTTGATAAAATTGTCTAAAGAAGCTGGTGAATCCTCTGGGAGGATGCTCAAGAGAAGTATTTACCCTTAGCATCCAGCGCTTCCAAGTCTATTAAAAGTTTGCTTATAAGTGCTCCCGCTGCATCATATAGAACTGTCCGATAGAACCTGCAAATGGAAATAGTTGGTAATGGTGATACAAATGCTGTTTCAAATTTTGTTATAATAATGTGTCGTGTATTTACGGATTTACTTAGTAGAACATCGTCCGATAATCAGATATTCAGCTACAAAAAATCCATTCAATGTTAACACATGATGCTGTTCAAGATTTCAATTTAATGATGATAATGTCTCACATTCATTGCTTTACTTGTTCTGTTGACATTTAAAATTATTATTGTTTTTGTAATTTATTTAAACTTTACCAATAAAATGTTGATCCTTATGTCAAAAGTCCTTAAATTGTTTAATTGTAATTATTTTTCGTTTTTTTTTTTATTTTTGGCTTTCCAAATAAATGGGTTTTCTACAGAAAATCTTATACTCTTATTTTAAGTAAATGATATATAAACTTGAACCATAAAAATATAATATAAGCACAACAGGATAATTTAGTAAGTAAGAGAAATTGTTTTATTAATTGATTTGTGGGTGACACTGAAGTCATGTATTCTTAACAAGTTTTCAATTGTATCAAACAGCACGCAGTCATCCTAGTATGATGAAAGTAACCAGTTTAGAAGATGCTGACTGATGTCTGCTGACTGATGTTGATGTTGATGTTGATGTTGTTCCCTTTGCTCTTCATTACCTTATATCAACATTAGCGTTGATTCATCAAACTCACCTGTTGACCCCTTAAAGAAGACACACTCTATTTTCTTGTTTTGTTTTCTCTCATTTTTATTCAGTTCAGTCTAATGTTCTACTTTATCATGCGTTCATTTCTCCCTTTTTTATTATTATCTTTTCCTATTTTTTATTTTCTTCTCTCTCTATGATACACACACACACACACACACACACACACACACACACACACACACGATACACAGATAGAAACAAATACGACCGACAAACCTTGACAAATGATAGTTTTTTGTCTTCATAGCTTATATAGTGCAGAACTTCCTTCAACAGTATGAATTATGGTCTTTATATCTAAAAAAGCTTTAGAGCAACACTCATTGGCCAAAGGACAGACTTTATGTTATCCTGCGACGAATGCACGTCATTCATATTCCACAGAGAAACAGGGAGAGAGAGGGAAAGAGAGAGAGAGGAAGATATTGTACAATATATAGTAGAAGTGAAGGCTAACGTGTGAACAATTCATCACGTGCTGTCAGAGTCTCAGCGCCATATGAGCTCAACAAAAGGCTAACAATGCGGAAATCGGTCTAAAAATAATATAAGGAATATCGTCATAAAAAATACTTATAGTTATTTTTGTATATAGAGTGGAGACTGAGTGGAAACTGAGTTGGATGAGTTGTTGAGTTAATGTTTGTCATGAATGTCAGTATGAAAGGAAAACTCAACTATTTAGCTTTATCAGCATCAGCAGCGCCTAAAAGCAGACTAAAGTTTGTTAAGGAAAACTCAAAACAACAAAGAGACAGCATCTGGTTTAAAGGACATGCATTTTTAATAAATTTAAAGCTGCTGATCATCATTTTTTGTCATTTCAAATTAATTTACTGCAACAACAACAACAACATCAACAACAACATTGACAGCAATAACAATGAAGGACACACAAGGAACTTTGTTTTTTATATTGATATATATTATTGTTATTTAAATAAAAAAAGGACATGCATGACAAAATCAGTAGAAAAATTTTGAATTTTAAATAACAAAATCAATTTATTTGATTAAGAAAAATATTAGAAATTCATGAAACGTTCAAAATTTGCTGCATACATTTATAAGTTGAGGAGTACAAAGAAAACAGAAAGCAAAGGAAATACAAAATATGTTTAAATGTCATTGGCATCAACATGCATGAAGGCAAATATGCAAGATAAAATATTTTTTTTTTGCATATTATAAATACGATATCATCATCGTCATCATCATCATCATCATCAACGACGATGTTGTCATTTCTAGGACTTTTTCTTCTTGAATGGCATTTTCAAAATGATTGCTTTAAGGTACGTATGCCATATTTGGGGTGCTTTAATTTCTGTCTTTGTTTCCAAAATCCCAGCAATAAAATTATTGGCAACAAGCCAAAAGGGACACATAAGCTTAAAGGGTAAAGCATGCGAGTAAGGCATTCAAGCGAATGAGGATAGTCAAAATATGAGAAAAAAGACGCACTTTTTTGGGGCAACATTTTGGACACAAACAACAAGAATAAATAATTCATATGAATTCAAATACATTTAAAAAAAGAAAAAAAAAAGAATGTCAACTAAAAATAAACAAAAATCCTAAGGACAACTGTGAGTAGCTGCTGACATTGTCATTGTCCCTTTGATTTAGCCAACCGCAAATGAGTCTCCAAAATCACTTACTTACCTCAAAAAGTGAAAGTGAATGTGTGGTTTCAAGTGCGTACAAGTTGAGAAACAGTGAAAGTCACTTCACTCACTTTAATATTGCAACCTTTGTGTACTTCAACCAGCCTCGCGACATGATTTGAAAGTGAAATTGCACAAAAAAAAAAAAGAAAAAAAAGAAAAAAAAGAAAATAAGAAAAACTCTATTAAGGATGACATACTCGACATCTTGTTTTCTATAGGAGTTGTAGAAATTTTTTCTCACTTGTTGTGTTGTTTGTCTGCCATGAATTCACTCAAACGAAACTTAAAATCATTTTCATCTATTTTGTTACATTTTTCGCTTTTGAGAAGAATATTCTATGCAAAACTCTTGCAATACAACAGTAGCAGCAGCAGCAGAAGCATAAAACTGTCGTTTACTTACAACATTAAGCAGCGGCAAGCTACATAAATCCGTGAAGTGGCTGTGGAAGTTGTGTTCTGCCCCTCACTCACCTCTTTGCCTAGGAAGTTGAACTTACTTTGCTGCGGATGCCGCAAGTGCCTTTAATGTCGCACGTGCAACGGAAACCACAAACGATGAGCCAAACAACACAAGTCACAAGTAAGAGTATGAAGAGGCTGCCGCTAGTTGATTTGGTTGGTGGTGTCGTCATACCCAAATGCAAATCAACTGTGTGTGTGTAGGAGGACGATAATTGTGAGTATGACAGGATGTGCGCGGCAGGATATGAGCAATAAGTGCGCACATTGTTTGTTAGCATGAAAAGATCGTGGGATGCTACTCGTACTGTAGTTTTATATTTAAAAAAAAAAAGAAGAGCAAACTATTGTTGGATTCTTGTGTACGCTTTTGATTTTTTTTTCTTTTTTTCTTCAGATGCTTGTAACTGTTAAATCTGTTAAAGAATCTGGGTATGGTGTGGTGTCATGCAGTTAGGTGGTGTCGAAGGTTATATTGCTTTACATTAAGAGACTTGAAAATTGAAGTATAGCGGCCTGAATTGGCTTTTTAATTTGGGTCAAGTCATGTTTAATTACAAACGAACACTTAAAATGGTGATGATGATGATGATGATAAAGAAGATGGTGATGAAGGCAAAGACTAGAACACAGTCAAAAGCAAAGGAAAAGGCTAAGATAAAAGGTGAAGATAACGAAGTATAGTAGTGGGGCTGAGTATGAACAAGGAGGTGGAGTATTTGTTTTGTCAATAGCCAAAGCAACGTTTGAAGTCTTATTTTTGTTTGGATGCCTTAGCATCATTCTCCTCGGAAATGAAGTTGGTTGACTCTCAGTTAATTTCTTTATTTTGTTAGCTGCTTCAGACATTTTAAGATTCATAAAATTAGATGAAACAACTTTTGTTTGGTTTTCGTTTGTATTTTCTACTTCAGACCTTTAATGTGTCTCACTTTCCCTGTTTCTAATTTTTACTCTACCACATCTTCTTTGATTTTCCCCATAGCTACTTTAATTTTCATTCACTTTTCTCCACTCTTGTGTTGCCTTTAAGGCCACCATCTCCATCTCCACCGTTACTTCAATTTCAGTTTTTTGTTTCCTTCGTCAATTATTACACCTTCATCAACAGACTCTTACTTGTTCGCTTCTTTCAACTGAAGCTTCTCCTACCTTTGAACTATATCACTTATGCCGAGCAAGTTTTTAATTAATTTCTACCCAAAAAGAAAAGGAAGAGATGAAGAAAAAAATCTCTGTCACGTTGAGATTGGCTCACGTTTCGTGTATATCAGCAATGCTGTGCCCCAAGAATAAGAATAACAGAGTCTAATGACAGTGTCTGGCCACAAGAACGAGCACTTTTGACTTTGTAAGCCACCACCATGAGAAAAGATGCCGTTAAGTACAAGTCTGCCGTGCGGAACGATGCGATGCGATGCGATGGCTTGCTGCCTCCTTTGGAAGACACTGTTAATAGTAGTAACAAACAAAAACACAAAACTTTACGCTATTTTGCTGCTCGTATGCGGCCAAGTAATTGGCTCACGTTTGTACAATAACGGAAAATTGCAGACATGCGTCTGTCGATTGGCCCAGGTACAGAGACAGAAAGAATGGATGAGTTGCTCCAGCAAGGGACACACATACACAGCTTGTCATTGTCTGAGGTGAAATATTTAAGCGCGCGATTCGCTTGATGTAAACTACTGCAGTTCTTTGATGTTGTTACTTGCTTCCTTGGTTGATTTTATTTGTGGCTCATGGTCCTTAAGTCATTGCTTTTGGTTGCGGTTGCTTGTCAATTAGGCATTGTTCCCCTTCCTTTCTAATGTGTTTTATATCGAAAATAAGAAGAAATAAAAGAAATTTATTTCTGAACAAAAGAATAATAAATTTAAAATATTTTCTCCATTTCTCCATTTTTAATTTTATTTAATGTGATTAAAATAGATGAGAGAAAGTAGAGAAATGTAATACAAACCAATATTTCTTAAAATGCGACAAAAACTGAAATGAAACAAAATGAAATAAAGTTAAATGTAACAAAAATCAGAAAAATAGTACAAAGTTGCAGCAACATTGCGGTGAATGCTGCTTATGTTGTTTTTGTAAGAATAGTTCCACTTGAATGCAAAATCGTTTACTCATGTTTTTCTTTTTTTGTTTTTTTAGAATTTTGGTTGCAGTAGAAAAACTTGAAAGAAACATGATGGTGGTGATGATGCTGGTGGCAATGATGAAGAATGAAGTTGAATATGGGGTACAGAAAACAGATGAAATGAGATGACAAAAAGTATGAGGAAGGGTGAAAAATTTACAACTATGAAATAGAGACTAGAAAGGTCCCGAAATGGAAAAAGTTCAAAGAAGAAGCAACGGAAAGGAAGGAAAGGAAAGGAAAGGAAAGTAGCAAGGACGTAGAAGGAAAGAAAGGAAAAGGCATGAAGGCAAGAAAATCATATACTCGTATGTAGTTAAAATTTGTGAAGCAATGATGCGTGGCTCGTTCGACAGAAATATTGTTTCTACACAGCCATAGATACACATACATACACACACACATGCACATGCACACACACATATATATATATAAGTATATATATATATACATGCATTTGTATGTAGAGAAAAGGAAACGTATGTATATATTTTGAATTATAAAAAAGAGAATTCTCTATAAAATAAAATATATTTTTTTGCATGAACACATTGCTGCTATGTAATTCTTTGGCATGAAACTATTTTGCCCTTTACTTCCCTTCTTCTTGGCATTGTTTTTTTTTGGTTGTTGTTGGTGAACCTTGCAATTCCTCTTCTTCAGCCTCATTGAGTTTTATACACAAACAATAAAACAAACAAACACACAGCACAGAGATGGTTGTACAAATGGCGCGCGTTGTCAAGGCCAGCGGCACAGGGTCCTGACCCCCACTCATACCCATTATCTTCTTTTCTGTTCATCTCACATCCTTTTTTGTGACTTTCACTTCAATTTGCCCAAGTTTAAAAGCAAAAACAAGAAAAAAACAAAGAAAAAAAATCTGAATCTGAATCTGTGCCATGTGAATGACATCAGCGTTTGTATCAAAATTTTTAACAGCAGGCAACAAGCAAGAAATGGTGCAGCAATATTCTGCTGTAGGATCTTTCAATGTGTGCTGCCTGTAAATGCTTTTATGGCAACTCAATGCGGTGTAGAAATTAAATTAAAATATAAAGTTTTTTCTCTTAATTTTCTCCTTTATTTTATTTTCGGTTTTAAAGCTTTTAAAGGGAGAAATGTTAACAAGAAACATGCAATCCCATTTTAAGACTTAGTTTGGTTTATTGAAAGGTGATGGTCCTTTAGTTTGGTTTCTAGTCCACATTCTCCACACATTTCATGTTCTACTGAGATTGACGTTTTAATTATTCGACGACGACAACTACTTCTACTTCGACGATGTTGTAGTCTCACCACATAAAAGTTACCCATATATTCTTAGTCCTTTCTCTCATACAACTCAATTTCATTCATTCCCATGTTGTATGTATGTATTTTTTTTATTATTGGTCTATCTGGTGTATCTGTGTTTAGCTCAGTCGATGGTCAGTTGTGGCTGAAGTAGTCACATCTGTGTTTAAGCACACATCTCATTGTCGTTGTCGTTTTCGCTTATTGTTGTTGTTTTTATCTTGTTGTGTGTGATGCTTCTTCATTTTATTGTTTTTGTTTTTGTTTTTGTTTCTGTTATTGTTAGTTTTGATTTTATTATTGTCATTTTGTTGGTTTTTGTCATTGTCTCTTCCATAGAACCCACTGTCAATGCACTTCTACTCGCCTGCCTGCATGCCTTCCTTCCTGCCTACATATTTAGCAATCACCCCACATGGCGTAAACGTGTTTTGCATGCAGTTTTATGCACAAATGCTTTTGTTGTTTTTAATCTTATTATTGTTTACCTGTTTTCTTGTTATTGTTGTTGTTGTTGATGTTGTTGCTATTATTGCTTTTGTTATTGTTATCTGCATCTACTACTTGGCTATTGTCATTTTATACCATTTTCTCTCTGTTGATCACTTTCTTCCTTCCCCTCTCTGTAACCATTTACTACTAAATCGCGTTTTATTCTATGCTGCGCATACTAAAAACAAACAACGATATTCAAGTGAACAAAACATAGAAAAAAAAATAAAAAAAAAAAATAAAGAAAACATTTGAGAAAATCTCAAAAAATACATTCAAATTTAAGGATACAAATAGAAAGAATAGCATTTTTTTTTCTAAACCTTGCAATTGGTTTTTATTGTACAATACGAGTTTATGTTGCTCAGCTCAAGTTCTTTAGTATTCTATATCGCACAATCCACAGGGAAACTATTTAATGTGGTTTTTTAAATTTTTCTATTTATTTTTGTTGTTGTGATTTTCTATGAAAATCTTCTTTATGTGTGTCTTTTGAGTAATAAATTGTACACAAATTGTTATGGAATTTACAATTTAACTTCAATTGCTGTACATGATAATATTACATTGTCCATGTCCTTGTTCAAGTTCTTGTTATTCTTTACTTTTATCAATTAAATGCAAGTAAATGGCAAATGGCAAATGCAAGTAAAGTAACCAAGCAACATCTCAAGTAATACGATGATGATAACATGAATCTAAATATAAATATAAATAAATGCAAGTATAAGTATCTCTGTGAGTGTATGTTTTGTGTATGTGTGAACTGAAACCGAAGTCAAGCCGTCGCCAGTGACGATGATGCTAAAGCTGACGACATGCGAACAGCCGCAACACAAATTTGTCTGACCCACTGACTTGGTGACTGAGTTCGTACGTTTCACGAAAACACAAACGAAAAAAAAAGCAACCAAAGCAAAGAATATAAGAACAACAACAACAAAAACAGAGACAACAACATTAACAAAACCATAGAAGAACGCATCCTGGGCACAATGTTGCGTGAAAGCGCGAATACAAACGAGCGAATTCTGTTTAGGCTTCGTTTAATACAACATTTCAACTTCGTCGACAATTCCCGATTGCATCATATCTCAGAGCGAAAGAGAGAGAGAGAGAGAGAGAGAGAGAGAGAGCTTAAATGTTGCTAGCAGCATTGAGTGAGCATGAGAAATATTGTGGAAAAGAGCATAACAAGTGAGCGAAAGCTTTCGAATATTTTCGGAGTTCCTTTCTGTGTACCGCATCATTTTTATGTTGATGTAGGTTAAGTAATGTTGCACAACTAACAACTAAACAACACACACACACAGACACACTCAACATGTTGCTTAATAAAAAGTGAAATGTTGACAAAAACATTTTAATGAATTATTATATGATATTCTTTCTAATTTGTCTTTAATATTTTATGATAATTTTTTGTTGATAATTTTACATTTTCATATACTTTTTGTTTTAGCATCTATTTTACCCTTTACTCTTTATACCCTTTTATTTTTAATCCTTGCCATATTTAAAATTAATGCAACCTCATATGATTTTTTATTTGTATTTTATCCTTGTTTTATATTATACGAGTATAAGAAAAATCTCAACTCATCTATTTTAATTTTAATTTTTCGTGTCAAAAAATAAAAATGAAAGAAGAAAAACTTTTTATTTTCGTAATTTTGCTGCATGAACGTCAAACTTAAACTTAATGAAGTGAAAGTCCATGCAACTTGCACACCCATGTGTGTTTGTATTTTAATGTATCCATGTGTCCGTGTGTCCTTGTGCATGTGAATGTGTGTTTTGTATTCTCAGGATGTGAGTTTTGCCGCTGCTACAATGCTTACTTCCGGTTTGGTTCAACATTTTCCGTGTCCATGTTGGTCAAATAAAGTAAAATTTTTTACTAAAAATTAGTTTTCGAAAAATGTTCCATGATGATTGTGTTTGTCTTATATTGTGTATGTGTGTGTGTGTGTGTGTTTATGCATGTGTCAGTATCATCTGTGTGCATAGGGGAAGGGTTATCTCTGCATATGTAATGCGTGAATGTGCATTTGTATGTGTGCTTGTCTGCTTGTTAAACGAAACGTAAGTTCACAAGCATACGATAAGAGAAACTAACAACAACATCAGGTGTCCAGTTCATTGCTTAGGTTATAACTCTTCTCTACTAAGTAATGATTTATAAAAACAAAATGCATACAAAATGAATACTGTAACAATAACAACAAGAAGGATAAGAAAGTTTGATAAAATGTTGTAGTTATTGTTTTTCATGTTGAAATTACTTTTTATTGAATTTTTTAGTAAATTTATTTCAATGTTAAATTTAAAGACAAAGCAACAACAACTTAAAGTGTTTTTTTAAATTTTATTTTAAGGATTCAATACTTGAAGGTTTTTCTTTTTTTCCCATGTGTATATGTATGTGTTTATGAGTGTAGTATGTGTGTGTGTGTGTGTGTGTTTGTGTGTGTGTGGTGTAGAGGATTCCTTTGAGATTGTGACGAATTGCTTGCTATAAATGTAGACAAGATTTAAGTATTTTATTTTATTTTTTAATGCATGATGAAGAAGAAAGAGTAAAGAAGAGAAGGGAGTGATAAGTAACTTTATATCTTGAAGAGTTTTTATAATAAAATAAAAATATTTTTATTTCTATTTGGAATGCTAAGACAACAGACAGCAAATTTGTCTTATCATTGCTCGAAGAAAGATGTGTGAGTAATTCAGGTCAACTTGATATCAAGCTAAATTTTCTGTTTCTGCAAATGAAGTATCTTAAATGGGCGTGTGAATATGCACAAAGGATTTTGCTTTATGTTATCGCCTATAAATCGATATTTGCATTGCTTGATGTATTCCCTACTTCTTGGTAAAGTAAAGTAAAGAAAAGGATCAGAGTTAGCTAAGCTTATTAAGTCAATAAGAAATCCACACACACACACACATATTTAGTACAATAAGTTATAGCCAAGCAAAGAACATTTTTAAGAGGGTCAACATCAAACAAGTGTATGAAATACAGCTGTGTTCTTCTCCCTTTATGAACTATTAACATTTTATGCTACTATTTGAGAGTACAGCTTAATGTACTTAAGCTTGGAAAGATACAAAGTCTAATGTCTGTTTGGCCACACAGAGAAGAGGAATTGTAAAAGAAATATGTATAATAATAAGCCTAAAATTCAACTTGTCTAAGACACCCTTAATACTCTAAGTGTCGACAGTCATAATTTCTTTTTGGTAATGGAGAGGTAAAGGGCAGCATTAGTCTCGGTACTGTTGGTGATATACATTGGTGGGTGGGTGGATGGGTGCTATTTTTGGCCACCGTGGCAGTAGCAGCTGCTACCATATCTGCAATGCCATGTCGTCCTGCCTCCTTGTTTCATAGTCATCTCTACTCCACTGAGTACAATATTATTTAATCAAGCGTAGAAATTGAATAGACTCTTGAAGTAAAAACTTTTCAGCCGCAAGCACTTAACCCACAGATTCAAAATACGTCAAACAAGCATATGCTTTGGTGAATGGAGATGAGGTGAGGTGTGTAAGGCTACAATGTAATATGGGTCTGAAGACGTCATGGCCATTGAGTATAGTAAATGATGATGATGTTGGTAGTAAAGATGAAGATGAAAATGATGTTGAAGAAAAACGTTTTTGTTATATTTTCCTTACCTAAATTCCTGGTATTCCTAAATATGTTCTTTCTAACTAGGTAGTATAGAAGTGTAGAAGTCAACATTATTTCACAGTACATTACATGACGTGTTGTCAGAGCAGTAGCAGTTTATTCTTTATCAAGACAAAATGATAAGGGATTATTGGACAGCAGTAGCAGCAGCAGCAGAAGGGAGCAGCAGAAGGGAGCAGCATCAGCATCAGACAGGTTTCTTTTCAGATTGGAGTAGTTTATATCAACAGAGATATTTTGATGAAAACAATAATCAGTGGAGTAGATTTGAAGGATGCAGGAAAGTTAATAGACAACTGATTCTTTTAAATATTTAATTTGCATTTAATAAGCCAAGATTTGGACCAATAAAGTTCACATATCCTGGGTATATTCTCTCTGTTACAGTTTGAAAACAAGAACAAAAGGACACAGTTTGAGTATCAGAAAATATGCTTTAAGGGGTTGTTTGAATAACCCAAATCTCAGGAATAGGGACACATAACGGGATCAAAACTATTCTATGTTCAAGCCATGAACCAACCATACACATTCACAAAATTTCAAAGCAATCAGATAAACGGTAAGGCAGCGCATAACATACAAACAAACAAAACACAATTTTTTATATATATTTGAGTAGAAAATTAAAGGAGAATAGTCAAATAAAACTCAAAATTACCCGTCTATCTGTCGTTAACAGATTTCTTATTTACAAATTGGTAAAAAATTAAACATTAAACATATAATATTAAAGAAGAATCTATCTAGAATATATTGTAGTAGTGTCCAAAATACCTAACTTTATTTTTGCTGATGCTTCCTTTTAGTTACCTTTACCTTTACATTTACCTTTATCCTTATTCATTGCTTCCACATTTCACCTTTTTTGTGTTTTTTTTTTTCTTTAAAGCCTCTGTGTTCATAAATTCACACTCACCCTTTCAACAAAAGATTACACGACGCCTTTTTTGAATGGCAAAAAAAAAAAAAAAGTATAAAAAATAAAATCCCAAATCTTTATGCTTCTAATTCTTGGTCTTGTTGCTGCTGTGTGTTTGTTGTTGTTGTTGTCGTCGACCACATAAACATTAGCCAAATTTACTACTTCATTTGGTTGCCCTTCCTTTAATTCATGTTGGTGCAGAAAAAAAAAGAGAAAAAAAAGAAAAGAGTGTGGCAAGAACCCATTTCAGTTGAAGCAAACTTGAAAGATTTGCAGACATTTTCATTTTCTCTTTTTTTTATGATTAATAAAGGTAGAGTGAGAGAGAGAGGGAGAGAGGGGAAGGAGGTGGGTAGGTAGGCATTTAGGGTGTGTCAAACTGTTTTAACCATTTACGCTTCAAGTGTAAAACACCACAATGAGGCAACAACTGCTGCTGTTGCTACTGCTGCTGCTGCTATTGATGCCTCAAATCGTTCATCAATAAGTTATCAGTTTTGGTTTATTGCTTTATATGGACAGCTTCTTCTTCAGACTGATGGTCCTTTTATATGTGGCAGTCTTACCCAAAACTGTTGGGTTAACCGGCAATTGTTGGTTAGTGAAGCATGCAGCAAAACTTGCGCTGGCGTGTGCCATATTTGTGGAGAGGTCATAATCATCATGATCACAAGCAGCATGTGGTGTATCTTCTCTTGTTGTTGTTATGTTTATTTGTTGTTGCTCATTTATTGCTGATGATACTGCTGTTGTTACTACTACTGGGCATTATTAAATATTGTATATGAATTCGATTGTGGTTTCATTGTGGTTTTGGCGGTCATTCGGTTGGCTGCTTTTAAGTCCTTTGCTTGATTTGAGCATGATGACCTGATGTCTGTTTGTCTGCTCATTATTATCATCATCACCATCATTATCAACATTTTGATGGTTACATGTTGTAAAACATAAATATCATTTCTCTCTCTATCAAAAGTAGATAAGTTGATGCCTTTGTGTGTTGTCTGTGTGTTTCGCTATCAATAATATTATTCATACGTCATGCATGCTTTGATATCTTTTTATGTGTGCTTGGTGAGTCTGTGTATGCGTATCTTTGTAAATGTCTGTGTTAATCTGCATTATGCTTGTTATCTGTACAACAGATCATTGCCTGTTATATGTTACTTACTACTCTCTTTGGAAGTATATAGTATGTAGTAGTATGTATGTGCAAGCATCATTACCGCAGACAATGCGCAATTGGTCTGTCATGTAATTGGACACTTGTGGCCATTTCTGTTTGTGACTTTTTTTTGTTTTTTTTTTTTTTGCTATTCTCTCTATTTTCCTTTAACGCCACTTTAAGTGAAGTGTGTTCTCATTAAAATTTTATTTCTTGTAAGCATCTACCACACACCTATCTACCTATATCAAAATCGACATGTTCAATGAATTCACTCCTTCTCCACTCCACTCCACTTCCACTTCCACTTCATCACCATCTCTATTTAGTACCTTACTTTAGTTCTTTGCTCAGAGCCAACTTACAATCAAGATTTGCCTGCTCTTAACTTCGATTTCTTTCTTTTTGTAGCATTTGTTCGATTTCCTGTTTCCCGTGACCCCGGGCCGGACTCGCTGCTACTCTTCTGTGCCACACAATCATTTGCAATGTGATTTCCTACATTGATTTATGACTTTGACCGCATTTTTTCTGTCTTTCTGTGTGCATGCGAGAATTTTTATACGCCAAATTTCGCTCTTTCTCTTGTACTACACCATTTTTTTTGCTTTCATTGCGTTTCTTTTTTAATCCTTTTTTGCTTATTTTATTTTCTATATTTTGCATTTGATTCATTCAAGGCATGGTGGCGTGTGCGCGCTGCGCTGATTGCCAAAAGTCAGTACATTAAAGTTGAGGAGAGAATATTCGTATTTTTGTGGGAAATTCATTTGTAATATTTTTTTATCCTTCCATGTGCTTTTATTTTTCAATTTCTCTAAAGAAGAAGGAAGGAAGGACACACAAGGACAAACGTGTGCAGCAGGACGATTAGCATTTGAATCTATGTACAATTGTTAAGGCTTGATGAGAAGGGGGTTTTGTAGACTTAGAGAACAAAAAAGAAAAAAAAAAAAAGCTAACTAAAACCAACTGGAATCCAATTTGCAAAACTGTCATTAACAATTGCGTCGCTTTACCATTCCAAGGCATGCTGGGTGTCCTGTGAGTGAAGGAGAGTTGTGACGAGTTGAGTCAACAATTTGCGACCCATTCACTTGATATTACTATTACTAGGAGACTATGAGTGTAGTGAACGAGTGAACGAGTGAGTCAGTGAGTGAGTGAGAGTGCGGCGCGCTAATGATTTGGCATTTACGCTTGAACATTAGACAAATGATGAGGATCTAAAGTGAGTAGTGGAAGAAGGATACTAAATTAAATGCGCTGTGATGCGATGCGATGTGGTGCGGTGCTCTGAGTTGAGGTGCTCTTGATAAATTCTATTGCTGTTGAGTATGAAGAGTCCGGGGTAGCAAGCATCAACTTCAAGTTACTGTGTCCTGGAGAGTGTAGGCAGCTGAAAGCAATGATGCCGTAAACTAAACTAACAAACTATTTTGACAATTAAGCGCAAATATTTGTGAAACGTTCTTGAAGCAAATGAAATTTCGCTCTTTCTCTTGACGCGTTGTTCTGTTGTTTCTTTGTTTGTTTGTTTGCCGTTGTAATTTTTTTCATGCTGAGATACAAAGTGCAAGAATAAAATGAAAAAGTAATAGAAAGAGTACTGTAAGTGAGTGAGTGAGTGAGTATCTGTATGAGTGAGAAGATAGTTAAATGGAAACTCAGTTAACGCTGTGAGGTCTACTACTATAAAAAAAATACCCATGCTGCGCTGCAGTTTGATTGAGGAAAAGTTGTTGCGTGTCCAATTTGTTAAAGCCCTTTAGCAACAACAGCTAAAAGTAACGTGTTTGGTTTGTTTTGTCTAAAAACAAACAAAAAAATTAACAAAAAAATTACGAAAAAAGGTAGAGAAGTGTAAATTTTGTTATTGCAATGCAAGGATTTGCCATTTTTTTACGCAGTTTTATATACAAATTTTTGGAAACGAGCTCAATGAATGTGGAGGGCACTTCAGGGAAGAGAGCCATGACTAGTTCCATCATTTACAAGAGTAAGGAAGAAGCTTGTAAAGTGTGAAGTGTAATGATCAGAAAGAAAGAAAGTGATAGAATGAATGATGGAGTGTTGAGCAAAGAGCCTGAGTGAGATACTGAACCTGGAACCCTGAAGTGACAAATTGAAGTGGGAGTGCCATTAGATATCTATAGACATATGGCAGGATAACCATAGAGATAGAGGGACAGTCAGAGACAATTAGATAAAGGAAGTGATGACAGCAGTTGCCCAGTATGTTGTAGATTTGCCTTTGCCTACGTCGATTTCATGTGTCTGACTCAAATTGTTACTGTAAGCGCTGTCAGTCAGTATGGGTAGCAAGTACTTTTGCCATTTTTTTGGTTGTTTTTGTGTTCATTCTGGTGTTGCTGGCTCGTTCACTGCGTTTCTTTTAATTTTTTGTTTTGACTTGTTTGCATTTGTGTATTTTTTTTTTTTTTTATTTCCTGCTGTTGATGACGCTCACAATAACGCGTTTTATATACCCTGTAGTTGTCCATATTCCATGTCCTTCTCTCTGTTACGCTTAACGGTAATACAAATTGAAATTTAATTAATTGAAAGCTGATGTTCTTGTATCGCTATGTTTTTTTTTTTTGTTTGTTGGCCTTGTTGTACAGCAGTTCCGGTTGAGTCCCAGCATGTGGCAGGCTTCAAAGGCGGCCTGCCGACTCAGAGTGATGAGGTCGACTGAGTTTGTTTTTTTTTTTTTTTTGGGACTTTGATGCTTAAAAAATTGTTTGTTTTTTCATATAGATTTATTTTGTTCAAGTGAAATATTTCTTACTCACTTCCATACAGAATGGCGTCACTTTGATGTACTATGACGAAGCACCAAAATTTATATATTGAATTTGATATTTTTTTATTGTTTCTTTGATTGGTTAAATTTGTTGTTTAAAGCATTTGTAGATTCTTTAAAGTCTTTAATCTTAAATTGAATGAGTTTATTGTATCCTTTATATTCATCATTTTAAATTCAATACTAAACAATGTGTGTAATCAAAGATTCTTTTGACTTGCAGATGATGGCAAGTGAATTTTGTTGTTCTCGCCCACTTTCGATGGCATCAAGGATAGCTTACAACGCGATTCATTGGCGATTAAGCAGGCAGCGGATTGTTAAAGGAGAAGATGAAGAGGGAGAGCATAAAAGATCGAATGATATAGAGAAATGGTTGGTTGAAAATGTAAGGATTGTGTTTGTTGGTTGGTTGTGGGTGTGTGACAAAATAGTTTTGCCTGTCACATAAATCGGATCAATAAATGATGATATTATGCTACCGCAGGGACACATTTAAAACACCCACACACACCCCTATATAATACGTACATATGTATATGTATATAAAGAGAATAACGATACCAAAAGTAAACGACAACGACAACAAATAGGGTTAGTTGCAGGCAAGGAACATCAACACCAAAGCCAGCAGCAGCAACATGAGCTTCGTATATTTGTCTGGTGACCGCATGCTCATCAGTGTCGTTTGCTATATGAATGTGGCATATCTATCTGGTTATATATGTATGTGTGTGTGTGTGTGTGTGTGTGTGTGTGTGGGTTGTCTATCTCCTGCCAAAGTCAATTCGTAGGTGGCAACACATTAAGATAAACGCGTACACGCCCACACCACATCACATCACATCACACCATCTCATCATTTCATTATTCTTCTCCTGACTCTTCTGTTCACATCTTTATACTCTTCACGGGAGTGAATAGTATTATAAGTTTGTCATGAAGTTTGTAACACACAGAAGGAGACATCGGAGACCCCATAAAGTGTACATATTCTGATTAGCGTGACGAGACAAGTTGATCTAGCCATGTCCGTCTGTCTTTCTTTATGTATGCAAACTAGTCCCTTAGTTTTTGAGCTAGAGAGCTGAAATTGCACGGAGCTTTCTTTTTACCATACGCAGTACATTTATCGGAATCAGCCGAATCGTACTACTAGGGGGCACCCCCCAAACAAACCGGGATCCAATTTGAAAAACTTTTTTGTTTTTTATACTATGGAACTAAAATTGGGACACTATAAGCGTCTGACCCGTATCCACAAACCTTCCGACTCTCGGACTACTAGAATTGGCATGAAGAGTATTACAACTTCGGCATAGCCAAAGTTAGTCTCTTTTTATATTTTTTTTCATATCATATCATTTCGTTTAGTTTCCATTCATTACTACAACTTGCCACGAGCTGCTTTGAAGCATTTATGCGAAAGACAAACAACAGCAGCAGCAGCAGCAGCAGTGGCATCACCATCAGCAACATCACTACCACTTGGTGGTGCTCATTCATTCGCCCATTTTCAGTATTTCAGTGTTTATATTACTTTGAGCATGTACGAGTATCTGTGTGGGTATCTCTCCCGATATTTAACTAGTAGAACATGTATTGTATCTAGTGAGTGTTGAAAGCGCTTTCACTTTCGCGTATAATCACTAGTAGACTATGCCGCGACTGACTGACTGCCTGCCTGTCTTCTATGTTGTGTTATACTAGTTGGTAGTGGCTGCGATTGAAGCTCAACGTGGTTTTGCTTTAGTTATACTTACGAGTGAGTATGTGACTAAGTATCTATCTCTCCACAAACAACACCACAACAAGTACGTTAGGTTCTAACCATGATAATATTTAACTTTGCGACAATGTCAACAAGCAACAACAGCAACAACAGCAGCAGCAGCAGCAGTAACAAAAACAAAACTAAAATCTAAAATGGGAGACTTTTTTCTTTCATACATACAATATACTCGTACAATATAAAGATAACCACTTTGTGATTTTGTTTAGCATGGATGAGTATGGATGGAATTTTTGCCTTAAGTTAAACTATTTCCTTTGTCGAGTTCATTGAAATTATATTATCTCTATACTTCTTTCACTTTTCTAGACTGCCACATGTATCTACTGAGATTCATGCTTAAATTTGTTGCTCTTGAACGTGCTTCAAGCATTAAATGGGAACAGGGTAAGTAATATAACACAAGCCTAACCTTAGTTTTACTTATGCATGCAACACACCCTGTATAGTAGTAGCAGTAGTAGTAGTAGTAGTAGTCGTAGTAAGAACTGCTGCCAATAAACAAAAGCAAGTGGATTATTTTACGCTTGAAATTTAGTGTCTTTTCGATAGTGTGTACACGACGCCCAACTTCATGATGCAGCAATTTGTTACAGTTAATGGGCTGCGAAGCAGTAGCAGTAGTAGCAGCAGCATCACTAGTAACAGTTGTAGTAGTAGTAGTAGTAGCAACGAGAAAGTATCTTTGTACCTCAGTAAAGCACTAATGGCCATACCGAGGAGAAATCATTGAAATACGAAGATGTGAGTGAATTGTCATTCTCTGACATAATGATAAACCCTAAAACGTTTAGTGTTGAACGTGCAATGCGCTCATGCGATCGTTTGATGGGGCAGCAGATACTCTAGTATCTCTCTGCGTGTGTATGTGTGTGTTTCTATGTGTTTGTGGCACATACGCACGTCTAACGGCAAAGGAATGTGACACAGTCCTACCCCTTTTCTGCTTAAGCTTGATGTCGAAGAGGATATTAAGCCACAGGAGTCAATAATTATAGCCTTGACAGCATAATAAACGATGTTTGCGTATCTTCATCTGTGTCTCCTTGTATACGAGTATATAAATATATATATAAATGTATATCTGAGTATATATATGTGTGTGCGTGTGTAGTGTTAAATAGTATCCAGCTATACGTAGTAGTGTTTGTGGCATACAATGGCATTTTGATTGCATCCAATGTGGCTGAGTTAAAGTTTTCTATTCTCAAATGCTTTAAAATTGCAAAAAGATACAAATTTGTTTACCATATAGAGGCGTATCTTTTGTCTAGAGAGAATGATATGCCACAATGTTATATAGCAGCAACAATGGTAACAAAATAGAAAATATCACATAATTTTTATAATGTAATGAGCAACATCAAAAATAATGCGCCATAACCAAATGTCAATAAAAACCGGTTAACATTGCCAACTTGGTGATGAAGAGCGACAAATGAAGAAGACAACTGAACAAAGGATTTGATGGTGGTGGGGGTGTCTGATAGAATTGTATGTGCCAAAGCATGACGCTGCATGCCAACGACATTTATGCACAACATTATCATCATTATGCGGCACAGAACGGCAGCCGCATGTGGCAGCAACAAACGAAACAAAAACAAAAAAAAAAGAGCAAAAACATTGAAGGCAAATAGAGAATATGAAAATAGCAACACCAAAAAAGGTTAAATCTATGATAAAAATTGGTCAAATTGTCATTGCCATCGTTGTCGTTGTTGTTGTTGCTGTTGCTCTTGCCACAGCTGCTTCCGCATACGAGTGATTTCTATCTTCCTTCCTTCGTTTGTTCAACAATCAAACAAAATCTTCTCATTCACCCATCTGCCACCCACACCGACAGTCTGTGACTCATTGTCCGAACAAATGATGTGGAAATGTAAAATAGATTTGAAGCGTATGCCTGACAAGGCACAAGAATGTGAAACGACAAAGAAATTGTCCTTTGTATCGGCATCTCAGGGTTTGTGTAGAAGTTTGAGCTTGGTTCTGAAGAGGGCGGGCAACAGGAGGATAAGCAACAGCATCAGCATCAGTAACAACAACAGCAACAATGCCGCCGACAACAACGAAAAAAATTACACAAAAAAAAAAAAAAAATAAAAAGAAATAATAATGACAGGAATATCAAATGTCCTTCTTTGCAACTCAAGTGCGCGAGTGGCAACAGCAACAACAATAGAAATAAGAAGAAAAAAAGTCAGTTAAGGATATAAAAAGAGAAAGAAAAACTTAAATATACAAATATAACAAAGTAAGTGCGGATTTGAAGGTATGAGAAACTCCTCACCTAGCAAGTGGCATAAGATGAAGGATACTTATGGGTTTCTTGTATTAACATCCAGAGAAAGTCCATAACGATCAGGACATGGATACTCAGCAAATAGTATCCAACTTGTTCAGTGTATAACAGACAATATGATGTATTGTTATCAGCGGCAAAAGTCACTTTGGACTCTATAGACTTACATCCATTACAGTTTCAAGCTTCTTTGGATCATTGAGTATCATTCATCACGTAGAAGACGGAAAGTTTTCATCATAATCATCATAATCAAAGGCTTGGTAAATGCGTGAATTACTGAAGGATCAACAGCAATCAATTGAATCATTAATATTTAGCAGAGGGTACCACAGGGTGTCGACATTTTATTGTGATGGATATTTATGATAAATTAATGCTGAGTGAAATTCATCGAGGGCTGAGTGAAAAGATGCAACTAGGATACATAATTTCCGACAATGTTAAACAGTTTGCATCATCAGTACATCTGTACACTTTACAAATATAAAATGATAAGGAATATGAGAAGCTTAACATACTTAGTAGGTCATTGGATAAAGAGTCAAACAGATTTTGAATCAATTTTTTATACTCTTCACGCAGTGAATAGTATTATAAGTTTGTCATGAAGTTTGTAACACAAAGACGGAGGCGTTAGAGACTCCACAAAATATATATATTCTTGATCAGCGCGACGAGACGAGTTGATCTAGCCATGTCCGTTTGTCCGTCTGTCTGTCCGTCCGTCTGTATGTATGTAAACTAGTTTTTGAGCTAAAGAACAGAAATTCTGCATGAAACTTTCTTTTTACCATACGCAGTATAGTTGTCGGAAACAGCCGAATCGGACCACTAGGGTGGGTACCCCCCATACAAACCGGGATCCAAATGAAAGTTCTTATTAGGAAAACTTTTTTGTTTTTTGTACTATGGAACTGAAATTTTGAAACTATAAGCGTCTAACTCACATCCACTAACCTTCTAAATTTCAGACTACTGGAAGGGGCATGAAGAGTATTACAACTTCGGCATAGCCAAAGTTAGTCCTTATTTGTAAAATAGTTTTTATCAATTTTTGTCATGCCTATGCTTTGTTCTTGTTGTTGAGAATTTTCTATATGATGAAGATAATGTATAGTAATGAATGATGTCTTCTAACTTCTTCTGATGTTAAAACATCCATTGACTTATGCTTCTTTCTTTCGTCTAAGTAGCTAAGATGCTGTTCTGCATGTCAAGCATCATCATATCCCTTTGTTCTTACACTTCATCTCAAAAGAAAATGCTAATTTCATTAACCTTTTTTTTCTTCTTTATTTTTGGTTATCCTCCTTGGTTTTACTCTTTTTGTTGTTGTTGTTGTTGTAATATCCTTACAGGACATTAATGTTGGTATCTTTGGTATTTCATTTGGGGGTTTTTTGTTACGGTTCATGCGACGACAAACGTTGCATTTTTATATTTATTTATCCTTTCTTTTCTTCCGTTGGTGTGGTTGATTTCTTATTTGGTCGGTCGCTCAACTTGAAACTTAATGTCCTTTTAGGCAGACGACGACTGAACCCACAGACCATTTTTTTCTTTAATACAAAACATTATTTCAATTTTATGCTCATGTTTTTTGTACTTAAAATAATTTTGGTTTGCTTTTGCTTTCAAAGTCATTAATGACAGTCGACGACTATGACGTCGCAGTCATTGTCAGGACAACGACCAACTAGTGTACTTTGTTCTGAACATTTTCATTCTCATCTCATCTTGGAGGCACACACACACACACAAATGGCTTAATATAATGTCATTTTGACAGCTTCATTATTAACATGGAATGTTAAACGATTAAATTTTATCAGCATTCATTCAAGTACAAATAGAGAGTAGTAATATGCAACCGAACAAGTCAAAGATTGCTGCAGTAAATGGTTGCAATCACAATCATAATTGTGGCAATAACAAAACGATGAACAAATTAAGTGAATTTTCAAAAGGCACAAAAAAAAAAGGCCATGAACAAAAGACAAAAGAGAAGGAATGGAAGGAGAGAATAAAAGGCCAAGAAGAAAAAAAAAAAAAAAAGAAAAAAAAGTAAAATAGACTTTGAGTCAAATAAAATTTAATAGGTTTCTGTATGTAGGAGTAGAGTCGTCGCTTTCATTGGTGATGGTTGTGGTGGTGTCTCTATTGAGGTAACGAGATTGCAGCAATTATATTTTTTAATTGATGAAAATGGTTATTGGAGCATAGAGAGAAAGAAATCACTACAAATGTGTTTCGTTCGATTCGTGCGTGGCAAGTACTACACATTTTATAGTAATTACTTAAACAATGCAGGGCATATGGCAAGTAAACTTCATTTACTTTGCACGCTGTGGTGTAAATGCTTTGAATGCTTTTCATTACAGAAGCTAAAGCAATTATATTCTGAGCTAAGTTTTTCTCAACCTAACCACCTCAAAGTTTTTATGCCACAAAATTATATTTTGTATCTTTGCTGCATTATGCGGCCCTGAACATTTTTTTTCTTTTTATCTTCCAGTTATTTTATTTTTTTTGCATAATTTGTAGTCTCTTCAACGTCGTAGAAAGTCAGTCATCGTCATCGTCATCTTCATCGCTATCTCATCTTCTTGTGGTGCGGTTTTTTCCATTCAAACATAATTTTATAAAAAGCCTCCGGCAACACCCGTTTTGAATTGTAAAGCGGAAAATAAAGCAAGACAAATAACTAAAAAGAACGAAGGACGAATGCGAAATGAAAATGGAGAAAATTAAATGAAATTATGCCACTCAATTCAAAGATACACACACATATAGAAAGTGAGACCAAGGTTTTGAGGGAAAGATACTTACAACATATTGAGATGAATGTGTATACAGGAGAGAGGGTTGAAGAGATTTATGCCTCGCGTTGACAAATTAAATGTCAACACATTTAAGTTGCGCTATCAAAACTTTAAATCCTTAATCACTGAAGTAGAAAATGGCGCAAATTGAATAGAGATATTTTTCTTTTTCTTTTTCTTCCTTTTCCTACCATTTACTCTACTCTACTCTACTCTACTCTATTTATATATATATATATATATTTTTTTTTGTATTTGTCGACATACTTTGCAACAACTTCAAAAGTGCTGACAGAGTTCAAGCACCCAAGCACCAATGGATCTTTATCCTATTCCAAAGAGCAAAAGGGAAGAGAGATAAGAAGTTGCTAGACTTTGTAATGAAATGATAGAAAAGAAAATAATTTCCATATCTTTATTTCTGCTCAAGAGAGAAAGTGAGTATGTGAGTGACTAAAGGCACATAATCATCCTCATCCTCATCCTCATCCTCATCATCATTATCATTATCCTCATCATCGATAGCGGACTGCAATGAAGCAAAAATTTTGTTCAAAAAGTCGCAATAACAAAAATGAGAAATGAAAGAAAAACTTTGTTTCGTTCAAAAATTTATTGTATAAATAAATTGTGCAGCAACCACAGACGAAGAAAAATGAAAATGATGATGAAGATGAAGATGAAAGAATGAAAAAAAAAAACATCGCAGTGATACATATAAATATTATGTATGTATGTATGTGCGAGTATCATTGGAAGGAATCAGGATCAGTATAACTCAAAAGTTGTTGATGCTTAAGGGTAAAAGTTTTTCTTTTCTGTGTTTTGTGGTGAGGCAAAAAACTGTGTAACAGAAGCCTGCATCATAGGAATGGGTAGTTTAAGTAGGTGAAATTGAATGTCATCGATAATAAGGGAAAAGGATATTGCGAGAAAAATATCAATTACCAATGCATGAGTTCGGTAACCAATGATATGCCATTCAGTTATCAAGTCGAGTCGAGTAGAAGACCAAACTCAAATGACTCCACTGAACTGAAATGTGATGCAATGCAACGAAGTGATGAGTAATGCTGTCAGCATGGTGAAACATCATCACAAGCCACGAGATGAGGAAAAGCATCAGTTGTAGTTGTAGTTGTAGTATTAGCATCACTAGCAGTCATCAAGTTATAAGAGCAACAATGGCAACAAGAACAATGGTATGTAATACCATAGCAACAGCTGAAGCAGGACAACCAGGCAGTCAACAAAACCATGGCAATGACATTTATTTTGGCATCAAATGCATTCATTCATTTATTCAGTTGGTCGTTCATTCGTTTGGTCGTTCGTTTGTTCATTTGTTGTGTATCATCCTTTTGTTTGGTATCTTTAAGTTTGTTCACTTGTTTGATGGTGGCTAACAATTTGTACAGAGAAATAGAGAAACTGCAAAAGAAAGATGTGTCTAGCAAAGCCAAATGGAAAACACTAATTGTGCACAGCGACAGTTAACTCATTGACAAGGACATATCATACACATGCAGTTCTTATACAATTTCATAGGGTGAAGCATGAAAGACTGAACAAATAAATGAATGAATGAATGCATGAATGAATGTGTGGTGAGTAACTGGCAAATGGCGACTCTTGTGCTTAACAATTGTGGCATTTTATTAAGAGTAGTAATGTTGATCTTCATCACCACCACCATCAACATCATTGCCATCATCATAATGCTGACGAATAGTCATGTAGTTGTCGGAAGAGCGAATAAAGAATGAGTTATTTCCTTCCTCATGGATGGTTCATTCTCTAAACTCTAAAACGAAATATGATTTTGACACGTGATAAACCAAGGAAAAAGAATGAATTCAAAAACAAAATATGAAAGCTAAAAAAGGTTGACTAAGGATAAGGATGCAATCACAGTTAGGAATGAAGCATAAATGCTTGGACTTCATGGCGACTTCATTCTGCATGTCATGTTATTTAATTAGTTCCGACATCATGACAACACTCTTCATTCCACATCGTAGCATTTTCCCATCTTTTCTTATATCCAATTCTCCTGTCATCCAATCACTTGAGAAAGATTCGCGCTCGTTACGAGTTAGAAAGGAGCGTGTCCTATGTCGTGTCTCAACTGTTTTCATGAGCCACAGAGCAAAGCTAAATAATATAAAATAAACAAGCAGCAACTGTTTCTTTCTTCAGAAATGTGGAAAAATAAAATGAAATAAAATAAAATACAATATAAAACAAAAGAAAAATAAATATAAAGAGTGAAAGACAAAAAGGGAAATAGAAGTCATAAAGTTCATTGCGTGGACTTGTGGTTGCCCGCAGCATTAGCACAAATAGCAATAGTACTAGCAGTGTCCTTGGCAAGGACTTCGTTGTTCCGTTGTTTCGTTGCTTTCGTTGTTGTGCAAATGTTACTGTCATTAAGTGAGCAACGCTTAAATCTTAATGTTGTTGATGACAATGACGACAACGAGGACGAGGACGATGACGATGACGATGATGTTGATGATGATACTTATGATGATTATGCCTGATGATGACTGCTGCTGCTGTTGTTGCTGCTTCTGCTGCTTCTGTCTGATATTTCTAATGATAATGATTAGGATGATGAGGAGGATGATGGTATTACTTGGAGTCTATAGATACGATATAATCATATTACATTAGCATGGTTTCTGTTGTCATTTCCGGTCTGTTTAGTTGACTCCAACTACAACAAAAGCAGTTTACGCATTGACGACTATTAATTGTTGTTTGTTGTTGTTGCTACTTTTCTTCCTTCATTTTCATAGTCTTGTAATCAGTTTTTCTTATCAGGCACATTAAGTGATATCCTTGGTCTACTAAAGACATAAAAAACTCATATATTTTATATGGTAACTAGTTCATGTGGTGATCATGACATTAAGAAGGCCTTTGAATGCTTAGTAAATCTTTACTGAGCCATTTTATCCTTTTAATTATAAGGATTAAAATGCTCATGGTAACAAGAAGACTTCGTTTATAGATTAAAAATTGACTCTACAATGATTTGTGTCATAACCTCTGATTTGATAATAGGGAAAACTTCAGAATCTCATTAGTAGTTTACGAGTATTTAAATCTTTTTTGGCGCCAATTTAATTAGAAAGTCACTTGATGAACATTTGTTATCTGAATTCTTTTAATAATTTTTTTTTTTTTGGAGTTTGTTGTCCTCAAACCCATAAAAAAAATCTATTTAACCATAAGAAATTTATAGACAATAACACTAAACATGAAATATTTCTTAGGAATTCCAGAAGTTGATTTCCTTTTCCGGCATAAAAAAGTCACTAGCTTTCTATGCTTGTTTTTTGGGTAATTTATCCTTTTGTTTTGCTTCACTTAAGCTGTAATGTGATAAAACAATTAGATGACATGAAATAAGTCCATTTTAAGACCTTTTTATAGCTCCTTAAATGTTCGACAGATAATATCAAACAAGAAAACGAACAAACACACACATGTTTCATTTTGTTCTGATGATATCTTGAAGAAACAAATGGAAGGCGCCACAGTTAAAATTTAAAGTCAACGACAATCAAACGATATTCAATGCTTAGTCTATCTAAGCCATTGTCTAGACAAGTAGGCAATAATTGTTAGATGACAGGAACATAACGAAATATAAAAAGGATGTGTATGTATGGTTACAATTCAAAGGTGTTTGCCTTTGTGTATACAAAGAACTCTTTAACTTCTTTGGTTTCAATGGACTTTAAATGCTTCAATTCAGTTAACCAAAATAATGATGTTTGTTCTGAAAGAATGATTTCTTTAAATGTTTTATTAACGAAATTGACCATTTAATTTAATTTGTTTTAACTTGTTAATTTGTTCTCTTTCACAAGGCAATGGAATTATCCGACAATGTCCTTAAATTTCACATGCCAAACGTAGACGCCTTATTAAGTGTTTCATTTTTTATGGACTTCAGTTTTTGCTTCTTATTCATTATAATAAGTGTTTTATTCTTTTTTCTGGATATATAAAAAATCAACCTCAAACCATATGAGTCTGTGAATCTGTGAATCTTAACTCCCTTCCTCACTCAGTCACAGTGAGTCAAATGTCAATAAACCTTTTTGTTCGCTTGCTTTGACCGAAAAGCTTTGCATGATGAGGATGATGAAAAAAGAAAATATTACAACAGAGGGACGAAGTAAGGGGGGAAATTGAAGTGAACTGAAATTTATATCATAAGCACGAATTGTTTTACTTGTTAGTGTTTTTATTTTATTATTATTATTGTTGTTGTTGTTGTTCTTGTTATTTTGTTGTGCACTCGAGCATGTTTCATTAACAAAAGCGAAAAAGTTTTATGTTTCACAAAACAAAACAAAACAAAAAAAATGTATGCTAAAATAATAAAAAAGAACTCAAAAAATGGAAAAATGGTGCATGAGGAGAGTAAGGTGAGGTAGTATAAGGCTGAGGCAATGGACCAGGTCAACAACAGTTGCTAACAATTTAAATAAATTTTTATAAATGCAAAAAAGCATCTTGTAAACTTTGTTTTTTTTTTTTTTTGTTTGATTTCTTTGACGTTTTTTTTTTTCATTTCTCCTAAAATACATAAAGACATACTCACAGATACTCACACACATACACACACACGCATTTACATAGATACTCTTAGCCATACAAATGCAAACATTAAAATACAATGTAGACTTTTGCTTGCAAAAAAAGAAAGGAAGAAGTAAAAAGATTCTAAAGAAATATTCAAATTTTTTATAATGAAATCACAACAATTTTTAGGGAAATGTTTACGTGTGTGTTAACATCAGAAATTGATTGAGGCGTTGACCAGATTTACACATGATCTAAGAATTAATTTAATGATCTAACTTATGCTTCTCTTAGATCTGAGTGGATTAATATAATAAAAAGAAGACAAAAGTGTTCAAAGTAGGAATGGAAATGAAAGATGATAAAGAAATGTCTGAGCTCCTCCCACCGATTGATGTTGAAGCCAACACACTTAATTTATCTGTTGGGTTTTTTGAACATTATGCCCTGACCTGTTAGAATTGTTGATTGCTTATCCTATTTCACATTTTTTTTTTATAAAGCTTAGATGACTTAGTTCTTAATGTTTTATTTTGCCTAACATAAACTTTTTGTTCTAGTTGAAATTCTATTGACTCCATTCTACCTTTATTATGATATGTTGTTTATCTAAAAGTCTTTGGAGTTATTTTGCCTATTTCTTTTTTTAAAATGAAAATGTTTTTAAAAAGAAAGTCATACCAAAGATTCAAAAGGCAGCGTTAAATCCAAACGTCTTTGGTGTCAGCAAAACTTGTTATATGTATATCTTGTGATTCAAAGGTTGTAGCACCAAGTAGTTCATATTTTCAGAAAGTAAAAGTGTCCGCGTTGCCTATTAGTGCGTTTTCATCATCAAGGGGGAGGGGGGTCACAAAATGATAAAACTCTCTTCGTTTTTATATATTTTCTCTATTAAAGCAGTTCAATATTTTTGCATCAATATTAAAAATTGTTATTCTACCATAAAATTTGCGTAGACTATAACGAATGCTTATATTCATTCAAGTAACTCTTCGATATATGGAGAGTCCTGTTTCAAACACATCATTATTTCCAAAAGTGTTCAGAACAATAGTTTAATTCACTTTTGTGAGGTAGTGAGTGTAATAAAAATATTGATTTGTAGGTCATTTTCAATCATGATTCTGATTGTTTGGGAGTCAAATGTTTTTTTTTATTTTTCAAACACGACTGATTTTGGGACACTAAAATGGGAATATTATATTTTTCATTAACTTTGTCATTAAGAACAATCAAATAATCTTAAAGAATTTGAATCATGCATCTGGAAAAAAAAAATATAAGAAATATCTTTAAAGATGTTAAAACACTTAAAAAGTTTATGAAAAAAAGTTCTATATTTTGATTTAAATTTAAAAAAAAAAAAAAAAAAAAATTAAACACAAAATCGAATGCGGACAGTTTTAGTTCGCACGCACGATGTCGACCGACATCCACAAATCATCTTCAAAGTCATGCAAAGCATTTATAAGTAAAACTACATCGTGTCATGGGTGCCTTCTTGTTGCTAACAATAACAAAGCGATTTGCTCCTTTAGCCTCATTTACTCTTGATCTCGTTGTTGGCCTTAACACCGGAAATTAAGCTTGTTGGCCGGATGTGCCTTAATTTTTTAATGTTGTGCAAAATTATGTTATGCTTTCCTTTTCACAGCACCAAAAAAGAATTTCATGTTTTGCATTGTTTGCTAAAACTTGGCATTGATGGATATTTAAGGCAGCCTATTTCGCCCAAGAGAGGAGAAGATTGAAGACTGAAAGCATTAGACTAAATCCAAACATGCTAATTAGTGCACATAAGTATGCGTTGCGTCGCGTCACATCACATCGCATCGCATCGAGTTTTATGGATGAGAGATAAAGGTGAAGGGGGTGATGGTGGTTAAAATTTTAAAAGGCTTTCACATTGAGGTATATATTTGTTGTTGAAAGAAAGTGGATTTGAAAATATGTATCTATGTAGAAGACTTAATTCATTTTGAAAACTTTTAATTAAACTCAAGTTGTTGCTGGTATTATTCTTATTTTTAGCTTTTTTCATTGCCTCATGCCTTATGCCTATCGTCTTGTTTTCTTGCTTACTTTACCCATTTGCTTGTGTTTATGTTTTGATTAGTGATTCATCCTTATCTTAACTGAGGTCGATTCTTTTTTGACTTCAACTTATTATAAATTTTATTAATTTTTGTTGGCTTTTTGATTTTACTTTGCTTTGCTTAGCATATAATTGAATTATTTAATAAAAAAAAAAAAAATTTCGTTAGAGTAATCAAGTTTCTTAAAAAGTTTTCCGAAAATTTACTTAAGACTCTTTGAAATGAGAAACTGTTTGCTTGATAGGCGATGGTGGCTTTGACTGTGAAACATTCCTAGGAAAAGTTATAAAGACATCATGTATGTATGTATGTGTGTGTGTGTGTGTGTGTGTGTGTGTGTGTGTGTGTGTGTGTGTGTGTGTGTGTGTGTATGTGTGGAAGTGGATGTGAGAAGAGGGATGAAATACTTAAACTGAATAGAAGCTCATTGAATGACTTTAAACTTGGTCTAAGTATTTAAAGTTTTGTGTGGCTGAATTTTTTCTTTTTTTGAGGGTAAAAATAAACCAAAATCAGTAACTAAAAGTTCAGAAACGATGAACTGCTACCAGAAGGGTTAGATGACTTCCTGACTCTATAGTTCAGAAGTTGAGTGAGTGAAACTTATATGTATACTTACTAACTACAACAGACACACAAAACTTGCATTTGGTTTCTGTACAAGTTTTGCCAATGTGTTCATAGGCTCACGTGGCGTATACGCAATATAAACTGGCATATGGTCTTAATACGATCTGCTAAATGCTTTGCAATGTGTGCAACTTCTAACATGCAACTATATTTTGAAAATTTCTATTTAATATTTTTGTTTGTCTGCCTGATGACGCTTTAAACCACAAAAACCAAATGGATTTTTGGTAAGTGAATGTAATCAAATGAAACTTAGTTTTAGTGTAAGAATATTATGTCGCATTAAGGCGTGCAAATCTTATTGTATTGTACTATATGCTTTTAAATAGTTTCTCTCTCATTTTCTGGGTCTTTAGTTCAAATTGAGTTCATGTTAAGTTCATTTTCATTTGATTAAAACTGAATCAGTTTAGCAGCCACAATTCAGTTCCGTTTTCCAGTTCGGTTCGGTTCAGTACAGTACACTTATCTCAATTCAGAGTCAATAGAAAGGGCTCAACAAATTGCTGATGCCGCCAATTTTGACAAAGGCAAATGTCGAGCAAGACAACAACAAAGCAACAATTTATTAGCGTATATTAAGTGTTGTTATTGTCCTTGTTGTTGTTGTTGTTGTTGTTGTTGTAGTTTTGGTATGTTTGCCATACAAGAGACAACGGCAGTCAGACAGACAAATGATAAATCTAATTTATTGCAAACGAGCGTGTTGAGCGTGCTTACGAGTATGCGTATGTATGTGTGAGTGAATGCCTTTCAATGTATGTATTTGTATTTGTATTTGTATATGTTTGCTTGTATATAACTTGATGTTGTTGCTGCTGTTATTGCTGCTGCTGCTGCTGGTTAGTAGGGGAAAACCGAAAATCTGGCGCTTTTGTAGTTTCAATTAAGTACAAAGCACATACAAGCATATTATATGATACAGATACAAATACATGTATATACAGTAGTCCAAACATGCTTACGCTTCCGCTTTTGCTGTAAATCTCTGCTTTGTTTGCCCTGCTCGTTGTTGCTTGTTATTATTGTTGGCCATAAATGGCGGCAAATGACAGTAAAGAAGCCTTATTAAGTTAATAGTTTGTTGCATGCCACTAAGAGGCACTAATTTTGCATTAAAGTAAAGTGAAAATGTGTTTGCACATTAAAGTTATCTCAAGCTTAAAGGTTTGTATTGTACTTAGTATATTAGAAGTTTGCATGGTATGTTGTATAGTGGCCCCTGAAAGTAGGCAAAGAAAATTGAAATTTTCTTCATGAATGCCTACAAATGTGAAACTTAAGTCACATCCTTTGACGATACTAAAGTGTGTTAATTGAAAACTGTATTAATGACTAGAAGATAGGCTACATGATATACGAGGGTGGATCAATAAGTACCCGTGCCTCATGTTTTTCAAACATTTTTCTTCTTCTATTTTTCAACAAAAATCTTCTTTAAGTAAAATATACTTTTCCCAACTTTTCTGCTATTTCCTTAAACCCTCCATCAATTATTTTTACATCTGATTATTTTCCCCGAGCCACATTTTCACAAAGAAGTCACAGGGAGACAAGTCGAGCGAGTTTAGTGGGTGCGGCAGCAATTCGTAAAGCATTTCATGCAATTTGTCTGCGACAATTTTGAATGAATGTGCTGGTGCGTTAATATGGTGAAACATTGCTTATTCTTTTATCACATAGCGCCATGTCTCCTTAAATTTTGTATCAAATCGGTCCAATAATTCATTGTAGCACTGCCCCGTGATTGTTCTTTATTTCCGCAAAAATTACATGAGCATTTTTGTCTTCTTCAGAGCAGATTCACTCCGAAAAATCCATTATTTTGACTTTCGCTTGGTTTTTGGTATATAATATTGGATTCAGGTTTTATCAACAGTGATGAGTTGACGACTTTTGCTTAAAGAGGTCCAAACACTGCATCGAGAATGACGATCGAATCTCTGTACCCATTATGCCGACCCCTTTTTTCATGCTTAACTTATCATGTAAAATATTGATTGCCGTTCCGTATGATAGGTCTATGGCCTCTGGCATTTCGTTAGGCACTTGTGTTGGGCGATCAGAGAGAATCATGTCGTAGACCTTTTCAACAATTTCCTCGGTTACCACGATAATCACGTCTCCTCATCAAAAAGAGATGTGTGATTACATTCGTTGGTTGTCATAGATGGTGAAGGGTCACCATAGAATATTGTTCTTTGTGTGTTACAACTGGTTGCCGAATAAAAAGAAAGCAATAAATCTGTCTAAACTTCAGTTTGGCGCCGTGTGACAGATGACGTTAATGCCAACTTCCCTCAGCAATGTCACCTGTCTTCAAACACAGGTACTTGTAGATCCACTCTCGTAAACTTAAAGTAATAAAACTAATTAAGAAGTGTATAATTAGATTCCTGAGATATGAAACTTGTTGTTTAGTTAAGGATCTTATTTTAATGATTTATGATTAAACCAAAGTATAATAGTTTGAATTATATAAGAGATTGGAAAATTCAGTTAAGAAACTTCAATATATATGAATGATTATTTAATAAGTGCCAAAAGCAACTTAGTTGAAGATCTTAGTAAGAGATGAACTGCTTTGCTATTGACAATTTTGCAAAATAATACTTCAAAGACTTCTTTATGTCATTCAACTATCATGATTTTTGTTTCATTCTGACAAAACTTTAATATTTCGGAATGTTCTTTTTGTGACTCTTTAAACAAAAATGTCATTTACATTGAAAATTTCTCTTAATTAAACGAATTGACATAATTGCATCATTATTAAAATGCTTGAAGTCATAATTCAAATTCCTTTTAGTTGACATTTGTAAAATGCATAAATCATAACACTTACACGTATAGACATATATAGAATTCTAGATTGAAAAAAACATTAACACAAAATATTTGTCAAGAAATTCAAGTCAATTATTTTTCATTGTCCTCGTCTTTCATTCATTCATTTACTCTTTCATAGTTTTATTCATTTATTTTTCAATGAATAAATGCTCAAAGCATAAACAAATATTATTATACAATATAGTATTTTTCATATTTAGTAAAATGACAAAAGAAGTTGCATTGCATTGACTCAACTCAATTGACTTGACTTAGCTTGGCTTGGCTTGGCTTGGATTGTTTGGTCTGATCTGATCTGGTCTGGTCTAAAGTTTTGAGTTTGCTTGTCTTGATTTGTATAAAATGCTATTTGCAGCACTTTTAGGCAATCAATTTGTGGCAAAGCATTGTATAGCTTGAGTTTCATTTTAGCAAAAGTATTATTGTTATTGTTATTATTATTGTTGTCGTTGCTATTTTATTTTTGAAATTAATAACAAATGCACGCCTCAACGATTATTTTGTGATTGCTTGCCAAGTTGTACAAAGAAGAAAAACCTCAACCGGAAGCAAGTCAATGGCTAAGGAATAAGAAGAATGTGGAGATTGGAGACTGAAAACAGAAGACTGAGTAAGTAAGGAAATAAATAAAGTCTCTAGGAGACTAGAAAATAAATGATAACAATGAAATTTAAGCAATTTTTGAGTGCATCAAATTATTATGATTTTTCTAACAGTTTTCCCATTTCTTCCTTCCTTTACTTTTCTCTCTCTCTCTCTCTCTCTCTCTCTCTCTCTCTCTCCTCTCAATATATATATATATATATCTTCACTTATTGTAAGCCAAATTCAACTTGTCGCAGCTGCTTGCTGATATTCTATTCTTTCTATTCCATTATATTGTAAGCGGTTATTTCTCATCATATTTTGCTTTTGTATAAAACTCAAATTGTCATTTTATATGTTTGTCATAAATCTCCCTCTGCAACAATTCACTCACACGCTTATCAACTAAAGAGACAACAATGGTTGGTAATTTTATTCTTCTTCTTTTATTTCTGTCATTTTATCTCAACTTCATTCATTCACTTCATTTCTCTTATTCGAATTTGTTCAATTGAAAAAAAGAAAAATATAAAGGAAAATTAGACAAAAGTTTGCGAAAAATTTTCAATTTAAAAATATGAAAGCAAAGCAAATAATTTACTTAAAAGATAAATAACATGAAATAGTATCTTGTATCTTGTATCTAATATAATATGTATACAGTATAGTAAGAGTATTTGTCAAGTATGTAAGTATACGCACATGTCCTTAGTCAAGGCAAAACAAGAAAAGAAAAGAAAGGAAATGATACTTTTAAAGGGTTGTGTGTCATTTCAAAAAAAAAAAAAAAAAACAAGACAAGATACTTGACAAGGAATGGAAAGGATACTTGACACTAGACACAAGACATTCTCTCTCTTTAAAACAAAAATATAATCATGATTTATATGCGTTAAACGCAAAAATATGAAATCAGAATATGAAAAAATTTTTGCTTTAATTCTAAGGCATCTACATCAACAACCAACATTAATGAATAAAAGAAAAACAAAATTATATTAATATTCTGTAAATGAATGAAATGAAGAAAATATAACAAGAAAAAAAGAATATAGTAAGGAATATGATAGCAAATCTAAGAGAGACAATCTGAAAATGGAAAAGAAAAATTATTTATGTGTTGTGTTCTGTCTTGTGCAGAGATTTGAAGTTATTACATAGATTCATTTAAGGCAAGGACAACTACAAAGCCATTGAAAGGAGGTGGTAAGCCAGACCTCCTGTATATGTTGTGTATGCCTAAGGATACACATATCAAAATTAATTTGTGTTAATTAAGACATGACCATGTCCTTGTTGTCACATCTTAACCTAAACATATCTAATGTGTGAAAATATAACTTATTTTTCTTTCTTTCTTTATATAATATTGACAAGAGTTTTGGGCTCAGATTTTGGGCAATGAGTGGACGACACGCTTAACTATTTGGTTAGTTGTTCTTCGTTTCGAATTTCACTGTACTGTAAGAGTAATAAAATCGTTAGAAAATCGTTTATTATGGCATAGTAGAAACCCCCAAACCTAATTGTATTTGACATGCACATGTGATTGTATGGCATGCGACTTGGGAAATCCTTACACAATATAATTTTCCTTTTTTCCCTTTTTGTTTCTCTTTTGTTTCTTTTTTTTTGTGTTTGTTGCCCCAAAAATTGAAATGATTTTTTGATTATGCACACATGAATTGAGCTTTAACAATAACAAAAACAAGAAGTATGTAGTTAAAGGAAAAAAGGAAGAAATAAAAAGGCTCAATAACAAAACGTTTATATTTAAAGAGGCAGCCTAAGTAACAATTTTACTGATTCTAGATACATTTTGAAGTGGCTGGCACTTAGTTACGCTTTGTTTACTAAAGATAAAAAGAAGAGAAGTGAAATCAAGGCTTCTGGGCTCTTTATTGGTATGTGTGTGCAAAATACAGTAAAATAGAAAAAAAAAAAAAAAAATCAGAAGAGGTAAACAAAAGGTTTTGCTTTGGCGTCAGAAAGGCGTTGAAATGGAAAATTGTATTGTATATTCAGCATAACAATTTCGAAATTAAATTGTTATAGAATTTTTCGAATGGTTTTAGTGATTTTAATGTTGTATTTATGTGAAATGTACAATCGATGATCTATGATAAATTGCAAACAATTCTATTGATGTACAATCTCTGCGATCTTGTCATCTATGATAGAAATGAAGCCACAATGGCGTGTGATGTATTTATTTAGGATTTATAGTTATTTGCTGTAAGAGAGATATTTCACTACTCTGTAAAATACTTCCCTTTGTACCAGAAGCTAATAAATTTAGTATCCTTCTATTTCTTCAATGATTATTTTCATTGGATCCTCCTCAACCCACTGCAATCTTCATGGAAGCCTTTAAATATTTATTGACATTGTCTCGTCTATATTTCTTTGGAATAACAGTTTACAGTTATTCTAAAAATGTCTAATATCATTGAAATTTCTGAAACCTTCTATCTCTTCTTTATTATTTATTTGTTAGTATTTGATCCTGTTCACTTAACACCAAAAACACCAGCGGGTAATAGTCATGCTTTATATAAAATACTGAAGTACTGAAGCTATTTGTATAAGAAAGGTGCCTTTTTCTAGGAAGGGTTGTCAGTTGATTCCGCTGTCCAGTATTCATCCTATTTCTTGGGTGGATGTCCTGCTTGCCTTGCGTTTTGTATTGTCCTGAGTAGTGACTTCTTTGCTATGTTGTTGTCTGGTTGATTGCGAACCTAATCTCTCCACTTTTCTTATTGTTTTCTTGTCCATTTTGTTACATTCTCGGCTTTGCAGATATCATTAATTTCTTCATTGGATCGTCTGACAAAACGTGTGTAGCTGGCCTACAGTGCGCAGTGTGTTCATCTGCATGGCGGTGGTGAATTGTTGCATTGTAGTACTGTAAGATGCATAAGTTAGAATGGGTGTTGCATATTCTCTTTTTGTTCTCTATGTTCATGTTTTTATTTTGCAAGATTTTGTTCCCCAGGAAGACTGATATTGTTGCTGCTTTGTTGGGAAAATGTAGTCGGGTGGAGAAAATAAACTCTTCGGAGAAGTGAGGCTAGCAACCTGTTTCATCGATCAATCCACATTGCTCCTCGGATTTCTGAAACAAAAATTTTAAATTTCAATTTTCAAAAGAAAACCTTTTCTCTCTTTTTATGTTTCTTTCCAAAAATATGATTTCCTCTTAATTATATTTTATTTAAATTAACTTTTTTGTTTTCCTTTTCTCTATATTTATTTTTCTATTCTATTAAGTGTTGGCCTTTTTTAATTAATGTTTTCTACAAGAAGATTTTAAGCCAAGTTAAGTTCATGTTTGCGTTGACAACACTTAAGATGCTCGCTCGCACAACTAAACTGAAACTTACATTCGGTTTTTTTTTTTATTTTTATTTTATTTTATTTTAATTTTCTTTTTTGTTTGGGTTCCTTCATAAATGAAAATCATAAATCATGCGTAAAACTTACATAAATCTAGGCAACAGTCAACGTTGAACGAAGTAGCAACACTAACAATATCTAAAAGGTATCAAAGTCCTGACAAAGGCATTGAGTAAAAGGAGAAGGGCAAAGAACGCAGTATGAAGGAGTAAGTAAAAGGCTTAGTAAGCTATTTTAAATATGTGTTGGTAGATCTATGCTTGTATGTGCGTGTGTGTGTGTGTGTGTGTGTGTGTATGTGTGTCTGCTTGCCATGTGTTGGTAAACTTACAATATAATTTATCATAGTAGAAAAACGTTCTATTTTAAAAGGATTCGCGTAAAATCTAAGGGTATGGTAAATTTTAATTAAAAGCTTGCTAACTCATAAGCATATTTTATGATGTTGTCATGTTTTACTATTATTTTTATTATTAATTTTTAATTTTTATTTATTATTAAAGAGGAAATGATTGAAAATTCTTAAAAAAAAGAAAAATGTTGCTCATATCTTGGATTTTTCTTGGTGGAATTTCATAAGTCATTCACTAAGCTTACATTTTAAAGTCTTTGCCCTAGACTTTGCTCATGTCTTCATCTCATTTCCTTCACCCAACTCCTACAACTGTCATTTCCATGTAAGCAGAGACAACAATTTTACTGGTATGACTGCAAAAAGATAGAAAAAAAAGAACCTTGTTGTTTACTTAACTTATAAATATTTTTTTTTTATTTTTTATTTTTGTTGAGTTGTCTTAGAGCAAGCAACACACGGCTCAGTAGCATATAGTTACGTGAGTCATGGCTTTTGTCTAAGTTTACGTGATGCTTTGCGTAGAAACGGAAGCAAAATGTTGCAGTACCAAAGGAAAAAGGATTGGCCTCGTAGTTGCGCTCATGAAACATTTTTTCTTTAATAAAAACGGTAAAAGTTTGTGCCGCTTAAGACGCGTTGTTTCGTAAAACTTAACAAAGGCACTGAGTCATTCTCATAGATAATTCTCATATATTGTACATACATAAGCATGTGTGTGTGTGTGTGTGTCTGTGTATGTGTGTGCTATTTTTGACTATGTTTGTATTTGTGTGTTTGTGTGTGTGTGTGTGCGTATGAATTGTTTGTGTAGTACATCCTCTAATAGCTTGTTGATACTAAGAATAGCAGTGAAACCCGTACCACAGATGCAGATGATTTTCATATATAAACATGTCACACAATTGCGACGACAATAACAAAGAACTAAGCAAACAACAACAACAACAAGAACAACAACAATAACAAATATCTAAGAACGCGCACGACTAAGCAGGCAAACACTACGCCCGCTTCAACTCAATAGTCATATCTTTTGAGTTCTTTGTGTGTGTGTTTGTGTGTGTGTGTGTGTTTGTTGAAATCCTTTTTGGTTTGCTTTGTGAAGATAGATTTGTGTATGTTTGAGCAACAAGAAACTCTATAAGGCAGCAGTCAGGCAGACAAGGAATCAGGTAAACAAGGAGTAAAGTAAGTTAGCTGAACTCCTTTTCTTTGGCTTTCCATGTACTTATTATGCTGGTAAGCGATGCTCGCTTAGATTTATTGTCTGACATTAGCGTAACGTGTTCCATGATGCCACAAGGTAAAATAATGTGTAAGGAGTTGAGGGGCACAATCAACATTATTTTACGCGGCTGCAAGATAAACTTGAAACATGAATTGAAGTAATTACATGCGGTAGTAGTTGGCAGTGGGTGTTCGTTCGTTCAACTTTTTGTGTAGATTCACTTTTACTTTGTTTTCATTTTATTCTCTGTGTTTTGTTACTTTGAGCTAAATAAATAACATTAATAAGGATAAAATGCTGCTGCTGTTGTTGTTGTAATTATAATTATTATTATTGTTGTTGTAATTTCATCCTTATGATGAAATGAGGATAATATTGTTGTTGTTGTTGTTATTGTTATTATTATTATTTATAATAAATGGTAATTTGTTTATGAAATAAGTCAGTCAGCCAGAATCGCGTTGATTTTTGTATAAATTCAGCAAATTTTCATTTATTAAGGGGGGGGCGGAAAATAAGGAAAATTTCAAACAAATTGGTTTAACGAATAAATGTTGTTATGTTTTGTTAATTGAAATTGATTTTTGAAATTATGAAAATGAATAAACAAACAGATTTTTCCATTTAATTTTAAAATCAGCAGACCCATAGGCTGAGACAGTTTCCATAAAGGGGGAAAACTCATTTATATCAACAGATTAATTGTGAGTATAAGATGTGAAAGGCATTTGAAAATAATGATTTGATTTAGTCGTAATCCTAAGCAATGTTTATGGCACGGAGTGTGATTATGGCATATTAGGAAAATCAGAAATGGAAGGCAAATAAAGAAAGAAGGTTTTATTGACAGATGAATTAAATAAAATAAATTACCATGAAAGAAAATTTGACTTTACCATTTCTTTCGTTTTTATTTAAAGTAACAAACTGTTTTTTCAGAATTGGCAGATGTTGGAAATTAAACTAAAAATAAGTGGCGAATTCATATAGATGAAAATTATGTCGTTTACTGCTTCTTAGAAATAGTGACAGTGTAACTACGACGACCAATAGTTTTGGTGGATGTGGTCAACTGAGAGTATGATATCCTTCTGTCTTCTGGTGACAATTTTGTCAAACTCTTCCTCAGTTCATTCACCAACGCACTTGGTAAGATCAATATGAGCCTTCTTCAACATAATGTTGGAGTAAAGGCCACCCACACCCTTGATAGCGGTCATGGCAATGCCGACCTTGCGATTACCATCAATGTTTGTATTCATGATACAAAGAATGTGTTGGAACTTCATTGGGTTGAAGAACGATATTTTGCTTTTATTGTAGGAACAAATTTCTAGTCATTGTTGTGATCAGCATATTTTTTAATTTATTTGTTGTTGACTTGTAATTAAAACTCCAAGCTAACTAGAGTTGCAAAAAAGCGTCTGATCAAGAAGGACCAAAGACTACTTGTGATTAAATATTAAGTCAAATTTACCACATGTTGTTTTTGTCTCACTTTCTATGTCTTCTTATTTTATATTATTATTTTTTTTTTATTTGAATCTTAACTATTTATCAAAGCTAAAGGGGCTCATTGTTATTTCTTTTTAAATACATTAAGAATTTTTTTGTTTTTTTATAAATATAAAATTTAATTTTTTTATTTGAATAAATATTAAGTCAAATTTATCACACATATATTCTATTTGTTTGCCTTTATTTATTACTTCATATGTTCACTTTTTTTAAATATTATTTATCAAAACTAATGGGCTTTTCATTATTTCTTTCGTTTCACATTCAAATGTATCTTTCTTTATTTTGTGACTGCTTAAATATTAAATTAAATTTATTACAATTTATCATTTTAAAATCTTGTTTTTTTTTTAACTACCTAAGTATAAAATATATTCAACACTTTTTATTGTTCTAACCTTATCTTGAGGAAGAAGCTTATTAGCATTTTGCGAATATTGCAGAGGGTATATGAAACGGACAAAGGGTTGTCTATTTCCCTCAAACATAGCAATGCATCTGATGCTATAACTATAGACTCACGTATAATACTTGCTGTTCGTAAAACATGGTATAATACCATCATTTCGGCATCGAACATAGTTGAGCCATTTGGGCACATTTCGGAATAAATTGGACCCCAGTCTCTGGCCACGGCGAAACTTGAATGGCCGTTAGCGGACGACCCGTCCGTATACAAACATGTAGAAAATCTCTACGTCTTCTGCTTCAAATTTAAAAAATTATATACAAAGGTGCCTGCAGCAATTTTGGCTTTTTTGCCAGTGAGTAATGAATAGTCTGACATTTTCTATTAAATATTAAGTCACAAAGAACTAGTTTTTCCTTTAAATTGTTCCGAAATGGTCAGTTCAACGTATGTCTTATATACTGAATTCTTATACCCAAGTTTCCACTTATATATCTTGGATGATTGCCCAATAGTGGGATTACCTTCCTAATTAACTGCAACAACACTATCATGATCGGTAATAAAATTCATAATTACTAATATTCGGGAAAGGGTTTTACAACACACTAATTATCCTTTTATTAATTGACTCATGTTTAATAATCATCAATTGCAGATACTTGGCAACTCTTTCATGATTATTATAGATCATCATTATAGATATGGAGCACTAGAATCGCTGGCTATTGGCTCAATAATGGCCTAAACAGATAAGTTTATATAGAATTCTTGTCTTTTAAGTAGAGGGTAAAACATATGACTTTCATATAACATTGAATGAAACTAATTGATTGAATATAAAAGGAAATTAAGAAAATCACATCTCTTGTTTGTTAAAAAATTAAGAGTTACTATTTTTAACTGAAAGTTATTTTCTTGATCAAATATCAACTACTTACATAAAATCAATAATTGCATTAATTTCTGTTTTAATTTTAAATATCTCTTTGATATTCATTCACATTTTTTCTCTCCATTCATTAAGTAAGTCATGTGATTGAATTTATGATTATTAGATTTGTTTCTCCTTTGTACTATAATAGTATTTTCCCTTGATTTTATCACAACCATTTGCATTAATGCATTTACCTTTCCTTTCAATCACTAAATTAAATGGATTTTCTCTACTCATTTTCCCTTTGCTTTGATTGATTGAGATTTATATGGTAAATCAAAGTAAAGTAAAACTTGGTCAGTTGAAGGTAATGAAAAAACAGTTTCTCTTTAGTAGTGTGTGAATGTGTGTGTTGTTAAACGAGATATAAAATATATATATAAACAAAAAAAAAAAAAAAACAAACTAGTGAACTAGTAAAAATATATTTGAAAATATATTTAGAAAAATTTTACTTGCACGCATTCAGGCTTGCATACCACACTCAGGCGTTTATACGTGAATGCATGCATAAGTTTTTGCATCTGTGTGATTAAGTATGCATTTGAGTGAGCATATACATATGTAAATATGTATATATATATGTGTGTGTGCGTGTGCGTGTGTGTGTGTGTGGTGTCGCTTTGATCAGGTTAAATCTGTTTAAAATGAAATTGTGGAAGAAAATAGAGAAATCTAACATAAATAAATATGCAACTAATTTTAGTTGAATGTGGCGTGTTGCGCGTTCATGCACGTTTAGGCTATCAATTTCATATTTTCACACAGCTCGCTCAACATATTTTGAGTGTTTTCCGTTTGGCATAAAAATCATAAACAAAATATTTTATAAAATATGCGTTGATTCAGTGAGAAATTTTAAACTCGTTCACATATAAAATTGAATTGATGCAATTCCAACATCGACAACAACACCAAAACCAACACAAACTGACATAAACCAATCACTCAGATATTTAATCTGTGTCAAGCAATGTAGAATATTCACTTGCATGCAAGTGATTGAAACGAAGTAAGCCATGGTCATAACAGTTCTGGCCAGGTGTATGCAGTATGAAGGCTTCATATGTTTCTTTAGTATTAGTTTTAGTTTTTTTTTTTGTTATTGTATATTTGTTTGTATGATTGGAATAATAGGAAACAGTTCAATAGAGTAAACCAGTAGAGTTATGAGAAGCAACGATTTATGCATGATGACATATTATCAGCATCAGTATCATTATCGACGTCGTCATCATACAATAATAATGAGTGTATCAATAACCGAGGCCTGCACAAGCATAAAGCAAGCAAATAAATTAAGGCAGGACGCACAGATTCATGGTGATATAAGTTCTGTGTATGGCATCAAATGACCTTGTTACACTTTTGGAGGTAAGTCTATTGCAGCATTCCAAACGCACTATGTCATCATTAATACTAATGACGATGATGAAGACAACAGTGGCGAAGATAAGAATGATAGAGATGAAAATGAAGAGAATGCAATGATTATGATGATGATGATTATGATGATGATGATGTTGGTTGGTGTTGGCAATGAAGTTAAGATTTTATTGAAATTGAGCAAAGAATATGAAATGATGAATGTTATGTTTACATTAATAATTCTATGTGTAGAAAACAACTTGGAAGGAAATTCCATCAAATATTGAATTAATGAAACCGAATAAATCATTTATTTGTCATATAATTTTTGAGAATTTTCTTGTCTCAAAATATGTAAATGTTCCCTAAAAGTTCTAAATATTAATTGTTAGAAGAAAGAAAGAAACAATTTGGTCATATTAAACTTTGCAATATTTGTTGACCTTTACTTTCTTTTCTTTTCTTTATTTACAATAAATAAAACATCACTTCAATATTTCAGAATTCTAGATTTTGATGAGTAAAAAATGTTTATTCAACAATTTGCTCCAATTTTTTTTTAATTGTTCATTCATTTTGTATGGAATGCACTTGTGGCTTGAAGCATTGAAGCATAAAAATGAGCATAGGCATATGTACGCACTCGTATATTTACTATAAGGATGTATTTTCTGATATGAGGAAGCTATGTTGTTTCTATGAATTTATTTATAAGTTTAGTTTTACAGAGAAGAGAAGAGAAATGAAATTGTGCATGAATAGTTTTTTTTTAGTTAGTATGAAACTTGTTTTCCATAACAGAAATTTTGTTGAAAATTTAAATGCGATCAACTGTTGCTTTTAGCAGTAATAGTAACAGCATCACAGTAAGTTAAATAAAATCTTTTTCATTGTGGGAAAAGAATTCTGTTGTGCTTACATGTGATACTTCTTAAAGTTGTGTATGAGTAACCGCCTTCAGACATAAACTTTTAAGGGAAAACTCCAATTAGAAAATATGTAAATAATAAAATTTATGTAAATATAAAATTCCATTATTGTAACCTTAATTTGTGGGACATTGACTACATTTTATGCTTGCCTTAACTTTTGTTTTATTGCATAACTTTATTATTACAATAATATTTTATGATTGAGGCAGTGAGGGTTCAAGAGTTAAAAAAAAAAAACAATTATGAAACGATAAAATCATTGGAGAAAAGCAAGCAACCTCCATAAGCTACTTAAATGTTCATAAAATATGAGCAACAACAATTAATGAATATCAATGAAATATATGAATTACTCACCATCTCATTCACTTACAAATTTTTTTTGTTCATAATTTCCCTTCTATTTTGTTTTTTCGCATATTATAAAGCTTAGGAAATTGTTCTTGTGCCTAATTGGTATATGAAAAATTTAAAATAAATAAATATAAATATGTAAATTATGCAATAATTTATTAATGGTTTTGCAAACAAAAACAACAAATTTTTTTTTTTTTTAAATTGAATTTTTGAATTGATCTTAAATGGCATTTTATGAGTTCCTCAACGACATTAAATTAAATGCAATTCAATTTAAAAATTGTAAATTGAATTTGCCAAATTAATTATTTAATAATTATTTCTGTCATTGAGTTTTCATGCTGCCTTGTATATTTAATAATGCGTATACGCAATGTACTCCACTCTTTCATGAGTATGAAAGCTGAAAAAGCAACGAAATATGTTTACATGAAGAGAAGCAGCTTAATGGAAAAAATATGATTTATTTAAATGAAATATAAATTTGTATGCAGCAACAACAACAACAACAAGAATCCATACATTTTACTTTTTAAATAAGTTTTGTGTCTGGCAAAAGGATATGTGCAACTTAATTACTATGACGATATTGCTGGCGACAACTTATTCACTGCACCCTACACCCCTTTAAGAGGACGCATATAAATATAATATATTTTATGAATCAATAAAATTGCTTAACGATTACAGTTATAAATGGTTTAAATTATTGAAAGGAATTTTATTGAAATTTATTTAATATTAATTATTTAATTATTTTGCTTGTAAGTTTTTTAAATATTTAAATTATTAATAAATTACAGTCATTTAGCTGACGATCTACTGTACGAGTATAGCAATGAAACCAGCTTCCTTAATATATTCATAGATTAGAATTTCTTATAATGAAATGGATTTTGGAAATAAATTTTAAGAAAAACAAATTAATAAATCTTATTAGGTAAAAGTTGACCACTTTAGTGAAACTCATACAACTTTGGCTTATCATTTATCATACACGCATCGTTGGTTATGCCATCATGTAAGACACACTTGCAATTGCATTGAGCGCTTGGCAGTCATCGCTAATGACTTGAGGCTGCAACTTCATACTAATTATTAAAAACTGTACATAAACTTTTTCCATTAGTTGTCATCATCATTATCATCATCATGACTAGAAGAAGAATCATCAACGTTTGGCATCATTATCGTCATTGTTACCATCATCATTATCCTTGTCGTCGAAAGCGTTTAATTAAAAGTGCACTTGGCCTGAAATTCAACTGCAACGTTTTCCGTTTCCGTTTCCTGCCAACGATGGCCAACATTTTAATGTTAAATATGAAGACGTTTGTTCAACTTCTCCACCTCCATCACCTTCACCTTTCCTTCATATTTTTTCTTGTTCATTTGTTATGTCCTTTTGTTCGCTTACATTTTTAAGTTGTAATTGCTTGTTGTTCTCTTTCACTATAGAAGAATCTTCATCTATTACTGCTGCTGCTTCTTATCGTTTATTTTCCGTTGCTCTTATTCCGCCTTAAACAAACGGAAGTAAATGTTCTCACTTCTCTTACTTGTCGCTGTCACCAAAAGGACCTTTTGCTTGTTGTTTGCTGTTTGCTGTTCACTGCTCGCTTGCGTGCTTGTTCGCTCGATCGCTTCTTAAGCAATTAGCGACATTGACTTAAGAAAGGAAAGGAAAATAAAAAAAAGGAATAGGAATGCGAGCCAAGGCATCGTCGCATGCCGTATGATTGCTCAGCGTGCGACTTTGCTTCATTAAGCGTAGTCTATTAAAAAATATATATCCTTAAAGAATATCCCACTGAAATGACTGAGTGCCTGATGCACAGAACTGAGTTAAAGAGGAATTTCACAATAGAAGGTAAGTGCGGGCGATTGGGTGTCTATGTTTGTGGGTGAAGTTTCAGTCAAGCTACATTGGTTTGTGCAAAAGTTTATGAGTTCAAAGTAAAAGGTCCTGACTTAAGCAGGAATAGAACAACAAATAAATGTTTGAGATATTTGAAAAATGATGAAATGGAAGTGCGATAAAGAGAAAAAATGAGGGGTAACCAAGAAAAGTGCAGTAAATAAAAAGAAATACCATGGAATGAAGTTGATTTGTTTTATTTTTCATTTATTTATTTTATTGTTTTTAAAAATTGTATTCTTCTTATTTCTTCTTAATATTTTTTTTGTTGCTTCTTTGTTATTCTTTTTCAGGTTTCCGTTGTATGTCAAAGTTTATTGTTTCATGCGGCAAAAAGGATGCACAAATTGGCTCCGGTCGACAAAGTTTATTGAGCGCAAAGTGTGGGCACAACTGACTGTGACTATAAAGTTTACTGATGCCACTGATGTTGCTGCTGCTGTTGCTGTTGCAGATGATGGTTGATGTTACTGTTTGGTAGTTGATTGTTGCTACTACTACTTCTATTGCATTGCTTTAAGCCATAACAATTATCTTAACGCTCTAAGCTTGTTAAAATGATTAAACATTTAGCTTAATGTAGCATACTTTGGGGTGCATTTGTAGAGTAGCGAACATGACTTGATGTGTGCGTGCATATGTTGTTTGTTCGTTCATCACACTCGACTTCACAGTTTGCATTTTGTAAATTGTACTCATTGTACTCATCACGTGCCTATTGCCAGCTTGTGCGGAATTCATTCGTTCATTCATTCAAGTGTCCTTCCATAAAACTGGTTGCAATCCCTGATACTGCTGCTGCTGTTGCTATTTTGTAGTTTTTATGTGGCACAAGCGCCGCGAATGTTGCTGTTGAGTACTTTTAGTGAAATTAAAGTTTGCCTCTGAGCAACAACTAAAATAACATCAACAGCAACAGCAACAGCAATACCAACACCAACAACACTTCTTTTCTCTTCTCTCACTCAATGGGTGAGTGAAGTAGTGGGAGTCTGTGAGTGAGCGAGTTAGCAATTGAGTAAGTAGGCAAGTGTCTGAGTGACTGACTGACTGAGTGACTGAGTGAGTGAGTTAAGTTGCATGCCATAAGAATAAGTTTTTCTAACTTCATCATCGCTTAGCGTAAGTGTTTTTTCTCCACTGAAACTTGAAGTTTTTTGGCTGACTTCAGCTTTCTTACCTAGAAGGATTTTCTGGCAAAATTATTTAAACTTAACAAGAAAATATTAAATTCTTTTATAAATAAAATTAGAATGGAAAAAATTCTATAAAAATTCAATATTTCTTTCCTTGCCAAAAGCAAAATATTGCAATTTTGTGTTTATTATGTAAGTAGCTTCACTTCCCTTACATACAGATATGTACGTTTGTATGTATTCTACCTACTCGTGTATGAACATATTGTACATGGTTGTTTCTAATACAACGAGCTTATGGACTTAAAGAAGTCTTATAACAGCAGCCTATGATGACTGGTGAGAGAGAGAGAGACATAGTTAAGGAACAATGAGTATCGTTTGCCAAAAACTTGACACACGTTGCATGGCAAGAAATAAAGTCGAGTCGAGTCGAGTCGAGTTGAGTCGAGTCAAGTTTTTAGTATTAGTGGGTGGCATGTACAATATGTGACTGTGACTGTATGCTGCTGGCTGGCTTAGTGCCAGGTGGCGCATTGTCGCGTTGAAACCTGCAGACATCAGCTGCGGCTAAGTGCCAACTTGATAGAGTACATAAAAGGCATAAAGGAAGGAATGAGTCACTTGATTGCTTAACTTAAAAGAAGACAATAATATTTTTTAATTGCGGCTAAAACTTTTCAGCTTTGTGTCGTGACAAATACTTTATAGAGTTCACTATTTTCTTTTTGACTTAGCTCACCTTAAACTCATTTGACATTTCCATAATTAATTTATGATCCCATTGCTGTTTCTGTCTTCTCTCTGATTCATCTGACATTCATTGAAGGTGAAAAGCAATTAGCAAACTTCAGCTTAAACTCAAACCAATTGATTGATTTTAATGGTTAATAACCAATCGAAGGAAGCAACGAAGGGTTTATGCCTGAATAGTTAAATCCTTTGGTCTTATTAGGTTTTAATCTTTGACAGTTGTCATCTATAATAAGAAACAAAAGGATTTACAAAAATAAAAGTTTTTCTATTTAATATTATAAAAGTGACATTCGATGAGTTCAGTTTGTACATACGTCCATTGTGTCTGTCTGCACGTGTTTTTCTGCATCATCAAGTTTTATCGCCAACTAAACACAAATACACACAATACAATATATATTGTATATAGAAATAGGAATAGGAGGACCATCTCTCCCTCTCTCTCATTCTCTCTCTATGTGAATATAATAAGGATATTAAAGGAATTATCGGTGCAGACATTTAACTCACACAATGACAATCAAAGTGAATAGAATGGATGCAGATAGAATCTTTTTTATCTAGACAATTCATAGAATTTCAATCAATTTATGATGTTGAGGCCTGGACATAACCATAGCTGGTCGCAGCAATACCAACAACTCAAACCACTTAATGTCACAATAAAAATGTAACTAACCATGAAAATTACATGTTTTCCACAATTTTGCTATATCAACCAATGAACAAACGAACAAACGATTGAATGAGCACACACAAACTCATCGTTGAACATGAGCATGAGCACGAGATGAACATTGATATAAATAGATAGATAGATAGATAGATAGATCTCTCATATGTTGGTTTACCGCTGTTGTCCTTTGATAGTTGTTTGTGGTATGTAAGTTTTTATCTCCATTTTTCTATAATATTTTTCTCTATTTTTTATTTGCAATCTATTGGTTTCTATGACGAGAGTAATTCAATTGTAATTGTTTTTTTTTTTTTTTTTTATATTATAAAGATATAATAATAATAATAAAGAAGGAAGATCAAATTATAATATTTTAAATTAATCTTGAAACTGCATTAATTTAGTGAAAATTCATCTCTGACCTAGTAGGGCATATTTAATTGCCAAATAGCAAGTTATGCCCTTACTCACAGCCATGTAAAGTCAGAGATATGTCTAACTGGTGGTAGGCTGCAGTGTGTTCTGATTCCCGAAGGACAAGATCTCATGCGAGAGAACATGATAGAACTTATTATAAGAAAGGATCATGCTGGGAATTGTTAGTTATGTTTTTCTCATTACCAAAGAGACGAGGTTTCTAGTAGAATAACTGGGGATACAAAAGCTAAGGTGATTTAAGAGGTTAGGAAAATTTATGGCGCCAACTATAAACTTATAAAGAAAATTAATCTCTATCAATATAAATATAAAACACTTGTCTCATAGTGAAATCGGTTTTGTAAACATGATCAAAATAAGCTGTTAGACTAGCCACTGTCCCATATATTCTTGAACCTTGCTGTTGGCGCATAAAGCTTTTTTAAGTAGACAATCAAAATGAAAATCAGATTGGACCAAATGTGATCTATAGGAAAGATGACTTATTATCTATGACACCTCATTTTCCAATAGTTTTTTTGTGTCAGCATCCTTAGGCATAACAAAAGAAAATTAATAAAATTATATTTTATTCTTCAGCTCATCAGAACTTATTCCAGTGAATCTAATCTTATATCAGAAAAGTACTTGGCACTAGTAATAATTGTAACTTTTTCTTTATAAATTTTGTGTCTCTAATGATTAAATGACCCTCGTATTTGGCCATGTTCGTGTGTGTGTGTGTGTATAAATGTCCTTCATAGTAACCGCTTTCATGTCATTCATTGATAGACATAAACCAATGTTTACCAACAAAGTTTAAATAGAGCGAGAGTCCGTCGTACATACATACAAAATATCAAAAAAAAAAAAAAAAAATAAAAAAAAATAAAAAAAAAAACCAAAAGCAAAAGCAAAAGCAAAAATCAGAAGAATGGTAGAAGTTTAAAAAAAAACAAAAAATAAACGAAAATATCATCTTAGAAAATATTAAATAGAAAAGAAAATGGAATAAAAATGGGGGAGCAGCAATTTGAAGAAAATAAGAAAATCGTTTTCCCTTAGCATTGACTTTCATGCAAAAGAAAAGAAAAGAAAGCATTAGAGAGAAAATTTGAGAAATTTACAGAAAATTTGTCAATTTTTTCATTTCTTTTTTCATTTCTTTTTTCATTTCTTTTTTTTTTGCTATTTTGTGTCTTCTGGTTTTGGACTTTGCATTGCAATTCAAGCGGAAAATTGTCATGTGTTTACTTATTGTTACTCTAAAGCTATTTTTGTTGTTATTATCCTTGTTTTTCTTGGTTTTCATTTTCTTTTTGTTTGTTGCTAAGTTGTTTGCCCATTGTCTGGATTCTATGAAGTTAAATTATGAAATACAATGTTATTATATAAGCATAGTGATAGGACGAGCAATTTTCGTATTTCAATCATAACAAACATTGACAATGCTTATGTCAGTTCATTGACATGTAAACTTGCGGTGAAGAAAGCAACAAACTTTTAGTACTGTAATCAAATTTTGTATGTATGTTTCTTATGAAGAGATTTTTCATAAACAGACTCTAATCATTTATTCATTCCTTTATACATTCATTCATTCATTCATTCATTAATTCAGGTGTTTTTTAAGACGATTTAGTTCTAAGTAAACGTAAATTAGTACAATAAACAGCTTAACATAGGATTTTGGGGTCTCTCATTGACCCCTCTAATTTAAAGTATTCATGTATTTTCTAAGAACTTTGTTACTGTTAAGAAAATGGTCTCTAATCCCACTCACTTTCACTCTCCCAAATTTTTGGTTCATAAATACTTAAGACTTTATAAGCATCTCTCATATTAAAAGCAAATAAGCTTTCTCCCCTAATTTTGTGGTTATTTTACCTGTAATAGTGAGAAAAATACTTGAATTACTTTGCAGTTGAAATAAAAAGCCTCTTTTCTAAGTTCTACTTCTATATTTGGATTTAAAAGCATATGTCTTTTCTTTTGGGTTAGAGGCAGCTCAACAAGTCTTCATCTCACCTAGGAAAATTTAAGAAACGGAAATTCGAAATTCATTCTGACATGTGAACGAATATTTAAAGAATTTAGTTGACATTTGTTCAAAGATCTAACAAAAAACAAAAACAGAAAAAAAAAAAAAAAAGAGCAATGCGATATCAAGGACCAAATGGAGAACTAAACTAAACTGAACTGAACTAAGGAGAAACTGAAAATAACAACTGTTTAAATTGTTAGTTGGCAGCAATAACTTTCTGTTTGAATTGAGTTTGGTAAACATTTTTGTTAACTTACTATGACAGCTTGCAGGATGGGCAAAGTAGAGTTGAGCCTTGATGTTGTGGCCTAACAATTTGGTTTATTGTTTTTAGACTCAGCAACGTCATCATTTGGCTTAACAAAGTCAAGAGTAAAGAAAGAAAATTCGTTTAGTAAATTGGTATGAGGATATAGTATGTGACTAGATAAGGCAAAGGAAGACAAGGAGAAATAGTATGCTGTAAGCAATGCAGTCTAAAAGAGCAATTGAGTAAAATGAGAATGAGTTTGGTGTAAACAACCAATGGCTGAATAAACAAATGAAATGAATACAAAGTCATCGCTTGCTTATCATTGAAACAACACTTTTCATTCACACAAACATACGTTCGTTCACAACAGAAATGAAAGATATAAGTACTTCGTATATAGTAGAGTAAAAACGAAATTGTAGTTAAAGTGAAAAAGTACGAGTAATACCAACAGGAAGAGATTTTGAAGTTTCTCTCTCTATCTTGGACTTTGTAATTCTTCTGTTCTGTTCTGTGAATAAATTTTTGGAATTCAGTTTTGATTTTCGTTCGTTTTTCATTCTTTTTATTTGTATTTAAAAAAGGATAATGCCTGGTAGCTCTTCACTTGCAATCATCTTCATTTATCTTTGGCATTGCCTTCAGAGAGATCGTTTAAATTGTTCAGCTAAAGTTTTTCATATGGATTTTGTTGTTGTTTTGTTGTTAATGTTGTGTTCTGTTCTGTTTTGTTCTGTTGTGTTGTGTTGTGTTGTGTTGTGTTGCATGCTTCAGCACTCTGCAACAGCGGATGAAGTTGAAGTAACAGCAGCATGTTTCAAATGTTTATTCTCCTGTCTATTTTTCATTGCTCCCTCTTCTCTTGAAACTTTTTACAGTATTTTTCCTTATTGAAAAACACTTTTGATAGTAAACATTTAAGCTGCAAGTTGTGTAAGGACTAAGAACTACACTATATACTCGTACATAGAGTATAGTGTTAGTATGATTGTTGTTGGTGTTTTTGTTCTTTGGTAGTGTCCATGTTTGTTTAAGAGTACTTTGTATATGTCGCCCAAGTCTTTGCCCAAGTCGTTTTTGTATACTTCGTTTTACTTCATTTCGATCGAAGGATACAAATTGACTTTATTGGAATTTTGCCAATGCATGCGAGACAGCATCATATATACAGTGTGTGTGAGAGAGAGAAGAGAGAGAGAGAGAGAGAGAATAAAAGTAAAGTATTGAAGTAGAGATAGTAAGTAGGGAAAAGAGCATTTTGCGCACAATTCAATAAACTTTACGAGCAGAAATAGAAATAGAGTGGAAAAAATATACACATGAATATGAAGAGAAATGTATAAAGCAAAAAGAAAAGATAAACTTGATATGAAGAACATTTAACTGAACTAATTTTGTGGTTTGGCACAATAACAAAACGGAAATTGTGATGTACAACATGTCGTTGTAAAAGGACTTTAAAAACGAATACATGAATTTAATTTGAATGAAAAGGGAATAAAAAAAAACCAATAATAAAGAAATATTACGAATGAGAAGTCTTCAAGTTTACAAGATGATAGACACTTCCTTCCCGTTGCTTGTTTGTTTTCAATGAAGGGTCTTAACTTCAATTGACATATCAGCAAAGTATTCGAAACATCTAATCTTATTTGATTATCATTAGAGATATGTGAATGTGGTCTCCAGTATTAAATTAATTGTCATAAATATTTTCATTAGATAATTTAAATTTTTCCATATTAAAATCACCACACAGTTTAATATTTAAGATTTCTGTTAGTCATGAAAATTAAGTTCTTCTTAGATCACCATAGATTTATATTACATCTTTCAAAGTCTTATTACACTTATTCTACCTTCTAACCCATTTTGTCTTCAAGTTACTATGTACTATTGTATTAAGTATCATCAAGTGCTGAAGCAGCTTTTGCAGTCATCACCATGCAACATTGAACAAAAGGCAGCTGTTGCTAACTGTCGACATGAGCCAATAAATTCACGCGGATTATTCAAAACTACGCCATGGCTTAGTTGCAACATGATTCTTCTGTTTTTCAAAGTTTTGCCTTGGTCACGCGGTTGCATTTGGCTGACGCCTTTGCCGCGGTTTAACTTTATAGTAGGAAATGCCAAAAATTTTGAGTTCAACCATGGCATAGAAGCGGGTTCTATCTGTTTTACAGATAATGATGATGATTATGATGATGATTATGATGATGATTATGATGATGATGTTATAAAGTAAAACCAGCAGAAAAAAGATGGATAACTCAGTGTGGCATGCCACGCGCATTGTTTATCACAAAATGGTATCAGCTGCTGGTTGTCTAGCATTGTCTAAGTTTGCTAGGCTTCCTCTGTTGTGTGCTTGAGTGTGTGCGTGTAAACATCTGCGGTGCAACAATGAAAAGGTAAAATGTTGCATACTTTCGAGTGAAAATAACTAAATTAACCGCAGACATGTGCAACACGCAAATTGTTTGCAGCTGCCATACTCCAAGTGTCCTGCACTTCCTCTCTGTTTTCCCATTCTCTGTGTCCTATTTATCTCATATATTTGCTTTCTTCTTTTTTTTTTATGGTCATGTCTTCTTTTGTCTGTTGCACACATGCACGTGCAGCAATTTGTTTCACTCTTTATCCTTTGCTTTCATTCATCTTCAGAACATGGTGCGTCTCCTACATTGCATACTTTGCTTAGCCGCCACTTGTTGTTTATGACTCTTTGCTTATTTTGCATGGCCAAATTCTATTCGTTGTAGCCGCTGTTCGTGTTGTTGTAAATTAAATAAAATGTGTTGATGTTGCTGTTGTTGTTGTTGTCCTTTGTTTTGCGTAAAAACTTTTACCATAATTGCTTTGTTGCTAACTCTGCCGCAAGTTGCCATGTTGCAATTATCTCAACGTATAGCGCACCACAACAAGCGTGCAACAACAACAACAACATCAATAGCAACAGCAATTGTTTTTGATGCAATCCAGCAATGCTGCAACCAGCTGCAGACAATTACACCAAGCAATCAGCTTATTAAATTTCCAAGCCAAAAGCTCAGAAAGAGAAAACTTTGAATCAAACTACCAACAATACACAACAACACAACAAATAATCAAAAAGATGAAGGTGATGAGGGTGCCTTTGCCTGCCTTTGTTTGGCGCATATCCTTGAGCTGAACATTGAACACATCCCAGTGCAACTCATCATATCGATCAAACCGTTTGTGCTTGGCACATATTTAACAGTTGAAATTGTTTTACCAATTACACTGCAAAAAAGAAAAAATAAAATCACAAAAAAAAAAATGAGAGAAATAAAAGTCGTTAAATGTTTGCAATTGGCAATAAATTGGTAGTGGCAGTGATGATGGTAGTTGGATTATTTTTTTTTATTTAATTCCTGTTCGCGTGTTCATTTTGTTATAGTCAAGTCAAGACAAAGTAAGCCATGCAATGATTACGGATTACGGGGCATATCCATCGGCGAATTTTCTTCATTTATCTAACATTTTTCCGGTTTTCCTTTATTCCAAAAAGCAAAGAAATTTCTTTTCCTTTTTTTTTTGTTGAATTTCGTTCATTTTAAGCTTGAAGTGATAATGAGCGCCCTGCAGCGTAATGGTGGCGCTGAGTGAGTCTAAGTCTGAAATAGTTTCATGAATTTCAGAAGTCAATTTTGGTATTTAACCGTAAAAAAGAAAAGAACCAAAGAAAGTAGAAAATCACGCGGAAAACTTATTTAAAGTCTTTGTTGAGAAAGAATTTTAGAGAGAAAAGGAGAAAGGAAAGATTTGCTCACGCAAAGCCGGAAACGGAAATGAATTTGAGCAAAGAGCTAAAACTATAACGGATGATTTGAGTTCCACACATTTTCTCATCTTTTTTTTTTGTATGAAAAAAACTTTAAACTTTTGCATGTTAATGATGGTTGGCCTAACTAGCTAACTCCTGGCAACTTCAGGTTGCATCATAAAATTTGATGCCTTCTGCTAGTCCATTAAAATCAAACAATATTAACTAGAAAAATGATCTGCAGACTGTAATGTTATGTTAGTAGTATAAAGTATAAAGTAATCAAATCGAAGTACATTATTGAATGGAATTGAATTGAAAATTTCAACCATGCTCATGTTAGAGTAAAGGGAAAGAATAGAAGAGAACTCGTTTATATTTTCTATTATTTTTTATATGCACTTTTCTCTCCCTTGAGGGTTTCCATGGGTCAGGTGGATAAGTTGAGGTCACAATAACACCCAATAGATTATCAAAAGTCGACAATAAAACCAGTTATTGAAAGTCATTGCCGACAGCTGGCCATGACAGAGTGCTACGAAAGAGAGGAGAAGGAGTGAGAGATGAAGAAAAAGTTATAGTGAATTCAACTTTGTGTGGAGGTGTACAACAGAAACTTGCGACAATAGAGGGAGAGAGCTCAACTCAAGCGACAAGTTAACCGAAAACAAACGTTTATAGCCACCGAACAGCAGCAGCAGCAGCAGTAGTGGTAACAACAATCAAAAGCGGAGGCAGTAGAATGGCTAACAATAAATGTTGGGCGTTGCTTTGTTCATGCAACAAGCGTGTGGCAGCGCAACAAACAAATAAAGTGCAACGACAACTTCCGTTGTATGATGATGGCGGTGACAATGGTGGCCTCCATGCTGCATAGAACAAACTCACATATACAAACATGTAGTTAGTGCATGACTCCCTTGTTGTACAAATGAACGGACATCAATGAGTAGTGAGTGTTCAAGCGAATGAACATGGTCAACTGTGACCCCCAGCCGAGCCAGCAGAACACAATTGTATTAAAACATCATATGCCATTGATATTGCAATAAGCATAAAGGAAATAAGTATTTTTAGCAAAAAAAATAAAGAGGAAGGACAAAATACACAAGATACTCGTACAATGGAAAAGGAGTAAACAATTAGAAGGAAGTGAACATTTTGTTGTAAGCTAGAGAAAAATTGAATCTTTTGATTTTAAGCATTCTTTCCCTCTTACATAAATTTGTCTGGCAGTCGCCATTTTATGTTCATTGTTACAAAATATCCTTGCAACATGACTTCAGTCATTTAAAATGACACCAACACAAACAACATCATTTCAATGAATTATAAAATCATTTCAGTTGAGAGTTTGAAAAACCATAAAGGGCAGAGGATAAGTTCTAAGAGAGCAGTTAGAAAGGTTACATACCTACCAGGGTTAGTTAGTCAGTTAGTTCTCTATAAAGCAGGGCCATTCTCGTATTATAATGAATGATTAATGGCTAAAGTTGCACAATGAAATGATTTCTGATGCATTTTTCTTTCATACTCTTCTAGCTAATAGAAACATTGCCCAGTCAGTGATTTCTCTATGGAAAATGATATGAATTCAAGTTACTAACTATAAAGTCAGATTCTTTAGCTTTAGATGAATGAGTTACTGAGATAGTGAATGAGTGAATGAATGAGTGAGTGAGTGGAAGAGTGTTGAGTGCTTAAGTTGCACATTGTTAGTTGATTGCCATTTCATATTGATGCATGTTGCAATAACAAAATTTGCTGAGTTCATGCCTCCTCGCATATTATACAAGTTTTATAGGTTTTGCTTTCAACATAATTCAACTCAACTCAACTAAACTCAACTAAACTAAACTCAACAGAAAACAAAAAAATTGTTGAATATTGCAAATGAATTGTGTATTTTTGGGGGTCTGATAAGTTTAATTGAAAAAGAACAAAATGAAAAAAAAAAAAAAAAAATAAAAAAAATATTGCAATTGCATCAAAATTGCTGATAGTTTTATTTATGAGGCAAAAGTATTCATTGCATCAGCAGAGTAAGAAAGGCGCCATCAAATGTATGAAATGAATTTCGTTAACACAATTTTTTTTTGTATATTTTTTTGAGTGAAAAGCATTTTATCATTTCAATAAATTGTTAAAGTTTGATTTTACACGAACAACAGTAGAGCAACAAAAAATAAAGTTGGATAACCAAAAACTAATCTGAAACAAATAACAATTTCATTTGTTTTTGGTATTCTTATTTACCATAAAAGAATTTTCATTTAACAATTTTCAGTTATCTTCATTTGAAACTCTTGAGAAAAATCGCTGTGATGGCGAAGATGTAAGGATAATGATAAGAACAATAACAACAATAACAACAACAATGGTGATAGTGATAGAGAAACCGGGGCGTATACATAGCATTTGCCAAGTAAAGCAAATAAAACTAAAGAAAAAGGGGCAACAAAATACAATGAATACGTACGTGATTGAGCCAAACGAACGAAGAAAATCTATAAGAAGAAAAATATTTCAAAGAACAAAAAAAAAAAAAAAGTATTGATAGTAAGTAAGGATTTGAAGAACAAAATCGAAGTAAGTGTATCGAAGTAGAACTACAACTACAGAAATTGTATTGTTGTATCTATTGACAAGTTTGACGCTTTATGTTATTGTTTAGTGTCGCACATTTTGCCAAAACGTTTGCCAACGATTGACACAATTGTGTCATTTCACCATAGAAGAAAAAAAAAAAAAAAAAACGCCAACAGAAGCAGCAGGAGATTCTTCTGTTAAAGAAGCATTCGAAGATGAGGCACACACAGATGAGTGAGTGATTGAATGAAAGAAAGAGTGAGTGAGTGAATGAGTGAATGGTTGTTTGTGCGGCCTCGCGTTCGTGATCGTTTGTTGACTGATGCTTTGGGAATGACGCCAGTGGATGGAAATTGTGGAATGACTTTATTTGAAAAACGTGCGGAAACTTTGAGTGACAAAGTTGGGTTGGTTTTGGTTTTTTCTTTCAGTTTATGAAGGAAAGGGGTTTTGATAAAATGTTAAAGAAAATGTCTCTGATTGAAGAGGGCGACTAAACCATGAGAAGTTTTTCAAAAATTTATAGAAAAATAAATAAGATTTGGCATAAAAGAATGAAAATTGTTGCAGTATGTTTAACTGTTTGATTGTTGGTACGATAAAAAACCAACAACCAACCACCAATAACAACAATGTATGTGTATGAAAGGAGCCTTTTTGTGGTGGAAAAGCATAAGAAAAACAAAAGCAATGAATGATGCAAGGAATAATAAGATACAATATTAGAGATTGTGGTAAGAAGCAAAGATAAGGAAAGGTTTAAAGAAAGATTCCCATGAATGGTGCACGGTGTATTGAGATGTTTGTAATCTTTGCTAGAAGTTGAAACTAGAAAGAATGAAAATAGGCTTAAAGAAAAGAATTGGTTAACAAGAAGAAAACATAAAGGATGGGGAAGTGTGAATGCTATAGAAGAAGGTTAGAAATGAAAGGAACTAATCAAGGTTAGGTTAGCGAGGAGGAAGTGTAAATAATATGAGAGAAAAGTGGGACAAGGAAGCTACAGAAAAAGATGAATGGAACACATGGGTAATGAGATGTTTGCAAGCTAGAAAAGGTAAAAGAAAATTAAAGGAAAAAAAAATATAAATGCAGCGAAATGACAAAGTCTTGAAAACAAGGTAAAAGAGAAATTCAGGAGCGGAATCCAGGGCAGAAAAAGCAAACAATTCGTTATACAGTTAACATGTGGTCATGTGATAAACATAGTTTACTGCTTTAATTTTGGAAAATGTTAGAAATGCTGGAAATTTGTAGTCTGATGCGTACCATTCAAACATTCCCCACACCATCCTAGAGATTCCCTGAAAATTTCATTAAAGTCGGTAAAATATTTTTGTATTCCATAAGGAACAGACACACAGATCCACAGACATACGGAAATAGTTCAATTTTTATATTGTATAGGAAATAGAAAAGTACATATAACACAAATACTAGAAAAAATTATAGCAACCGCTACTGATTCTGTGTCTCTATTGTAGATAAATGTTTAAGCATCCCAAAGCGTATACACGTCTTTAGTATTTTACTGCGCTGCAGAGTGAACAATTTTTGCATGCCATAGATTTTTCAAGATTTTTATTGAATCTTCGTCTTTTTCAAATTCTTGTTATTTTATTGTTGTTGTTGTATTTTAGTGAAATTGTTATATGATACCCTTGAGCGTAGTTCACAAAATATAAAAGAAGAGCATAACAATGAACAGTGCTGAAGTCAGCTGAAGTCATACGCATTGCAAAGATATTCGTACTTATGACAAAAAGAAGTCTTAGAAAAAAAAAAATTCCATAAAAAGAGGACATTGACAGTTGAGTTGAGGTTTTTGAGGCGTGTGCAGAACTATGATGATCTGTGCAAAGTCAGCAAACTTAAGAGAAGCATACTACTTCATGCCAAGGAACAAGCAACAGTTTGGAATAACCTTTGTTAATCGAGTTAAGTCTAAGTCTTCTAACTATATTTACGTGACTTAGTCTAAGAAATTGCTTTACTGATTTCATATACGTTTTCATTATTTGTGTGTTTTTTTGTTGTTTTGTTATGTGATTTGTCTAAGATTCATTTTGAATTTTTTTGTGCTCCTTTCAATTTCTTTACTTCAATTTGTCTTTGTTCATGAGCCACGAGCCTCACTTTGCGTATACTTAATTTTTTTTGTTCATACATAATTCATGGCAACTCAACTTTGTTCAAGGTTTACAAACTGACGACGACGTTACTATGAAAGTTTTTAAGATAAAAAATCAGAGTTGAATTTCTATAATGTTAAATTAGAACGAATGAATAAATGAATAAATGAACAAGTGAATGAACGAATGATTGAAAGATAGAATGAAAGAAAGAAAAACAGATAGAATGATTGAATGAATGAGGTATTCAATCAATGAATAAAAGTGAGCAATGAGAATGAATTGTTATGCGTTGTTTTTCTTTCTAAAGAAATCGATGCTTGTGAACACAAACCGACACTTGTGACAATTTCATTTTCATTGCAATTTCCTATAACAACAAGGGTTGCTTGATTGGAAGACGAAGGCAAGGAGGGAGGAAGGAATAGAACGATAAGCTAAGCTAATGCTTAGTTGGTATAAGATATATACTAAGGAATGAAGTCATGCAAGTTCTCATGATCATCATCACAATCATCATCATCATCATCATCATCATCACCGACATCTGCATTTGAATTTCATTAAATGGCGAAACTTGAGTTTTTCCTTGTTGCATGTTTTATTGCCGTCCAGCCTTCCTGAATATTTCTCTATCTCTCTCTCTCTTTCTGTTTATATGTGTGTTGTTGCCCATGTTCACTTCTTGATATTGAAAAAGTAAGGAATGCCATTTGAAATATGCTTAGGTTATTTGCAATTGGATCTGATCTGAATTGCAGTATGGTAGTGTCATCTATAGAAAGAATCCTACAATTGTATATTTTCTATTTTTTTACATTTGCCACCTTTCATTCACCTGCTTCTACAATATCCTTTATCCTTTTGTAATGTGTATACATAGCAAAATATTATTGCACACCTTATGCACTAGAAGGTGGTGCACCACTACCTTATTCCATTATTCATTGAAAAGTATGTGTCTGGCTATGACACGATTTCGATTAGGTTGCTTGCTCTGCATCGACAGAGCAAAGCAGAACGAATCGAATTGTATAATAAAAAATGATTTCAATAAAATTGTTTAGATTGTAATGTCGGGCATTACCATAAATATATATAATCTGAGAAATATTTACGTGTTGATTTGATTCGAAGGATTCAATGTAAATATTTTATAAGCAAAGCTAAGTGAATAAAAGATGAATGTTGGATAGATAATTATGGTTAATGACAATTCTTTGTTATGCATTTTTAAATTAAAATAATTTAAATAAGTTAGCATGTCATGTGTTTTTGGTTGACTATAAAAGGTTTAAATTTTGAAGAATCACGCACATAGTTGCACTATTCATCATCATGACTTTATTCTACTTTGTACTTTCAACTTGGCTAAGAAGAAGCCTTCGAAAAACTAAAAAGCAATGCAAGTTACTAGCAAGTGGCTTTCGTGCTTTTAGTCGCACTGGCAGCATCATAGGCTTGCGTTATATTATAGAACCAGGGTAAGTTACCTAAACTTCTTAATAAATTCATAACCTTTATGGGTTTCATTTCGATGGCTTCATTTTAGCTATCATTGGACGGAGCGTGTCTTTTGGTTACTTACTTTACTCATCGCTTGTAGCCATGGCATTTACCTCATAGGTGTTTATCTATCTTACTTTCATGAGACTGCTTTGGCAATACATTTTGAAGAGTTTCCACCAAAGTCTCTTGCTAAATTTCCTTCTATTGGCATTTGTCCATTGGGTGTACATGATACAACAATGAAATTGCAGGCAATTCTCAATGCAAGGTATGCCTTACACAAGAGTTAAGTCAACTTTAATACTCTTCCCACTAGTATATTTCATCATCACTTTTTACTCTTATTCACTTCTCCTCCTGTTTCAAAAGTGGTGTCACTTATGTCACTCCGGAATTTCTTAACTTTACGTTCGCTTTACTGCATCAAAACTTGTATCGCGATACTGAGTTTCAACGTTTCTACAATTATACGCTTGGCTTAGGTAGCGATGCGGCTGCCTACTACAAAAATTTCAATTATACAATGTTGGCATTACAGGTAAGTAAGGCACTGTGTTTATGATGATGATGATGATAAGTATAGTGTTGATGATCATGATGATGATGATGATGATGATGATGTTGATGGAAGGATGCAGTCGTGCAGCTTAAACTTTGTAGCAACTTCTGTTTTTGCAGTTACGTGTAAATTGCTCTGAATTTTTGGTGGCATGCAATTTTCGGAAAGCATCTTTTGACTGTTGCACAAACTTTCGTCCAGTGTTGACAATGGTTGGCAGCTGCTTCATACTAAATAAGAAGTTCAAGAAGTAAGTGAAAGTTGAGAATGATATTAACCCAGTTGATGTAGAAAAACATTTGTGTGTTTTTAGCAACAGCGAAAGTCAAATGTTAAATTTTTACAATATTTCTCAATACGAAAAGCATCAGTTGCACATTAAGTTTACACAACCAGCTGAAGTAAGTTTCACTTTCAAGTTTCTTTAATACATTTAAGCAGAAGACATGTATTTTCTTAGTTCTTCACCATGGAAAATGTTGGAATTCCAGAACCTATTACACCTTCACCAAGATACAGAATCAGTTTACCCGGTGCCCGTGTAATGGTTGGTTTTGCTTTACAACCCTTTGTCACTGATTTTGGAGCCGAATCGCTGCCTATGGAAGTACTAAAATGTTATCCAAAAAGGTTAGCAAATGGTCAGGAGCCACTTTTCAGAAGCCATTCATTCTGCCTTCACAGTTGTGTACGTGAACTTCAAATGGATCGCTGTGGGTGCTTAAGTTGGCATTTCCATGCTCATAGAGGCTCACAATGTGATATAAAAGGTTATGTTTGTCTCGAGCGTTCAGGATTAATAAATTTTATGAACATGGATAGATCCTTGATAAGGCAATGTCATTGTCTAATGGCCTGTGCACCCAACAGTGCTAAAATCATAAATTTCACTATGAAGTATGTATTTTTTTGTTAATTTACTCATATTGTCACTTTGGTTTAATGAAATCTTAAATTTAAGCGCTTCGAATAGTTCAACTCGTGAGATTGATTTTAAATTTGTGAAAAATTCAAATTTACGGCTTCGTCGCCAACTTGTTCGGAATGACATTGACATTTTGGTCTCTTTGGCTGGCATCCTTTCACTATTCATTGGTATAAATATGATGAACTTTCTAGACTTGGTCTTTATTATGGCTGAGTCATTGATCAGTGGCCGCAACATTTAAACCGGAAAATTGAATCCACATTTTACAACAATATCAATATGTAGATGGTTGAAATCAATGATTCAAATCAATGGAAATAGTTTCATTATTACCATACGAATGAACGAAACTGACCAACAGATGTTTTTGCTTCATAGCTAATCATTTTGTCATCAACCACTAAACCACTCAATATGTTACCAATAGCCATTGTCACTACATTTTTCGAATCAAATCAAATAGAATCGTTTAGAATGGAATAGAATAAAGTTGAATATTCCAAACACCAAATGCAGCAAATATGGTCAAGTTGATGTGGATGAAGGCCACAAGCAAAATATTCTCTGTTGTGGTTAAACTAAAATTTGAAATTGGAATAATGAAAGGAAAGGAAAAAATGTTTCATACAAAAGAAGGCAAATCATTAAGCATCATTGGTATATGTGGTATCCTTTGTCCTTTTGTGCTCACGCTGCACTCCAAGTTTTGGTCATCTAAATAACAATAGCAGATGCATTAAACTTCCAACATTACAAACTAGAAGCATTTCCTTTGAATCTTTGTTTTGTGTGCTTGTGTATCTTTGTTATAGTGCAAACATAGTTGTTTCCTATTCATTGAATAATTAATTAATTTGTAAAATTTTTGTCAGTTGGCATTATTGATATACAGTGCCTGCATTTTGCTTTGATTCCTTTGTTCTTGAAATTCTTTTGTTTATATTATATTTTATTTAATTTTCCTTTTTTTTTTTGTCTTTCTGTTTATCTGCCTAATTTAATTGTTATTTATTTATTGTAAGTCGGATATTTGTTGAAAATCGTTTGTGGTTTTTTAGTTGCGAATGTTAAATAAAAGTTAATTATTTTTGTTGTATAAAGAAAATTATCTGATTCAATTATATTGTGTATACGTGATATTTTTATAGTACAAAAGTGAAAAGTTCTTTGCATTCTCAAAGGAAGAGTAGAATGAGAAATTCCTTTTGAAAATTAATTGAATTATAAAACTGAATATAAATACTTTTCAATTTATTTGAATTGAGTTCGAGGACTAAAAAGTTAGAAGGAAAGTGAGAGAATGAAAGAAAGAACCACAAAAAATTTAGAGAATTTAATATTAAATCGAAAATTATTAGTATTTTAATATTACATTTACATATCAGAAGATCAAAAATGTGTTTAACTTCTTAAAGAAATGAAAAAAAAAAAAAAAAAAATCTTAAAAATAACATGGTAAAATTCTAATGAAGAATCTTTTGCTATTAATACTTTTATTCAAAATCTTGAATATTTTTCCTGTTGCTATTTTTGTGAAATTAAATATTAACAATAGATTTTTATTTCAAATATTTTATTTTATTAATTTACAATATTATTAAAGAATTTATTTTAACAATTTTTGTTAGGTCATAACAGAAGTGTACTCGTATGGCCTTGTGTGGCAGTTTTCCCTTCAAAACTTCGTGTAGTCTTGTTAGTTCTTGTTAGTTCAATTGGATTCTGAGTTTATCGTTTGCCAATGTGGGAGTAGCTCACTGAGCATAGAACCTTTGCAATCTCATCAAATGCACTGTAATAAATTTCTCGTGAATAGCTTCAGCACTGCGGTGATTTGGGTAGGCGCACCTTGTTTGGACCATGACCATTTTCGTAAATTATTCTTATATGTCACATATTTTCTATTGCCAGTTATCAACTTGGACAGAAAAGGTTCCAAATCTATCCGTTTTTGTAACATTTCGCGAATTGTGTTGTGATGAAAATAATTTTTTTTTCTATCAAATTGTGTGGTTGCCACTTATCAAATTCTTTTGGTACTTCAGTTATAAGGTTTCCCTACAATTGCCAACTTTTAATTGTTGTATGTCATTCTCTGATCGGATACATAGATATCACTTTTTAAATCTATCAATACAAATTTCCTGAAGCAATTTGTCCACCATTCAATATAATAAAATTTATTTAAAATTTATCAATTTTTCGTAGAAGAAACTAAACTTAATGAAGCAGAATTGAATAAAAATTTAAGAAATTTTTTATTAAATAAAATATGAATAAATATTTTGTGAAAAACAAAGAAGAATTTCTATTGCGTCTACGCAATACCATTTTTCATTAAGAAACATGTTATGTATACGCCATGTAACATGTTATGTGTATGTCATGTACCATGTTTCTAAATTAAAGTTAATAATTTCATAGAAATAAAATAATAAAAATATGTTTATTGATTTCAAATATTTCTCTCAACAACAAATTATTTCCACCTGAATGTTGCCTAAAGATATCAAGGTATCTAAGTGGAAAATACATACTATAACTCAATGAAATGTAACAAAATATCGAACATAAAATAAATACTGAATTATGTGAAGGAATTTGTATGAAAAATGTTGTTGTTCTTATCAGAAAACGAAACAAAATTGCAAAATATTTGTTGTATGCTGCAAGGGCAATCTAAGTACTAAATGAATGAGTGAGTGATTATGAATAGTGATGGAAAAGTGAAGTAAGAAGTTTAGGAGAATTTATTATATAAATGTATGTTACAATTAATAGACACGCATATGTAATTGACTAATAAACATCACAATCCAATGAAAATAAATCTAAGAATTTTTTTAAAAATATTTTTGTTTTTTTTTTTTATTAAAGAAAAAATTGAAATATGTTTGTATATTCATAAATAAATATTATTCTTTATAGAGTTGTGAGCCTTAAAATGAGGATGAGAGATAATCTTTGAAGTATGAGTGATAAAGATAAAGTAGACATAATAAATCTATTAAAAGCATGAAGTATATCAGAAATCATGCAAGCATGTTTAACCAAAAACAAGAAAAAATTACTGACCAATAAATTGTTAGTAATGTTTCTTTGGGAGTATGATGATAAGGCATTTATGGTTTGTGCAATATACTCGTACATATGAAATTGTGTGTTATATATTGACTCTAATGGCATACGCTTGAAGAAACCTGGAAACATAATTCGAGTTGTTATCTCTTTTGCAGAGAGATTCTTATGGTTTATATATCTTAAGCTGTGGTATAGCACACACTACAACTACAACTACAAGTACAAGTACAAGTACCAATAGGCTGTTTGTCTTAAGTAACATATTTCATGGAATTTATTTGTTTATTTGCTTTGCGTGCAAACATAGATTAACAAGAAAATGATTATTATAAATCAATTCGTGCAGCAAAAATCGCTTCACCTGCTGCACGGCTACACTCCATTTAAGTGTCGCTTTATGTTTTATTTTAAGGTCAATATATATAATATATAAGTAAAGAAAGGATGAGAATGATAACATATTCAAACATTAAATTTTGAAGTTCAGTTTCATGTTGAAGTTTTAAAAATGTAAGAATGAAGTGTATTCACGAAGGTAGAGAAAAGCAAATAAGCCATCATAATGAGCCACTATGAAGTAAAGAGCTGTGCAAAAGGTTCTATTCACCGCACTTTATGCCAAGCACACTGTATTTCAGTGTAGCATTCACATCGAATTAGTAAGTTCTATTTAAAGCTTTGACATCAAAACAAACACTGAACCATTTGAAAAGCTTTCGCTATAGTGCTTGACAGTGCTTGAGTTCTGGTATTAAACAAAATATCAAAACAGAAGAAGCACTGAAATAAAATAACGGGAAAATTACATAAAGCATAGCGGATAAAAAACAAATTCCTCAGATAGAGTATCAGAAGAGGTGACGATATATGAAAGATTGATAATACACTACTATGATGAATTTGACGCATTGAAATGTTGGGATACAAATAAAAATCAGTTTCCATTGTTGTATAAAACAAGTTACAGAATATTAGGTATTCCAGCTTCGAGTGCACCCTCAGAAAGAGTATTTTCGGCCGCCCGGAATTTATTAACAGAAAAAAGATGTCCGTTGGCCGGTAATTCTGAAACTGTGAACCATATAATGTTTCTACACCACAATTTTACTTTTTAAATTACATTTTAATTCATTTTTTTAATATTAACATAATGTTCTATTAATGTACAAATGAAATTCTGTACCTATGAATTTAATTTTTATTATTATTTTTAATTTTTCCTTTTATAACTTATTATAATTTACATATGAAATATTACTTTTTACAATATTACTTTTTATAATAAAAGACTGAAAATGTATACATTACTGATTTATTAAAAAACACCAAAAAAAATAAACAAAAGCGCAAGACTTCTTCATTTCCCTCATCGTTGTATCTAGCTGAAGAACAAGCCCACAGTGATCTTGGTATTGCAGACCTGTTTACAAAATTCTTTCAATCCACTTATTCCTCTAAATCTTATTTTGGGAACTTTTACCCATATCCCACTTCCCATTGTAATCACATTGTTACTTACCTGTAATTGATGAAGATATTCTTCTTCTTCTTAATTTGAAATCGTTGAAACCCACTTACTCACCTGGTCCAGACAAAATACCTAGTTGCCTTCTTAAGCTTTGTGCGGAGTCTCTGTGTAAGCCGCATCTTAAACTTTTCAATTTATCACTTCAGAGAGCATCTTTTCCTGATATCGGGAAGAAATTCTTCATTGTTCCGTTACATAAAAAAGGTAACATAGCTGACATATCAAATTATAGAGGTATTGCCAAACTTTCTGCATTCCTAAAATTGTTCGAAAAAATGCTCACATGAACTCTTTATCACTACTGTAAATCTATTATTTCTCCGTATCAACATGTTTTTATGAATAATAGATCACCAACTACTAACTTGCTTCAATTTACATCTTTGGTGAACCTTGGTTTCAACGAAAAATGTCAATCTGATGTCATTTATTGACTGATTTCAGCAAGGCATTTGATTCCCTTAATCATGATCTGCTTTTACTTAAACTGGATCGGTTAGGTTTCCCGCAAGATCTTCTTTGTTGGATTTCTTCATATTTAAGAAATAGAGTTCAGCGAGTGTTATTTAAATCCACTCTTTCCTGCCCAGTGGATGTGACTTCTGGCGTTCCTCAGGGAAGCCATCTTGGCCCATTAATGTTTATCCTTTTTATAAATGATCTGCCTCTTTCCATGAATTACTCTCGTGTTTTAATGTATGCTGATGATGTCAAACTTTGCCTTTCATTTAATGATATCTTTTCGCAAGTCAGATTGCAAGAGGATCTAACTTCACTGCAGCCTTGGTGTTTATGTACGCCGGGAGCGTCATTTATTTTCTTTTACGATCGACAACAACCCATTGGCGCGTGTCTTCATCTTCAGTAACCTAGGAGTAATTTTTGACCCTCAATTGACCTTTAACCATCACATTTCTCCAACTAATTTTGCCTCACACGATCCATTTCGTGTATTATATTTAAATTATAACAAACTATATCACATTCTTTCTCCTGAGATTTCGCCAAACGCTATCAATGCTCTGGTTCTGGATCACCTACGCTTCTCCATCCACCGTGATTGAACCTGGCCGTTACAATTTTGGATGTCTGTCTCTGACCACACATGGCTATGATTAGGAGCATAGCTAGCTACTTATCAAATACAATTCCCCCACCGTTTTAGAGACGTATATATTTTATAATTTAATTTATAAGTTTTAAGTTTTATTGTGATATTCCCTATTGTATTATTGAATACTTGTATTTTTTGTTGACAGTAAGTTGTCATATATTTTTGAATAAATAAATAAAAGAGGTATAACAATGGTCATCATATTCCATAACAATAAGCATTGACGTATGATTCGACTTCAGTTTTGCACTGCTTGTTTTGATTTTACTTCAGTTTTGTTGTACTTCAGTTTTGTTCTAGTTCAGTTTTGTTCTACTTATAGTTCTAATGCTTGAAAGTTCTATTGCTTGTTCATACAGTATTCGCTCTCACGTCAAAAGCTTTTTTCACTGCAGTATTTGTTTTGTTGTGAAAGAGAACATGAGCGACAGTGTTTGAAAACACAAGCGATGGCTTACAAAACATGTTCATAGTGCTTGCGCAGCTCTTTACTATGAAGCATTTTTTCTCGTTGTAGATACGCTACTTTGATTAACCACGGATGCTGGTCTTTGACGTCCATTTCGCTTTCGTGATGTTTTTATTGATGTTGAGGAAATTCCTGGCGCTTTTGTGACCTTCTTTGCAGTAACAGTAACAAACACTTTGTCATTCCATTGAACGAGCAGAGTTTTTTGCGTCTATGTATTTTCCTTCATGGATCACTTGATAAGAAGTTGCTATGCTTAAACATTGGTGATAGAAGAGATGAAACCCATATACCAAAAAATGTTGCAAGCAAGTTTATGCAAAATTAAAAAAAAAAAACAAAAAACACAAACTATTAAAGGCAACAATAAAGAGAATAGAGCAAAGAATTTCAGTAAAGTAAACTGATGTGAACTGAACAGAGAGATATCAACCTTCTCGTAGTTCTATGTTGGCAAAAGATTCATTTAAATACAAAGCAGCTAAGGCAAAGTTACTGCTTGCGAAAACTAGCAACACACGCTCTGAAATCACTTAAATAAAACCAACAAAACATTCTCAATGAGACCAAAGCATATTGGAAAGTATTTTGTATGTGGCAAAAAGAGTATAACAATGTGTTGAAGAAAGTAAATATCACAAATTTACATATCCTAAAGCTACATAAATTGTTAAAGAAAGGATGGTCTGGATTTTTGCAATAAAGAAAAAACCAAGGAGTCTACCAATGAAAGATTGATTGATTGTCCAATTTATCGTGTTATTCGGATTAATGAGTGTCCTGATTATCGAGTTTATATACTAATTAGTACTTAAGCTACTATTTTATTGCTTATTAAGTTTAACTTTAAAAATTTCAATGAAATCCACAAATCCTATGAGATTTAAGAGTGAATATTTGCTATTTGATATCCTCATTATTTATAGCGTCACCTCAATATCTTTTTTACTATATTTCTAATTCCTTTTTCATTGCAATTTCTTTTCATTTGAGCAAGTTTTATGACACATGTCCATACATGGCTGCATTGGGAAACAAGCAAACATAATTTATATGAGTTACATGCAAAATATTAATAGATGAATTGAATTTTGAAAAATTTTATCATGGAACGATTCCATTTTTAAATTTCTATGAATCATTTAAATATCACAGAAGTTACAATCAAATTTCTTCATTAACTCACTCTCCCTGAATGACTCATTCATTCTTATCGCAACAAACATCTTTCACTTTCACTCAAACATACGAGTATGTGATCGCCTTTTGATATTCTGACATGCAAATGTCAACTCTGCCTGACATTAGGACTTTTGATATGTTATCTGTCTGTCTATCAGTCTGTCTATCTATTTATCATTCTCTTTGCTTGTTATACAATATGAAAGCTGTTTGTAATGTCGGTTCACTTGGCTTATCCATCTCTCCTCATCTCTCTTTTGTAGATCACTTTATTTGGGGGTCGAAAAGCATGTGAAAAATTTTGATGAATACAAATAAAAATAAAAATAATAATAACTTTGATTGATTTTTTGTCATTTTTGTTGTCCTTTGTTGCCTTTGAAGCTTTCTGAGTTTCTTTATGATTATTTTGAACATTTTAACTACAGTATTTGACATAAAATATTGTCTTTGATGTCTGATTGGCATGATTGACATGTTTCATGTTGAATTTCGTTTGCTTAATGGTTTTGTCAATTGATAATAATCATAAAAACAGTAGAAGAAGAAATAGTTAAAACCACAAAAAAAAACAAAAAAAAAAAACACACATGTAAGTAATTAAAATGTCAAATAAATGCCAAATCCTTAAGTATTTACTAAATCAGGGTGAGTGATTTGTAGTTAGTTTAGTTCTTTTTACCTTGTAACAACTAGTTAAGTGTCATTTTTATTTCTATTTGTCCTAAACCAAATATCAAATAAAGTGAATTAAATTTAAATACGAAAACTTTCCCAAATGATTTGCAAAAGTTTTCTCTTTGCTAAAATGCCGCCGGAACTTATGTAAAAGAATTCGTGGCAGTGGCATTGTTAGTAGCAAAAGTCACATGTGTTTGCATGAATACAGTACAAATAAATGTGTGTGTGTGTGGGTGCCTTAGCATCGATTACAACGAGCAAAGTTGTTGCAAGTTAACGAGCAGCAGCAGCAGCAGCAGCAGCAGCAGCATAAAGTTTGCAACAAATCAAAGTAAGATTTAAGGTTTTCCTTCTTTTGCCACTGACTGCCTTTGTCTGTTTCTTGTGTATTAGAGCATGGCATAAGTTACTTTTATGGTATGAGGAGGCCTCAACTTCATTGTTTTTGGCACGAGTCAAGTTTTTTACCATCACACGTGCCTAGCGAAAAGAAATATCCTGAGAAAAAGAATGAAATGAGTGCGTTTGTATGAAGTTTAGGCCATCAAAGGACCATTTAAAAGAGCATTTCGCGGATGAGTTAGAAATAACTTTGACTTTCAAATAGTAGAAGATGCCATAGAGGGGGAGGGGCGGCAAAGTAAAGGGAATCAGTAAGCGTAAAAAAAAGAAAAGAATAAACGAGGAACAAAACAACAATTTCGAATTGTTCTTAAACCAAGACAAGAAGCCATAAAACTTTTGCTGCTTTTAGACTTTTTTGACTATTTTTCTATTCCTTTCATGTCTTTTACTGAGTTTTTTTTTTTTTTTTTGATTTCTGGCTTTTGAGGGTGAAATACAAGAGCCTCTGGTTCTTGAAAATTTATTGATAGACGCTTTTATAGTCGTATGCAAAACTTCTCAAGAACTCAAGAACACAAAGATATTCTTCTACACTGAAGCAGAACGAATGAGTATCAAACAAAAAGCAAAGAAAGCAAATCCAAAGTGAAAGATACAGCAGTTTAAATGGAAATGGAATGGAGAGAAGGAGAGAGAGAGAGAAATAGTGAGAGAAAAGCCTAGATAATAGACAGACAGACAGACAGACAATCAATTGTTGAACTTTGTGTTAGCATTTGACAAAAACTTTTATCCACACTCACACGCTTAATGCAATAAGCATTAAAGTTTGTATGTCTTTTGAGCCAAGTTTTTGAAGGTTAAAACGCAACTTTTGTGTTGCTTTCAAATGAATCAAGACTTTCAATGCTACAGAGTTAATGTAGAAGGATTGCAACGGCAGGAGGAGCAGCTTTTACCGATCTTTTAGTGTCAAGACGATTTATGTATATTAAATGCCCAGAAGTTTAGTTGGTTGAGTTTGTCTCTGCAGGTGCACAATAAAGCGGAAATGGATAAGGGGAAACTTAAGTGTAAATAAAAAATAATAAAATTTCTTAAGAATTTCTTATTTCTTATTATTTTTTTTATAAAAATTCAATGGAAAATGGGATTAGTCAAATAAAGAGAAAATTTTTAAATACATATATTTTTTTTAAATGAAAATTTCCTATTAATTTACTTAGGCAAGAAAGGATTTAAAAGAAATTGTATATTATATTCATTGATAAACTTCATTTTAAAATTACCCTCTTTTGACTTAAAACGATTCTTTAACTTTATTATGTTGATGAAGATGATGATGATGTAATGGTGATTGTTTCCAGTGATGGATTTAACACCAGGCTGAGTATGCTGGAGTCCAGGGCGGCAGATTTAAAAGCACAAAAACTATTCAACTTGTAATACTTATATTTCGGCGCGGGACAGAGTGACATGATAGTTCTGCCCAAAAACACTCGGCATTTCTTGTCCTCATATCTGAATTAGAAAATCGGTAGGAGTTTCATTTCTGACTCTGAATTTTCATCAGCAACCCTTTTCTTGAAATAAATGTATCCTAATGATTAAAAGGACTGACTTAGATCAAGAATGCATACATATTCATTGCCATCTTTCTTCTGAAAATTTTTGGTAAAACCAGATTCTGAATTATTGAATAGTTTATTTTCGTTCCTGTGAAAACAGAATTTGGAAAACGTTTAACCAAACTTGGATATAACAGTTCGCATGACTCTATGTACACCAACGATAAATTGTTTGAGTGAGACAAGCTTTTCCAACTTAAAACGGGGGACAAATTATCTAAGATCTATTTTATGCCAAGGCAAGCCTTAGTTATTTTGTGCATTGAATCATAAGAAATGAACAAGGTTTTGTAAGAGGAAGTAATTGATGATCTTGCGAATAGAAAATCGAGCAAAAAGATATAGTAAAACTTTCATAACTTAATTAATCATTATCATGCTGATTGAATATTATTGTTTTTGAATTGCTCACTGGCGACAAATGTGTGAATCCGCCACTGATTATTTCTTTAATGATGCTAAATCTCAACAATGATGTAAGGCACCACAAATCTGTCATGTCATATGTGTCATAATGTGATGAAACATATTTGCTACAAATTACTGTTGTTGCAAGCAATAAAAATATTTTATTATATTCATGCAGCAAGTAAATCTTAGTCATTGCATACTATAAGCAATCATAAATAAAGTTATCACATCAACAACATACAACATTCACACAAGATTATCATTATGATGTAAGTTATATTTTGATTTTCTTAGTTCTTTTTCTTTGTTTTTTTGCTCACATAGTGTGAATTTTATGAACTGTCACAAAATACATAAAATACCAGCGATGCAGTTTAATGAAGACTGGGAAATGTTTATTTTCTTATTTATGGTATCCGTTTGTATTTTATGAGTGCATATATACTCGTGTTAGTATTGTATGTATTTTTGCAAAAAGAATCCTAATTGATTGACAAAAGTCGTTGATTTTTGTTTAATGCTGCTGATTGAATGAGTTCAAACATAAAATGTTTAATGTTTCCGTATGTGATGCCTCAGTGTATTGATCCAAAAATTTTTATTGACCAAAAATAAGGAGCGAACTTGTTACCTTAAAGAATGTGGCAACAACTTGAAATATACAAGTAGACATCGTCATCCAGTATAATGACAGCAAGAACATTGGGTGTAGACATAGACATTGTTGATTCAAGAGATTTCTATAAAAGAAGGTAGAAAGTTTTTTAAAAGAATTTCCTCAGAATTTATTTAGGAAAAAAAAAAAAAATAAAAGAAAAAAGAACAGGATATGTTTGATTTGATGATCTTTAAAATAAAATGTTTATTTCCAACTTATAAACAAGTAGACTTTACATCACCTCTCACCCTCTTGCTTCAAAAATCATCTCAAAATATTGATTATTTTTATTGCCTTCATTTTTTAACTCGTGTTGTTTTAGGTTCTGCTGTTGTTGTTTGATGTTGACATGTCAGTGCTGCCTCCAAAGCAGTTAATGGTGATTCTGACGATGTTGCTGCGGGTTTCAATATGAAGGTTCATTGCTTTTGATTGTTGTTATTTGGCAAAGCTTTTGATGCTGCTACTGGTGTTGATGTTACTTGTGCTGCTGATGTTGATGTTACTTGTTCTGCTGCTGATACTTATTAATAAGGTTCTTGTTGCTGTTGCTGTTGTTGTGTTGTCTGAATCATTAAATATTGTTTTTGCGTATATTTTTTGTTGCTTGCTTTGATGTTGTTGATAATCAGTTTAATATAATGATGATGTTGATGATATTGATAATGTAGCTGATGATGATGATGATGATGATGATGACTTCATTTGTCTCGTTTAGCTTATATAAGACAAAAGCTGTTAAATCCGCTTCAGCTCAATTCAGTTGATAACATTTAATTGAATTAGTTCACTTTTGGCTTATGTGATGTACATTAATTAGTAAATGCATATGTGTGTAGGTAAATAAATGTATATAAATATTGAAAAGTATGCATACTTGTATATGACAAAATATATGTAAGTATTCCCTATTTTATATTTATTTTTTAATTAATTAAAAAGCCTATGTATGTCATCCCTTCATGCCTCTCTCCCTCTCTATCTCTCTCTCTCTCTCTCTCAATGTTATACATAAAATAAATATTATTTATGCAATTCTTTTATACATATTTCAATTTTTTATAAGGCAATTTACAAATGAATGACATGACAAAGCCCAAGGGGTCTAAAAAAATAATAATAATAATAATAATAATAACAACAATAATAATAATAATTGTAATCATAGGAATAACTTATGTTTTACATATCCCTAAATAGATTACAACTCAACTCAACGCAACGCAACGCAACACATTCACATACCTAAATCGATGTCTCATGCCACAAGAAAAATTATTTATGCTTTCATGTTTCAAGCTGTCACTGTTTATGTTGTAATAAGTAAAAGTTTGTCCTTGCCTCGTTTCATTCCTTTATAATCTTCTTTTTCTTCTTATCTTTTTCAGCCTTTTTTTATTGCTTTAATTTTTATATCCTTAGTAGTTGGGTTTTTTTTTATTGTTTTTTTTTCTTTTAGTCGCATTCTCCTACTCATTTCCAAAGCCCTTTTTATGACCAAAAGTAACATTATTACTATTTTCTTGTATTTGGCGACGACGAAGAGGACAATGAGCAATCATCCTTAAGTTAAGTTGGTGTTGCTTCTGTGACAATGGTGAACGCATGTGGCAAGTTGTGTCTTCCTTTAACTTCAACTTGGTTATGCTTAAATGATTTTTTATGCTCAATTAAGCAAACGACAAAAGTTTATTTTGTTTATTTTCTCTCTTCCTGGTTGAGGAGATTTGTATGCGTGTTAAAAAATGTATAATCTCAACTTATTTATGGCAGCAAGTTTTTAATACAAAAAAAAAAAAAAAAAAATATAAAAAACGAGACAATAATGTGAGAACAAAAAGTTGGTGAATAAAGAAAACTAAAATGGAAAATGGAAAATGGAAATGAGAGCAGGTGATGTTACAAAACTAACTAAAAAGGGAGAAACAAATTGATATATCACACACAGGTCTAAATTTAGTTAAATGTGTTCAAATTCCAGTTGTGTCCAGTCCTTCTCTCTCTCTCTCTCTCTCCCTTTTTAATTAGTTTCCTTCATTTTCTTGCTCACTTTTGTTGCACCTCAACTTTCACTTCAATTTCAATTAAAGTTTATTTGCTCTTTTCCAGTTTGTGATTAACTTTTGGATCAACTTCACTTGTAACATTATATCAAATCTTTTTATTTTGGTTTAACCTACAACCTGCAACCTTCAACACTTTTCACTTAATTTGTAAACAATTAGAAGTTAAAGTTCCTTTGTTCCCTAGACTTTTGCTTAGAAACTTAAGCTTTTCATGTTGAGCTTCTTCTCATGTTCTTTTCCAGACTTTTTTCACTACTCAATTTTGTTTAATTATTTTTACCACTTTCAGGAACCAAAGAGGGGGCTTTCGGCATTATCATCATTATACCTTATTGCATATCAGCACATATTCTCCTTACACCTACACTCGTCCTTCTTTGTTGTTTTTTTTTCTTCATTCTTATGTATTTGTTTTGTTTGTTTCTTTTTGTTGCTTTTGTTTGTTTGTTGTCCTCCTGCCTTCATTTCAATCATGATGAGTTGCTTTTATTTTTAGTTTTCTTGCGTTGTCGATGCTGTTGATGTTAGAATTCACAAGGACTTAGACGAACTCAAGCCAAGCAAAGCTTGTGAGTTGCTGTTAATTACTATTACTAGAGGATTACGCTAATGAAAGCGCCACCACCAGCTCCACTTTCAAATTCCTTTCATTCAAATATGTACAGTTTTCAAATGAATGAATGAAGCATGGAGTGCAAATTAGGAATGTAGTCGAACTAAGTGAGAAGCATCAATACTGAGTAAACTAGACTTTTCCGTACTCTCTGAATGCACTTCATTCGTTTATTTGTTCAATTCTTCATTCCATTTTACGCATGGCCATGTGGTCTGCGATTTCGATTTTAATAGATTCTGACCTCAGTCTACACTGCCACTTTGTGAGTGTATTTAGTTTGAGGAGGACTTTAGTTTTCCTGCAAATGACCGTAGTCGCATGCTGTGTGAATGCGTGTAAGCGGAAGCGGAAACATCACAAATAAACGGATTTATTTTGACATGTGTACGTGGCTCTGTGGGAATCAAGAGACTCAAACTGTGTAACTGTATCTACAAAAGAATGATGATGAGTATCGGTATCTGTAAATTTGTGGTCTCTGGCAAAAAGTTTGTTGTTGCTACTTTGGTTTTTTGATTTTTAATCAATAGGTTTTTTGTTTTGCTATAATACGCGACGTATACTTAATATTACAAAGCTATTTGTTCATTGACTTAATATTTTGCGATATGCAATATATTTGTCAAAAAAAAAAAAAAAGAAAGAAATATAGATAATTGCATTTCACTTGAGTTGATTTGAAGTATTTAAATGTCCCTATTTCGTTTACTACAAAACAAAACAAGAACAGACAGAAGGAGGAATCGGCGTAGGAAGGAGAAAATGCTATAAAATCCTTCATGTCTGTTTTATGCGTATACAAAACATAAAGAAGCACTTCAATAACATACGCATACTCCAATCATGTGGCAATCTATCAGATTGTGAAAGGGAATATGGTGGTTGTCTTTGGGCCTGTTAGAGTAGTTGCTCCCTTTGTTATCGTAACATTTCGTCATTTTGTTTATTCATGCGTCACAAATACCGGAAATCGAATGTAATTTGAAATTCTGATGGAGATTTTAGTGATTTTTTTTTCTTCTCTACAACAACAGACTACTATGATTTCATGGCAACCATTACGGCAGCCAGCCTCTCATTTGTGTAATTGTGTGTGGTGTGTGTGTGTGTGTGTGTGTGTGTGTGTGTGTGTGTGTGTGTGTGTGCGGAACAGAAAAAGGACAACTCCATAACCACAGATTCTATGATTTTTCTACTCTATATCCTTGTCTATCTCTCTCTCTCTCTCTCTCTCTGATGCTTGTTCTTATTAAATTTCATTACGTTATCGAATCATAGACAAAATGATAAGCACTTTTGATCTGAAATGAAGTTTGTTTAGGGAGCATAAACAGTGGCGCTTTGCACATTTAGTGATTTTATGTGTTGTGTGTCATCGTAAGTGTATTTCACTTAATGTGAATGTGAATGTGAATGTATGTGTTCGTTGGCGTGGGCGTGTTTTTGACATTTTTCCTTCAATCTAAAGTCATCATTGTGTAGGAACCACAGAAAGAGGAGAAGCTGTTTTATAAACTTACTTGACTGTTGTCTGGAATTGTTATTTTAGTTTATGTTATTAGCGAACATTTCGCCAAGAACTGTGGGCGTCTCTTCTTATCATAAAAGCTTTTCAATCGACACAAAAAGAAAAACATAAAAGTTGTTTAAAAAGTATCTTAAATAAGAGAAATTTTGTCGGAAAAAAAAGAAACAGAAAAATAGAAAATTTTATAAAATTAAAACTTTGTAACTAAAAATTATTGAAAGAATCTTAAAAGTTGACAATAATAAATTATTAGCTTACGAGTTTAAAAAATCCTTATTCTTGTTGCACGTATCTATTGACAATAAAAGATTCTTACAAGCAACTTCCTGCCTTAGTTTGTAGAAGTCAAGTCTATGTGGATGTTGGTTACCTTTGTTTTTCTCCATTTCATTTGTACTATTTGCCATCTTTGCTTCCTTTCTTACTTTGTAGCTTAAGACATTTTTCTCTCTATCACTTTGTTTGTGTCTTGTATGCGTTTCATTTTGCTGATTTGGTTCAAAGGATCTAAATTTTGTTGTTCTTGTTGTGACTGTTACTGTAGCCTCTAATGTATTGTAGAAACCCAGGTTAGTTGGCGGCTCCTTTAGCTACTTCGTTTGCTGGTGGCTACTCTTCAAGAATTTTGCACACGTAGATAACATAAAATTGATTGGAATCTTATTGGCATCACCAGCGCACACAAACACACATTCACCCATATTAGCACACACACTCATAAACACCCTCATACACATTCAGATAAACTCACACACACTCTCTCTTCAATACTTACTACATATAGCGACCAGTAAGTTTCAAGTCAAGCGAACAACAACAATTTAGAGTAGAAGGCAGATATCAATAGTGAACTACACAAATAAAGGGATCAACGTATCACAAATTGAGGCACACACAGTCATAGTGAAAGTATCTTTAAATGTCGCGTTCTACTAAATTGCAACTTATTCTTCTTTGTCGTCGTCGCCATCATCATCATCATCATCATCGATGTTCTTATCAATTGTGTATGCAAACATTGTCCAAATTGAAGAAGCAAACAATGAAACCTTGCAGAAAATATTTTCTAGAGGAAAAATGAAGAGACAAGAAGTTACATATTTCTTGACATAAACACGCTCTTAAAATTACCTGTCTAGAGTTTGTTGAACAAAAAAAAAAAAAAAAAAAAAAATTGAGTAAAAAAGTGGCGAATAAATAGCGTAAAATTGTGTAAAGCAATTTAGAAGAAAATAAAAAATAAAACGACAACATCAACAGTTGAAAGAGCGTGCCAATGAAATGTGTGTGCGAATTAGTTGCATGCAATGTATTCCATACTAAGTGAAGTGAGTGGCACGTGTTTCTACACTACATACTCGTATAGATAATCTCCTTTAGTGTGTGTTTGTGCAACTCAAGTGGACTTCACTATGTCTACATTATTGACATGATTGATAGGTAAGGGTCCTTGATGCAGCCATGCATGTTGCTGCAAATGGCATGTGTGGCACAGTCAGTTAATCTATCTATGACTTTGTTTCCATCATTTCCATTAGAGAGAATGTGTAATTGTATGTTAATAATTACAGCAATTTAAAAGCACACACTGAAAATATACAATGATATTTTTTTTTGAAAAATTTGCTCTGGGCTTTAATAGTTAACTGTTGCAATGAAATTATTCTTCAAAAAAAAAAAAATCATCAAAAAAAATTGAAACTCAATTTATAAAATAAAAATATTTTAATAAAATCAAGAAAAGTCAGTAAAATATAAGGATTTTTCTTCCACCAATAAATAAATATTAAATTTTCTTCTTGTTTTTAATACGAAAATATTTGTAGAAAGAAATTTGCAAATAAATAGTGGAAAAAAATTCCAATTTAATAAGAAAACAAATTTTTGGCTTCAAACAGGGTCAAGTCCTTTGAATCTCTTATAGGAAAAACATGTTACACATACACATAATGCGTGATGAAACTCGAATAAAAATGTGGAACAAAATTCAATAAATAAAAAAATTATAAAAGAAAAGTGAATATTTTGTCTGCCATATGTTGCTATATTGATTTTGTGTATGGCGAAAAATATAGCGAAAAAAATTAGAACTGAGTGCTGGCATTTCATATCCGTTTCCGCTTCCGTTGAGATGCCACAGTCACCGGCATTGATGCTACTATAGTGGGCTCCTGCTTATTGTATAACAGAATTGTGTGAGTGTCTTTATGTATCTCTATGTATTCATCTGTGTGAGTGTGGTTGTGCCGCTACATGTGTCTTGTATACCGCTTCCGATTTTCTTCATTTTTTTGTGGATATTTTGCGCTTAAATGAATACCAAATAAAATGATGTCTTTGACACACGCCAAGCAATATGCTTTGTTATTGTTGTTGCTGCTGTTATTATTATAATCAGATATTATTTATTTGTATTTTATTTTTATAGATGTATAAGAATATAAATATAAACTAAATATATAATTATATTTGATGATTTATCACATACTCGTACATATAAATTGATGCCTGAGTACAAGCAAATTAAGTTTCAAGATATCATCAATCCGTTATTGTATTTATGGAAACTGTTATTCAGTGTCTTCATACCACTTCATATTTTATCTATTAAAATGTTCTAACTCATCTATCTGTTTAACCATTTCTTTATTCATCTATCTACCGAACTATTCATTTATCTATCTACAAATCTTATCATCGATTCAACTAACCATCTATCTTTTATATCTCCATTCATCTAATAATCGAATTATCTATCCATTCAGCTACCCATCTACCCATCTTCTCATCTGTTTATCCACCTATCTATCCATCTATTTATCCATCTATCATACATCTATCTATCTATCCATCCATCTATCTACCGATCCATATATTTATCCATCTATCTATGCATCTAATCATATCTATCCATCTAATCATCTATTTTTCCTTCTAACCATCCATCCATCTACTCACCTATCTACAAACTTTTATAATTTACTATACATCTACCGATCAATCCACAAATTTTCATTCATCCATCTATCTATCCATCTTCCATAATCCATCCATTTATCCACATAACCATCTTCGTCCATTAATCTAGATCCAACAATCCATCCATCTGTCTATAGATCTAATCATTTGTTAATTTGTCTGTCTTCTATCCATTCATCTACCCATATATCCATCAACTTATCCAAATATTTATCCATCTACCGATCAATCCATTCACCCATCCATCTATTTTTCTATCTATTCATCTAACTATCCATCATTCATCTATTAATCCTTTTATCAATCCATCCATCCATCCATTTAGCCATTCATTTCGCTATCTATTCATCTACCTGTCTAACTATCCACCAATAAATCCATTCATACATCCATCTATTTTTCTATCTATTCATTCAATTATCCATCATTCATTTATTAATCCTTTTATCAATCCATCCATCCATCCATTTAGCCATTCATTTCGCTATCTATTCATCTACCTGTCTAACTATCCACCAATAAATCCATTCATCTATCCAACATTTCATTTCTCCATATATTGATCTATTAATCAACCTATCCATCTAGATAGGTAAATCATCTTATCATCATATTATTATTTTTGTATTTAACTACATAATCATATAACGTGCACCTTTCCAATCAGCTAACCATCTACCCATCTATCCATCTATCTATCCATTTATTCATCTAATATCCATATATACACCTACTCTTCTATATATTCATGTATCCATCCACTCATTTACACATCTATCCATCCATCTTTTACTAAATCCATCATATTCTCCTTGAATTGATCAAATTAGTTAAGTTTATACCATTTCATCAGTCAATTTTCTACCCATTACCATGTCAACCTATACGACCAACCAGACATTTGTTTACCCATCATTTTCCTGTTAGTCTACATCAGTTTTCTATATACTCATTTACTCATTCACTCACTCTATCAAGATGAAAGATATATACAAACGTACATATTGTATATGATGTTTTGAGAAATGATATTGAAATAGTTGTTTCTGTGTATATTATTGTCGTTGTTGTTGTTGTTACATGTTATTGTTGTTATTGTTGTCGTCGTAGTTGTTGTTTGCTTTATCAACTCAATTTGAATGAATTTTTGAACACAATCAACAAAATAATAACAACAAATTTTGTATAGAAAATATTGTCTCTGTGCTCAAAGTACAATAATAACAACTACAACATCATTGAATGACCCTTTTTTGCGTGACATTGTTGGGGTTGTTCAGGTGCTGCTAGGCGGCCAAGCAGCATATTGAGTGAATCGCATTCAATATTGGTGTACAAGATGCCGCTATTAGTATATCATCAGAAAAAATAAAATAAAAAATTACAAAATTTCTAGTAAAACGTGAATTTTTTTATTGATGCCAAATGTTGTTGCGTTGCCGTCATGTTTCAATGGCTTCGTTTCTTCTTACATTTCCATCATTGCCACCATTGATTTTTGATATTTTGCTGATATTTCTTTGTTCACTTTTATACAGTGACTGTGTGTGTGTGAGTGTGTGTGTTTGTATATGAGACAAATGACAAAATCAAAAATGTAAGATTTTCAGTGTGAACATTGTGTAAACAAATGTGTAATAACATTTTATCAGACAAACAACCACCCACCCAACCAAATCAAACTAAGTAAATCAAATCAAATCAAATGAAATGAAATCGCGAACCCTAAGCAAAGTAAAGCAAAGGAAATCATAAACATACTCGTATGATTTAGTTAGTAGATACATTTTCTTATTATCACTTGGTTGATTTCAAATGACAGCAGCAGCAGCAGCAGCAGCATGACATCCATCGATTGAAAGAAACAAACAATGCGGCATAGACTGGAAGAGTGATGAATGAAATTTGTATGAAGTTGAAATTTTTTTTTTTTTGACATATTAACCTCAAGTATGACAGCTGTGAGTATCATCTAAAAGGGGATTGAATCAAATAAAATCAATGACTTAAGATGCTTTCAAAATCGAATATTCTTCCTACTGATTATGTATTTATTGTATTTATTTATCCAACTGTGTGTCATTGTTTTAAGGAACTTTAAACTTAAGTTAAGCTACTGTTTAGGCTCATGTGATTTAGCTTATTTCTTTTTTCATTTATTTATAAAATGTTTTCTATGTTTTTTTTTTTTTTGGTTTTTTATTTTTTTGTTTATCCAACGAATGCTTAAAGTAAGCATAAGCGTATGCGTAATATATCATAACATATGAAAGGAACATGACTTGTCTATGATATGTTGTTTGCCTTTTTGTATATGTCGCACTCTTCAAAATGGTAAAAAAATAAATAGAAATTTGCATACTCGTGTTGCTTTTTTTATTATTAAAATCTAAATTTATGCGGCGCCACGTTGCCTTGTGGTTATGCCACAAAATAGACAAAAAAAAAAAAAAAAAAAAAAGATAGAATAAAAAAGTTCATAAGTCTGTCTACCTTTTTTGTTCATTCATTTTGATCAATTTGAATACACAGAGAGACAAAGTAGGTTAAGAGCAATCATCAACACATAAAGCAGAAGAACAAAAATTATAAAAAAAAAAAAAACAAAACAACAATAGTAGAAAGTGAAAATAACAACAGCAGTTTTAACCATCAAAATTATCATCATCTCATCATCATCATCTTCATCATCAGCTAACTTGCACCTGATTTTTTAGTTAAAACACAAAGATAGCAGCTTCATTTAATTCAACCTCATTCAAGTCATTAATCTTTTTATTTATTCTGCAACATATCTTTAGCAACATGTTGCTATTTGTTACAATTTTTAGGAGTCTTCAAAGCTTTTCAGTGTCCTAATACGCATGCGTCTCTACTTTGTAGTTCGTCATGACTCGTTTGTTTGGTCTTTGGCTTTGGTATTGACTTTGCTGCTGCACATTGAAATCCTTTTCAGTTGATTTTAATAAATTTAGTCGTTTAGCGTACGTTCTTCTGATAGGACATAACACGCCCGAGAGCATCATAATTGCTATGTCCTTATAGTAACAGGATCGTTTTGAACGTGTTTTACAATTCAATATTTGTACGGTTTTTTTTTTATGTTCTTGATTGTCTTACAGAAGAAGAACAGTTACGGAAGTTAGTTGAAGGCAGAAAGGAGACTATTTGGTTTCGTTAATGTACGCGGTTTCAGTGTGAATTAGAAGCAACTTCAATGTTTTAATACAAGTGTAAAATGAGCATTGTTTGCATCCATGTGGGTGTATAAGTCAAAACGTGCTTAAGATGTTTACAAAACATTCTAAATTGAAGAATTTATTATATAAATTAGTGAACAAATGCCAAAATGGCATCGATACATGGTGAATTCTGTGTAATTAACAGCAATAAATACTGAAAGTGCACAGCTTGAAATTGCCATAATTGAATACGCATCAGCATCAGCATCATCATCACAATCATTATTATAGTCATTACCATGAACATGAACATTATTAAGGAGGTATATTCCTTGTTGTTCTAGTGGTTGTTGTCGTCGGTCAATAAATAAAGCGCATAATTAGGCGAAGGCTTGCGAAAACGTGACTGCGTCGCACGTGACAGTAAATAAACGTAACGCATTTCCTAGTCACGTCTTAACAAAAGTACAAAACAAGGATATTGTTCTAGTGTTTAAGTGTTTGTAAAAGTGTATTTCTCTACATTCTCATTCTCATCATCATCAACATCATTATCAAATAACTAAAGTGTCGTTGTCTTGTGTGTTAAATATAATACAATACAAGAAGAAGAAGAAGAAGAAGAAGAAGAATCATAAGTAAATTAAGTCAAGGCAAAAAGGAAAATTAAAGTCAAAAACGCTTCATTTTGCATATCCTGCTTAGTGAAATAAGATAGAAAAAAAAAAACAACAAAGAAAGAAATTAGAAAAAAAGAATATAAGAATCTAGAATAAAGAGAGAATCGACAGCAGACAGAAGTGCGAGCGTCTAACTGTCTGTCATCCTGATTCAGTGTTCAGTGTTCCGTCATTATTGTCGCCAACGCCAACGACATTGTTGTTGACTTCGTTTCATTTGTGTTCGGTATCTCGTTTAGTATTTGCTGCTACTCCTGCTACTGTTCGCATAATAAAAGGCAACGAAAGCAATTACTGCCTGCCACTGACTGACAATTGTCCTTATTTTTCCTCAACAACTACTAACAACAACAACAACAACAACTGCTGGTACTTCTACCGTTACTGCTTCTATATCTTTGACTTCAGAATCAAATCATTCTAGAGAAGAGACTCTAAATATATACAAAATATATTTTTTGTTGTTGTTGTTGTTGTGTTTTATTAAAATTCTTGTGATTGTTGTTATTGTTGTTGTAATTGTTTTGTGTAATTGTGATAACTTAAGTGAATACAAAATTGCGCATGAAATGTTGTTGGAATACGTAATGACGCTATTGTTGCTGCTACTGATGGGATTAACCACAAACATCGCAAATAGACACAAACTAAACACTAATGTCTTTGGTAAGTAAAAGCAGTAAAAACATGAAAAATATTATAAGATAAAAACAAGAAACACAGAGACAGTCAGGAAAACATGGAACTCATTCATTCATTCATTCATTCTGTGGACGATGTTAGAAAAACTTGTTTATTTTATACGTTTCGTATCTTTGGCAAAGCATCTTTTCTGGTCTCCTCCTTCTAAATTTCTTCTTCTTTAACCAATATTTGTTAACTCAATTTGAATTATTCATTTTTTTTCGTTTTCCTTTTGGACAACGAGCAGCAATAGCAGCATTAGCAGCAGGAACGACAGCATCGTCGTCAGCCTACAAGGACACTAAGAAAGAGAATTTGTGTTCAATTCTCTTTATATTAAACGAAAAATTAATATTTAAATAAATCGGAAAAAAGAAAGGGAAAATATTTTTGTATGTTGGTTGGTTGTCCTGGCATATTCCAGTTAGTGATACTAAACTAAATGTTAGTCACCAGGTAAGAGAATTGAATCGAATCAGTAAATGGGGGTAAGTGTAAGACATCTTGTTTCAAGATGTTTGGTGGTTGTCTTGACACAGAAAGACAGGAAGGCATTCAACCAGACTGACAGACAGGCAGACAAAAAGGAAGGCAACCAGACAAACAGATAGACAGACGGCACTCGTTGACAAAAGGTTAAATATTAAGCCATGATGAAGCTAAGGTTTTCATCACATTATAAGATAAAACATCTAATATACTTAAGTTTTCTTGTGCTTAGAAGAAGCGAGCTTGAGGAGGCAAAACTGGAAATGAATAAATGAAAGGCATCATCAAATGAATGAGGAAATGAATACCAAACTCAGCAGTTAGGTTTTTTTTTTATATCAAAATGAGTAGAGAAGAAGGACATTTCATTATTGGGAAAGTGTCAGACATGAAAAATCGAAGTTGATGCTTCAAAGCTTCGCTTGGCATCCTTCATTCGTTTCTCGATAAATGAATTAAGATTAATCAAAGTGACGACCTCAAAAGTTGATTCTTCTACTTTACTATGCTGTTCTCTTCTTTTGGTTTCTCTTTTGCTTTTAATCCTTCTCCGCCATTTATCTGTGTATGTCGATCTGTATCAGATTTATTACACCTCAAGACCACTTGAAGGCATCTATCCTTTTGCTTAAGTACCGCAACAACAATTTTTCATAAAGTAATATTTTCATAAATTTCTGACACATAAAATCAGGACAACAACAACAACAACAACAACAACAACAATGATACTATAGGTACGCAGCCATACACACACACACACAATGAAGCAAAAGGGGTTTTGAAGAGGAAATTCGTTGCGGTTTTCATGCCACTTTCACTTTACCTCAATATTCATACTGTGTGTATGTGTGAATGTGTGTGTGTAAGAAAAAGTGTGGTTATCTGTGTGTTTGTTGAGGGCGTCGTCTACAATAACAACAGTTGCTGAGAATGATGCTACCAGCTCCTGTTGCTGTTGCTGTTGCTTTTTGTTTTTCCCTGTTTCCCTTGCCCCCTGGGCACACTTGGCCTTTTCCCCAAAGTTTGCACCAGATTTAATGTTGCCTTCAGCTTCAAGTGGCAACAATTTGTATGAGATAAAATGGAAAAAAACAAAAACAATGAACAAAAAATATGCAACAAGTTTAACTTGTTTTTTTTTTTGAATATTTTTATATTTTTTGTTTTGTTGGTGAATTTTCCTTTAAGTTTCCTTTTTTCCTTTTGTGTTTTTCACTTCACTTTTATTTGATGTGATCCTTTGGGCGTATTTTAAAATAAAAATAAAAATAATTTGCTATAAAAGATAATTTAAAGAAAAAAGATACAAATGGGTAATGGAGCATGGAAAACATCTGTACTAGCAACAGCTGGTGGCCAAGTGAAATATCATATTAAAAAAAAAAGTATAATTTTCATTTTTCCATTAATATTTGAATCTCACATTTGTTGTTTGTTTTTGTGCTTTTTCACGACGTCACTTGAGACTCAAAAATTGTCTGTCTATCTGAATATTTGACAGTGGGCTGAGCGCTGTCGCGGTCACGAAGTGTGAGTTTCAGGCCACTTTTGCAGACACTTCACTTGAATGACTCGCTTAAGTGTAAGAGAAATGAAACTTCTTCAATGGCTTTTCTTTGAAAAAAAAAAAAGTTATATGATATGCTTATGTCTATCAAACTGGACTCACTCAGACTTTTGACTAAGTCGACAGACAGATCATTGGGGATAAATTTAAATGAAACTTATATCACTTAAAGGTAACATAAAAGCGAATTGGAGTATCAAGCTTAAGTGTCTAGTTACTTCAAGATGTAAGTATATCAAATTACAATAAGACTTCAAACAAAAAATGAAAAAAATTGAAGAAAAATTACTTTAATAAGAGAAAGATAATTGTCTGTTTGGTCGACTTTAGTAAAAAGTAAATGTATCTGTTACGAATATAAAAAATTCTATGAACAAGTAAAAAATTTAAGAAAAGAGAATCAACTTACTTATTGCAGAATTCAATGATAAGAAGATGTATCTGTTATTTATAGGAGAAGAATAAATAAGTGAGAATTGTCCAAAATACTTGACTGACTTCTTTGCTAAACTCGCCTTAACAGAACCACAGCACATATTCTGTCTAAAGGGTGACATCCTCCTTATATTCGAGAGAAAGACTGGATTTCATGGAATAACGCAAGCCATCAGCACAAGGATTTTAACCCAGATGTCATTCCCCCAATTTACCCTTGTCAATGCAACCGAAATGCATTAAAATCATTTATTCGCTTCCGACTCGATCACACCGCCCTGATGAGTACATAAATACTTACTTTGTGGCCTCAAAAATGATGTATACCCTCGCTGTTGCAACGTTGCACCTGCTATCAGAATGGAATGCAACACAGCGTATTCACTAAACCAAAATTAGTATGGTAGAGTTCCTGGGTAACTCAAATCTTAGCAATGTAAGCTCAATCTAATTTTTTTTAAATTCACTAAAACGAAAAACATTTATATAATTTGCATTAATGAATTTTAAATTCAATTTTCATAATTAGCGTACCTACTTATTAATCTAAGAGCTGAAAGTCATGGCATCAAATATTGTTAATACTAAGTAGATTAATTTTTATCTTACTCTAATTATTATATATTAGAATTCTAACATATATTTCTTCATGACAAGTGCAGCAACTTCTTCTTGATGTCTTAAACTATCAATTAAAATATCAATCAAAGATAACTGACTTTAAAATAGTTTCATTAGATTTTAATAGATTTGTCTCCTTTTGCAATTGAACTGAAAATTCCAAAGAGTCTAAGAAATTTCTTCAACTGAATTACATTTCATTGAATCATATTCAACTATGTCTTTCTCTTTATGTCCGAAGAGAATCGCCTATTAAATCAAATTTAATATGCCCAAGCTATAGATAGATAGATAAATAGATAGGCAGAAGATAAAAACACTTACGGTCGACTAGGATACATAACTCATAATAAATGTATGGTATAATGACTGAAGGTGGCAGCGAGGAGTTAACTAGACCAACATCTAATCCAAACTTAGGCTGCTTAGGTGTTATAAATATTTTAATGCAAAAAGAATATTTCCAAAACTAGACACATTTTCAAAAATGCGAGTTATATACTATACATACTTATGATCCTTGCCCTTTGCTCCTGCACACACATATATTCATCTTAATGTATCTATAAGTGCTGTTGCTTTAATATTCAATCATTAATGATTGGTGTTGCTTCTTAAGATGGTTTTGCTGTTGCTTCTTCTGAAGCATCTTCTGCTGTGTCTTCTGTTGTTGACTTCTACTATTTCTTCTTCTTGTATTTCTGTTGTTGCTTAGATTGTTACCCGCCTAACCATTTTATATTAAACTGTGCGTGATTCTTTAGTTAGTAGCAAATAGCAAATTTTGACAAATCACACGCTTATATTCTATTTCATAATGTGTATCCTTCATGTTTACTCGTTAATCAAATGAATATTATTAATTTTTATTAATGTATATTTGGTGTTTACCAAATTACAAGTATTCAAGGATAAATATTTGTGTATATCCTTCTCTGTTGTGTCTGCTGTGTCTGGTTTTATTATAATATTAAATTAATAAATACTTAGGTAAAAAATAAGCCTTCTTCTTCACGACAAAATAACGCAGTCCAGTCATTATTCATTCATATACAAATACTTACATCCTTTCCGATTTAAATACATACAATATTAATGCAGCCGTTTATGTATCCTTTCTGTTGTTTTCTCTCCCAGCATTGTGCGGTCCCATTTGTGTGATGAGTCGCTCGCTTATTGAACTGATTATTAACTCATAATGCTCGACGTCTACTATTCTTGGTCATAATAATGTTGATAAGGATATTGTGTCGTGTGTCTGTAAATATGTTTCTCCTCTGTGTATTTGTGTTTGTATCTATAATAGTATATTTACCTTAAAGAGCTTTTCATGTCGTTTGTTATCTTGTTTGATCGCTCTACATATTGTACTAACTAACAACAACAGTCAACAATGCCACACTAATACAATATTGAGTGCCTTAACTAAAGCTCTTTTGTGCTTATGCAAGGACACGTGTGTATCTGTGAGTGACTATTTATGTATGCATATAGTATATACTTATATTGTGTATGTGTGTTTGTGTATATGATTTGATAAATGTGTCTTGCGCTATAATAATTAAGCGCTTATGTTGCAAATACCCAAACGATTTACGGCTTAATCAATAAAATTTATTATGTTTATCGGCTTTGGTGTTGAGAAGAACATAACAAAACAAAAAAAAAAACAACAAACAAAAAATAAGGAAATAAAGGAAAAATAAATAAGAACGACAACGACAACAATGAGGACGAGAACGCTAACGAGAACAAGTGCCTTACATACACCTACCAATTTTATTTATACAATATATGCGCCACAGGGCGTTTACGTATTATACAGTACTTTTTCTATCACTCCCTTTGTGTTTTCCTGTTCCATATTAATTCCCATGATCGCTTTGATGCTTTGCTATGCGGAATTTTTTTATTAAAATACGAGCCCAAAATGAACAATCAACGCTGGCATTTCGCAGCAGGACATTGTCAGGCTAAAACGCTCGTTAACAGGATTTCGGGATCTGTGAGCATGGCATGGGTCAACGCTATGCAAATATTTATACAATTCAATTGATATTAGTTTAAAAATCAATTAAGATTAATTTTACTTTCCCTTTTTTGTTTTTGGAAAAGAGAATTTTTGAATATTTTGTTAGGAGGAGGCAGCTAGCTGACAGCATACAAACAAACGAATAGTGGCGTACGATAGAGGAAGGATATGTTTGTAATAATAGACGAATGGTAGAATGAAATTTCATTGTTTGATTACCATTTATTATAAACAGTGTTTATGCAGTAAATTTTGGAGCATGAAAATTAAAAAAAAAAAAATATTTCATAAATATTTTTAAAATTAAAGGAAATTAATTAAAAATTATATTATGGATAATTCTAATAAGAATTTAGGATGATCAAAGTAATGAAAGGAAATTATTAATAATTATGACATAAACAAATACAATGTACACAGGAAATGAGATAAAGAATATAGAATATTTTGCTCTTTTAGTTTTTAATATTCAATTAACATTTTGAATTAGGGGAAAGGCTAAAACTAGTTATTTTGTCAAGTGCAGCCTGCTTTGTTTCTATTGTTACCCACCCTACAATTTAAGTTCTCCTGATATTCTAGTATTCATTAGTAATTCAAAGAGTAATTCTTAGCAGATGAATCTGCAATTTTAGCTTATGAAGCAGGTTGCCTAGATATAAGACTCTGATCCAAATAAGACCATCACAGTGGCTTAGAAAATACTTTGAACTCCAATATTCTTCATTACATAATCTACATAAGACATTAACCATTTGATTAAATTTAAGATCCAATAACACGTGGAAAAGAATGTGATCCTATGATTTGGATGATATTCCTCATAAATTATGATAGCTAAGAATACAAATGATTCAATTATTTTATATAAAAACAAAGAAAGTGAGGAAGTTTATTTAGAAAAAAAATTAAAAAAAAAGAAAAAAAATTGTTATGATTAATTTAATAATAGAAATATGAAAGCTAACAGTTTCAGTAAACCAAAAATTTATTCAGTTAAAATTTGTATTTATTATGTTTCTAAATCTTGTTATATGTTGCAGTTTAATTTATACGATATATGTATAATAAAATGAATTTCTATATAAATAATATACTATTTGTAATCCCGTTACAATATCAAAAGAAAATCTAAACACAAAAGCATATTTTTCTAAATAAACAAAACAAAAGGAGGAAAAAAATTGAAATTGAAATTTTGTAAAAACCACTTTTCAATCAATATTTATTGGTTTTCTATTCTTTGTATTCAAACAGCATGAATACTTCAAATGTTTTTGCTTTTGAAAACATTGTAGAATTGTGTATTTTTCATCATTATTATGAAAATCATAATAAACATTTCTATCAACACCATCATCATCATGAACATAGTGATGAAAGCAACAAATATATGGAAATATTGTAAGTTTACCTCAAAAATCTCTATGAGTTTTGCATTAATTTCATAACATTTTCTGCATGCGAAAAATTAAGCCACACTTTGGCATTCAATTTTGCTTGTACTAGTAGTTTTTACTTTGTGTTCTGTTGGTTTTATATTCTACAATAGTTTTTGAGTTTTTCCAATCATCAGCATCATCAACATCATCATCATCATAGAATGAGGTTAGTTTTGTTCTATTTTCCATTTGGTCAATAATAAACCACAAATTAGTTTAAAATTCATTGAATTGCAAGCACTCAATGTGAAACCGCACATAATGAGTTTTTTTAACGCATGAAAAAATGCGTTAAAATTGCTTAAAACTCAAAAGCGATAAACAGCAAGCGACACTTGTGAGTTAATTACAAAAGACTTTACATAAATTTAAAGTATTTAAATTATTGATTACACGCTTGTGTAATAATAAAATTGGATACACTGAATTGAAATTGTATGCTGAAGGCAAAGAATGAAATTTACTTTCGTAAAGTTTCATTTCGAATTTTTTTCATGTTGATTTAATGGGGGGAAAAAATGTATTTTCATAAATTAATTTTCAATGTTGCACGCATTATCATTATAAACTCATTACCTTCAGTCTTTTCTCCATGGTAGAAAGAAGCACTTCAATTTAATCAAGCCATTTCCATGCAGAACACATACAAGTTGTATGTATTACACAACAGGGAGCCATAACATAAAACATGGAGACTTAAGTAAGTAGTAGGTGAAGTAATATGCCGGATATGCCTAGATATGCCTAGATATTGATATTGAACAAGGAGTTTATAGCAAAATGAATATGAAAAGATATCATAACTTATTAACGCAGAGTATTTAGGAAGCCTGAAAGACCAAAAACCTAACACACAACGCACGTTGCAATACAAAATGGAAAATTATTTTTTCAGCTAATTTGCTGCAGGCTTTTCATTCTCTTACACACATACATACGAGTACTTATATTTACAATATTAACGAACAAGGAACATGAAGAAGGAGAACAGTAGAAGCATGTAACCTACTTTAATCACTTTCTCATTTATTCTTTACTTTCTTTATTCCTTAGCCTATGCGAGTACAACACAACGTCCACCTGCTGTGGCGGCTGCTTCAAGCCAACAACAACAGTATCAACAACAACAACAACAACAACATCATCATCAACATCAACAACATCAACATTATCATTCTGAAGAAGAACAACAACAACATCATCATCTCTCCAATATTATACTCGATAGCTATGAGAGTTTGGAACCAAATTTCGAAAACACCACCGAACGTGAAGTAATCGCTGCCGTGGGCACAACGGCGCGTCTGCATTGCCGCGTTCGTAATCTTGGTGATCGTGCAGTATCATGGATACGGCAACGTGATCTGCATATACTTACCATTGGCATTATGACATATACGAATGACCAACGCTTTTTGGCAAGACACATCGATAATTCAGATGAATGGGTTCTGAAAGTGGTCTCAGTGCAGCCACGCGATGCTGGTATCTATGAGTGTCAAGTCTCAACTGAGCCAAAAATCAGTCAAGCCTATAAGCTGATGGTTGTGAGTAAGTATCAAGTCAAGTGACACTCAACATTAAGTAGAGTGATGTATGCGAAATGGCTTCTCATACTCATACTCATACCAATATTTACGTGTATCTGTGCGTGTGTTTGTTTTGTTGTATTGCAGCATCAAAAGCGCAAATCCTTGCCAATCGAGAGCTCTTCATTCAAAGTGGCAGCGACATCAATTTGACGTGTATTGCGCCTCAAGCACCGGGACCCTATACACACATGCTGTGGTACAAGGACAGCGAATTAATCAATGATTCGCCGCGCGGTGGAATACGCGTTGTCTCCGAACAACAAATGAAGACGAGTAATTTGGTGATATCGCGTGTGTTGCACACAGACTCCGGTAACTACACCTGCGCGGCAGATAATTCCAGTGAGTATATAAAATCAATGTTACTTTTCATGAAGCTGATGGATGCTTCTACTGATGATGATGAGGATGATGATGCTGACTTGAATGTATGTGATGTGATGTGATGTGATGTGTGTATCTGTGTTTGTTTGCTTACTCGTACATGGCTGCCATGTCGTCTTGCGCTAATGATGCGCTTGTTTTTGCATACACACCCAGGTCCACACACACACACACACACACACCCACACCCAACACATAATTAAATTGTCATCATCAACTTGTTAATGGTTACTGTTTTTTCTGCTTCCCACTTAATGCCTCCTTTCACCTTTCTTTTTCCCCTATCATTTCTTCTTTTTCTTCTTCTTCTTCTATTTCATTGTTATAGATTCCGACAGCGTCTTTGTGCATATCATCAAGAGCGAACAGCATGCCGCCATGCAACATGAACTGGGGGCACGTATCCAAGTGCCACGCCTGCTACTCGTGCTGCTGACGTTTTTTTATGTAAGTACAAAGATTTAATTTGACTGAGATTGAAAGCAGAAATATTATGTAACGTTGTCATTATGTCATTATGTTTTACATGATTAAATAATTGTGCACCTCTCTATCTCTATCTCTTGTCTCTTGCCTCTTGCCTCTGTCTCTATCTTTGTCTTTGATATTCTGCAGCTTCTAGAACGAGTCGTCAAATGAAATTGGTTTTTCATTGGCCTTGATAAAGTCGAAGATCATCAGCATCGTCGAACGAACTTAGCTCAAATGAAATGAAATGAAATCAATGAATGAATGAATGTTTTAGTAAAATCTGCCAAGCAGTTAAGATTAAGATTAGTCATTTAAGTTGGTAAGGAGCCTTACACATGTTCACACACACACCCACACATCCACACACCATCACATACAGACACACACCATCAGATATATACACAAAGAAATAAATGCATAACTTATCTGTATTTAGGAGAAGCCTCAAATGGCTTTGAGGATGCCTCAAAGGCTTCTTGTAAAGAGAAAGTAAGTTGATATTTAAAAATTTAAATGACTAAAGAGAATTCAACGATGATTTATTTTCTTTCCTTTTAGAGAATAACAACGAGTCACCATATTGGAATGACGTACTGAAATTAAATACACCTAAATATAAATAAATAATAAATAATAAAATAAACCACATAAATAAATACAAAACAAATCAAAGTAAAAGCTTGCAGCAGCTCAACTTTTAGGCTTAAAAAATATTATAAAAAAAAAAAAAAACAAATTATAGAATGAAAATTTGTTTATTTGAATTTTTGTAATTGTAATAAAATGCGTGCACAAGGGACTTGAATTCTTTATGATTTAATTTCATTTCCGTCATCACATAATTTGTAATTAAAAACCTCAACTTCTCTTAACCCTCATCAGTGTCTAGTTAAATCTACTTAATATTTTGTTTCATTCATTTTAAAAATGCGCGCTGTAAATTTATTTACATTTTGAACAAAATATTCTTAACCCCCCTCTTCAATCATCTCCTCATCCACCATGTCAATAACCATTTCTTTTTGTATATAAATACTAAGAAAATTTAAAAAAAAAAAAAATTACTTCATTTGTAGTTAGTTTTTAAGTATTTTTGTACGTCAAAAATCAAATGTATGTAAGTAAAATAAATTAAATTAAGAATAAGCAAAATTAAATAAAGTAAATAACAATAATTGTATCTACATATGTATGTATCTATAATGTATAAGTAAAATAATAAAAAAAAGAAAAAAAACAAAAAAACACTAAGAATATAAGAAACGAAATTATAAACATTTTAAAATTAAACAAAAAACAAACAAAAAAAAAAAAAAAAGAAAAAGAAAAGAAAAATAAATAATAACAACAAAATAAAGCAAATCAAAAATGACTAAGAATTAAATTATTTGTAAATAAAAACTAAAATAAATAAAAATAAAATGCATAAATGTAAATTATGAACAAATTTTGGATAAATATTTTATTCTATTCAATTGTCTGTGCAGATTTTCTAACAAAATTATGAATGGAAACTATGCAACTATTAAACCGGACAGGAAAAGGATCAGAATGTATGAAATGGAGTACAAAATAAGGTAATTTTTGTGTGTGTGTGTGTTCTATAATGAAATTCTATTTTTTTTTTGTGGTTTGGATTAAATATTTTTCTAGTATTTTTGAATGTTTTCGATTTATTTAAATATTTTCAGTTATTTAATAAATACATATTTTTTGTTATTTTTTTTTTCTTGTAAATCAATTTCAACAATATTATCATTCAACTCAAAATAGAAAATAGAAATTTTTTCGAAAATAAATATTTTATATCAAAAATAAAGTCAATAAAATCTACAATAATTTAATTAAATTAAGCAGAAATAACCAAAATAATAAATAGTAAAATTATTGAATTCAGTTTAACTGAATTATTTTACCTCTACGCACACTTAGAAAGATATTTTAGTAGAAGTAAAATATATATAAGAGATCTTGGGAGAGAAAACAGAAAATGTCATTACAAGCTCAGAGCCACTAAATCAATTCTAAGCAGACATTCTGAATTCTTTCATAAAGTTCAAAATTGTTTACCATGGAAATTAGAAAGTTTTGATTTAATTATTATAAAAATTTAGCTTCCATTCTATGATTTAATGTTATATTACCTGATTGAAGGTATATTTATCTTATCAAACTAATTCTACGAAAAAGAACTTAAATCATTTAATATCTTGGTCATTCATTCTTCTCTTTGTAAAGATCCAAAAGCGAATCGTTGGCAATTTTCATGACCTTGCAACAAACACCAGGACTATCACCAACAGCGTAACCCTTATAAATATCATTATTTTCTTCAATGTAGTTCAAACTGCCGTCACGAGGAATGAATATGGTGCACTTCTTGCCATTCTTAATTGTACCCTGAGGCACTTATTAAAGGCATAGTTGGGCGGTTTGGTTTCAATGCCAACCTTCTCAAGCACAACACCCTTAGCATGAGAGGCACCACCGAAAGGATTGGCTTTCCACCTTGTACCGTAATGAGAATTTTTGTAGTATTTTTGATTGGTCACTAAGATTGTTCATGTTAGTGGTGCGAAGACCTCTTGGTAAGCTTATAATTTCCAAACTATCTTCAGCTAAGGCGGATATAAAAGCAAAGTAGTAGTAGTTGAGCGGCCATGACTTTCAGAAATCAACTAACCTACCACACTAATTTCTTCAGATAAATCTATTGTCTGTATAAAATATATAGTACGTAGTTAACTAATTCGAAAAGAAATGAATTCGAGAGTGTTTATAATCAATATATTTTGCAAATTATATAAAAAAATTAAAATACCATTCACAAACACCAATATGTGTGTGTAGCACAACATTATTCATATTGTTCATTTAAATAAAACAAATATTTGATATGATAATAGTTCAGTTGGTCTGTCTATATAAATATATTGTATTGCATTGTATTGTATATTTAAACATAGAACATATTGAACAAATGAATGAGTTCAGAAATCGAACAATTTGTACATTTGTAGGACTAATGACTAATTAGTCAGACTTGGTATTGGTAATGATACACAATATTTTTTTGATGCATACAAAGTAGCTGTCAAATGTGCCATGTGGCATGCCATGAGTTATGTAACAATAATGCCCAAATTCCCATATATTTTCCAACAATATTTTAAAATAATAATACATAATTAAGCGAAGCATTGGCGCCGGATAATATGCACGGAGTAATATCAATTACAAACGTAATTACATTTATTGCTTGCCAGCCTTCATAGTACTTTACCCCTCGAGGAGTATAAACCTTGCAGAGGCCTTCACAAATGATGGCGTTGATAAATATTGATAAATGACACAAGCAACAGCAACAGCAACAGCAACAGCAACAGCAACAGCAACAGCAACAGCAACAGCAACAGCAACAGAAACAGAAACAGTGAAAGACAACAAACAATGTAGATAGAATATTTCATTTCGATATTTCGTTGAATGAATGTCGACATCAGCAATCGAACGGAAATTAAATTTAAATGCAAATGATTGATGATTGCTATATTCCAATAATACAATAATAATAAATAAAAATAATGCAGTAAAATAACAATGAAGGACGTGTAAGGATTGCACTCACACTGACATGTGCACAGAGTAAAATTGAAGTTTGTAAACAGAATTGTTAGAGCTAAAGAAACAAACATATGTGAATGCCTCAGATGTGTCTTAATAAGCACACATACATATATTATAATGAATGGTCGATGTAGAGCAACAAAAGGCAAATGAAAAATATGTATATTGCTCATTAAGTATACCATGCCATGCTTAACATTTGCTAGTTAAAGAAGTGAAAAAGGTAAAGAATTCTTTTCTTTGCTCCTCTTAAAATGTATTTCATGCATAAAAACATGAATACATATAATACATGTAGATACTCTCAGACTTCGTACTAATGCTGCAGCAAATAGTAATTGTTTCTGAAAAACAAACCTCAAACCGCATTCATGTCCATTTGTGTCTTAACCACATCCTTGATAAATATAAATGTACTTACTTTCTTTACTACAACAAATAGAGTCAAAGAGGAAAACATAAGGAGAACATAAAAAACAACTCGAACAGTCAGTAAGAATTTCCATTTGGACTTTTGCCTAAGCAAAGACTTAGGATCAACTGACGGGCAGAAAAACATAGCCAACCAACCAACTGACTGAGTCGAGTTGAATTCAGTTTTGGTTAAGCATGCATTTTTAAAGAGTGGTCTACTCAAATCGAGTCCTTGTTCTGCTAGTATTATAGAAGAGCACTTGAATTCAAACGATAGTGTAGTGTTGAATATGCTGAAGTGGCAAAGCTGTACTACGAGTATAAGGAAGATAGTAGATAAGAGTAGTGGATATTGTCGAAACATTGGTAGGTGAATAGGTAGATGGATAGACAGATACGTAGATATGTAAATAGAATAGGTGCGAGGTATAATGCATATGCAAGTATATTTAAATATGCTGATACACAGAATAAGTAATAAAGAGAGGAAACAAGTGATAGTCATAGATAGATAGAGAGATATGTAGTATAGGATTGGATGGGATGGGATGGGATGGGGTGGGATGGGATGGGATAGGAAAGGATGATATCAAAAAGTGAATGAGAATAAGTGATGAATGAATGCATTTTACTCTTCTGTCTGTCTGCCTACTTGTTTTAAGATATATTCTATAGCATAAAACCAACATAAGCTTATGTTTATGTACAGTTGAGTTCAGTTAAGCTTAGTTTAGTTTAGTTTAGTTTTAGTTTACTTTAGTTTGTTATGTTTGTGGTTAGTTAGCATCAACAAGAGTCCAACATACACACAACAACATAACGAGAGAAATGGGCATAAATTCAAATGTAAAGCCATAGATATTTGCTTAAATATGTAGACCAATACATATGTGAATGCCACAAAAAGCAGCTTCAAGTCGAGGTTAGTTTTGTTGGTGAAGTGAAAACATAAACATAAATTATGCATGTCTATTGTTTGAGGTTTGAGTGAGTGTACACATAATAATGACAAATTGAAAAAAAAAAGGAAAAAAAAAAAAAAAATTTAAACAAATAAATAAATTGAATAGAGAAATAAATTAATGCTAATTGCGGTTGACAAAAGATGTTGTTAACTTTGCGTCAATAAAACAATTAAACAATAATAATAATAATAATAATAATAATAGTATAAATGACAATAAAAACACCCAAAAAACATCTTAAAAGGAGAAGGGAAGAAGGGTGTTTCAATTTAATTCATTGCTAAGCAAAACAATTTAATTAAAATTATTTACAGTAAAGGAACTCAACCGCTAAAACTGATGCCTTCATCCCATTATGCCCATGAATATATCCTTGCGGTATGTCTCAAGACGAAAGTGGATAATTGTAATGGAGCCAAACCTATTTCCAGTTTGTTGCGAAAAGTGATAAAGGCGTGCGCGAGTCTCACGTTTCAATAGCGTTGGGTCTCATTGTTACTCTATCCTTTTGTCATGAATATATATGAATATGTATGTGTTAGTTCTATCTATCAGTTCTATCTCCGTGTCTTTCGTTCATTCTCATTGCTCGTCGCTTGTCGTTTGGACATTTTCACTTCGTTTCACTCATAAATTGTTCAACGTGAAATAAATCACACTCAACACCGAGACGCTGTTGTCAGTAACAAATCATGCCCAATGTTCGCCTTTGAGTCCCTTAACTCACTCCTTTGCTGGCAACTTGTTTACGATTATGCCCATGCCCAATTATGTGCAAACTGGCAATGCTACACACGCAGGCATATGAAGAAACCATCATCATCATCATCACCGTCATTACCGTCATCACCATCATCATACTCATGTGTCTATGCCGATGGCATTGCCGATTGCTATTGCTGCTACTGCTACTTCTGCTTTGCTTTGTTGTTGTCCCTCTGGAGAAAAAACATGGAAAACAGGAAGCCGGCAGTGACATTATATCGGAAATGTTGGTAGATTTTGTGTCTTCTTTGCATGTTAGTTATGCTCTCTCACTTGCTATGTGTATCTGTGTGTGTCTGTGTGTGTGCATGTGTATTGGAAGACAACCAAGTTTTATGAAATGTCCTTAAACTTGACAAATTATGGGCGTGTATATTCGTTAACATAATTACACTTGAAGCAGAACGATTCGAACGACCCAGAAGAATGAAACGACAAAACGAATGCCCAAAAGCCGAGAGTGAACATTGAAAAATAAACATTGAATTTTCAATGAATTTTCTATGTGAACCGCGCCCACATGCCTCAAATGAAAATGGAAATGGAAAAAAATCCATACAATTTTATGCTTAATGAGTGAGAATTTGTCATGCGACGGTAGCAGGATCTTTCTATCTATGAATGAGATGTATGAGTATATTGTTGTAAATGGAGAAATGAAAATGCTAATTTTACGCAAGTATTCGAAATTATTGCCATCAGGGAAAATGTATGATGATGACTACAGACTGACAAACAAATGCTGCTAACAGAAAATATAAAAATGAAAACGACGAAAACGCAAAACTTGTTCAACTTGATACACGTATGTATGAGAAAAGCTCTTGATATGAGTATGAGTATAAAGTGTGGAGAGGATGCAGGACC